>CAUYUJ010004865.1:10000-48623 GCA_963575745.1 Prorocentrum cordatum
CTGGCAGATCTCTGTCTCTCGATCTCATGATCGCAGGCCGCCAGGTCGACCCAGCCTATGAGTGCAATCGTGGGCTTATTTTCTTCTGGATGCGTGCTCTCTGGGATGGATGGGCGGTGAGATCCGACATGGCGCGTCTTCTGTGCGGGGCTTGGGCTGGTCTGTCGGCGCTTCCCGAGAATAAGGTTTGGTCTGGTATCCGTGGACCTGCCTCGGCCCTTGTGGGCACGATGATGAGGATTGATTGGAAGTTTTTAGACCCGTTCCGCTGGATGACCCATAGGGGTCCCGTGTTTATTGAGAACATGTCGCCGAGGGATGTTGGTCGGTTGGCTGATGAGACTACCGAGCGATGGATTTGGCAGCAGGTTCTGGCGAAGCATGCGTCATGGGCCTCGTTGTGTCCCCATCCTCCCCTCCTCGAGCCTCTGAGGGCCCTCGTCCTTCCTGCCTCGCTCGAAGGCCCCGACTGGACCCCCAAGCATCAAGGGCTCCTCAAGTGTTTTTTTTTTTGCGGGAGGTTTTGGTCTCAAGAGAGGCTATATGAAGCTGGTGGAGCTATCAATCCAGAGTGCCTGGCGTGCAGGAGCGTAGGCTCCACCTGGCATCGTTTCTACGTTTGCCCTGTGCACGCCGAGTATCGTCGGGATTTCAAGGCAGGCTTTGAGCTGGCCAGTCAGATGCTTGAGTTAGCGAAGACGACTGCTGACCGCTCACTGCTTTGGACCCGCTTTCTTGGCCCTGATCCGTCCGGGCTGTTTCCGAGCCCCTGCCTCGAGGAGCGTGTGGTATGGACCCTGCGTCCGCCCGACTTGCTGCTCGACGTGCATGTGTTGGGAGATGGCTCGGGAGTGCATGGGCAGTTTGGCCGTCTCAGGAGATTCGGGTGGGGGCTGTGCTCTCTCGACTCCCAGTGGAAAGAGGTTGCGAGATTGCACGGTCCGCTGCCTAGTTTATGCCAGACAGTGCCCGCAGCGGAGCTTTTCAGTTTCCTCATGGCTCTCCGCTACATGGGGGCGCAGATGAAGTTCTGTACCGGCTGCAAGCCTCATGTATATGTATGGCGCCAGGGGTCTGGAGCTGGCAGTGATGCCAACGACCCCATGGCCTCCTCATGGAGGGAGGTTTGGAGGTTGGTGTCTGACCGTGGGGTGGAGGCGGTGGAGGTGACCCATGTCAAGGCACGCTCGCTTGTCTCCGCCATCGCGGATGGTGTGATCACGGCTTGGCAGCGTTTTGGCAACGCTCAGGCCGACCAGTCTGCTAAGCGAGGGGCTGCGTTGCATCCTGATGCGAAGATGTTGCGCGAAGCTCACCGTGCCTCGCGTCGTGCTGTCCAGATGGTTGCCCAGTTTTGTACGCGTGTCGCGGCGAGGATAGGTGTTGTCACCCCGCTGGACGCGCAGGCCCAGGCCCTGGGTAGGGCCATCGGCACCGTCGAAGGAGGTTTCGGCCCGCCCAGGCCGCGCTCGCGGTATGATCCTGCGTTCACTTTTTGTGGCCGTCGCTGTCGATGCATGGTGTCTTCGCTCGGCCAAAGCCCGTCTCGCACTGCGCGAGCTCAAGTGCCAGGACAGAGCTGGTATGCGCTCGCTTCATCGGGCGGGGCCAGTTTTGTTCTGTTCTTTGCGCGGAGCCTACTGCGAAAAGCGTAGCCAGGGTCTTTCGGACGAGTGCCTGACGAGTCGGCGCAGGCTTGGCACGCAAGTGAGGGACTCTCGGTTTTATCGCCTTCAGAATCTGCTGAAGGGCTGCCACCCTAACAAATCGAGTTTGTTTCTGGGGCCTCCAATTTTGTTGCGGAAGAGGAGGCCCGCAGAGATGGCTAGCATGCCGCCATTTCCCTCGCTCCCTCTGACCTCTGGGGTTGGGAGTGGGTCGGACGTGGGGGTGGGGTGGTCGGGGCAGGAGCATCCGTCCTCCTGTGTCCCAGGCTGTTTCGGCCTTGCGGGAGGACTTTCAAGGCCTCCCTTTTGCCAGCGACTCGGATGACGACGACGACCTTTCCCGCGATCTGCGGAGCTGGGTCGAATAGCTCTCCATCGCTGGCCGTCACTTTTTTTTTTTTCTCACAGGCTGGTACGCGTGCGGCTGGTCTTTGTCGGTGCACAAATCTCAGGCGGGTCGGACCCCCTTGTGATGGGGTCGGACGTCCTTCAGAAGGGGGTTCGGAGCTCCCCTCTCTCCCTCGATGCATGTTGTGTGTATAGATGTATATGTATGACTGCACACATCGCTATTTACACTTACATTTTCTTCGAGAGAAATATAGGCATATATAAAAAATAGTGTAACTTCTATACTTACATATATATATATGTATGTATATATAGATGTATGTATGTATGTATGTATGTATGTATGTATGTATTTATGTATGTATGTATGTACGTATGTATACACATGTGCATACACACAATCATACACACATACACGCATACAAACATACAAACATAATTTGTAATTTGTATGTATCCATTGAACATGAGGAATGTTTGCATGTATACATGTACGTGCATATCTAGCTCCTCCCTGCCGCACCCCCAGATGTGTCGGAAAGGGCAGTCCAGGCATTATGCCTGAGATTTCTTCATCATGTGTGATCCCGAAGCAATGCAAAGGTGACGCGACTGGAGGGGTGTGTGGGGGGGAGGTTTGTATGATGGGACCCATGCCGTGGTGCCGCGCACATTCGTACTCCATGTTTGCAGTAGTTTCAGGAATGTGGGCGGTTCCTTTTCAGAATTGGTCTCTCGCGTTAGCGCGGCTCAAATTCGTATTCCAGTTTTGCAACAGCTTCAAGGATGGTGGCGGCTCATTTTCAACTGGGAGTCTCACGTCAACGCCATGCACATTCATTTGACAGTTCGCAAGAGTTACAGGGCTCAGGGCGTTTACTATTCAACATTAGGTTTCGCCGGAGACTTCTTGGAAACTCATGACCGTAACTGTAAGCTTGTGCAAGGGTTTCACAGATGGGGGCGCTCTTTTCTTACAACGAGTACCTCGCTGGACATCTCCTTGAAGTTTATGATCATGCCTCGTCGAGTTCCCCATCTTGTCTAGAATGATGCAAGGCCGTTACTTGTCGAAACGGGGCTGTCGCATGAATGGTAGGCCCACGGGTTGCTGGTCTTCCAGGAAGACGCCTCTTGTGGTGGAAGGAAGGCTTGTAGGGACGTGCGAGGAAGGGGCTTGGGGCTGGAGGTCGGATTACAGCATCGTTGATACATCTCGGGCTTACTCTGGTCCTGCTGCTCCTCCTCTCTCCTCCTCCTCCTCCTCCTCCTCCTCCTCCTCCTCCTCCTCCTCCTCCTCTTCTCTTCTCCTTCTCAATCTTCTCGTCGTCGTCGTCCTCCTCCTCCTCCTCCTCAGCCTCTCCCCTCCTCGACCTCCTCCTCCTCATCTTCCTCCTTTCCTCTTCTCCTGTCGCCCCCCTTCCTGGGGGCCTGGAGGGTGCGGTGGCTGAATGGACGACCCCCCCAGGCTCGCCGAGAGGCTCCAGAAGCACCTCCGGCTCGCGGATGCCGCCCGCAGCCCCGTGGTCACCAACCTTCTGCCGTTCGTGAAGATCTGCCCGGATCTCCGCGACAACTGGGACCGCCCCCCCCCAGCAGGGTTGATCCGATCGATCCGATTCGATGTCGATTCCTCCTCCTCCTCCTCCTCCTCCTCCTCCTCCTCCTCCTCCTCCTCCTCCCCGTCTCCCCTTGTCAGGGTCCATTTCGATCCGATCTATCCGATTCCACATCGGCTTCGGCCAGCCCGATCCGATACGATTCCGATGCTCCGACGATCCCATGCGCTCCGACGACTGCATGTCGCTGGTATGCATCCTGGTGCTGCCGATCCGATTCGATTCCGACTCCGTGCCGATGCGGCCCGATCCGAGGCGCGTTCCAATCCGATTCGCTTTTTAGATCCGATGCGGATTGCTCTGCCCAGCTCCAGGCCTTCCAAGTGGGGTCCGAGCAGATGGGTCGGGTCGGACGATCTCTCCGCATCGTCGATGCATCGGCGACACGTCTCGATGCGGAGCCCGATTTTCTCTACGCGCCGATTGCGCCGATGCGTCGCCGACGTCGCCAATTCAGGCATGCGATGTCCTTCTTTTTTTCACCACGGGGCCCCCAGAAGTCCCGACCCTTAAGTCGGGCCTGTCCCTCTACAGGGGGAACGTCCCCAAATAGTCAAACCATAGTCTGGGGACGGTCTTTTGGGGGCAGGCCTTAGTGGGCCCCGGAAACGGCAGGGCCGTTTTTTCACCGCCGTTTCCGAAAAAAGGTCCCTTGAAAATGGAAACGGCAACAAAAGGCGACCGGAAACGGCAACAAAAATTGCCCCAGGATTGGAACCAGAGCGGGAACCAGTAAAAGAACGGCGACGGAACCGAAAAAACGGCGTCGGAACTGGCAACAAAACGGCAAAACGGGACCGGTAACAAAAACGGCCCTGTCGTTTCCAGGGCCCACTAAGGGACAGGCCCGACCTGGCCCTTTGAGCCCCAGGGCTGGGCTGCTGGCGGCCCCCCCAGCGGCCCGGGCGAGGGCCCCCCCTCGGAGGCCGAGGACGGCCAGAGGCCTCCCGCCTTTTTTTTTGGGGGGGGGGGAGGGGAATACACACACACACACATATATAAATATAGATATAGCTATATACATGTGTATACATATACATATATATACATACATATGTATGTATATATATGTATGCATGTATGTATGTCTGTCTGTCTGTATGTATGTATGTAGGTAGGTAGGTAGGTAGTTAGGTAGGTAGGTAGGTAGGTAGGTATATATATATATATATATATATATATATATAATATATATATATATATATGTTGCCTTTGGTGGCCTCACGGCGTGCGCGGGCCCGGGGAGGCGTCCCCGTCGTGCGAGGCAGCGGCGCTGCGGCGGTGCTCGCCGCCCCCCCCGGCCACCCCAGGCAAACCCGGAGGCCCCGACTGGCCCCCCACTTCCGGTGTCGAGTCGGGCCCGTCCCCCCGCAGGAGGAATGTGCAGAAGTAGTCAAAGAGCATAGTCTGGGGACGAGCTGTTGGGCATTTTTGGGCTATTTGTTGGCATTTTTCGAGTTTCTTTGTTGTTGTTTTTGTTTGTTTGTTTTGTTTTTTTCTTTTCCTCCAAAACCCCCCTGTATGGGGGACATGCCCGACCTAATTCCAGTGGTGTGGGGGGGGGTCGGGAAACATTGACAAAAGCATATGAGGCTCGTACCCCCCCCCCAACCCGAGATTTGGGTCTTCGGGTTGGGTGGGGTTGGTCTGGCGGGTCGTCAAATTCGGCGCGACCCTCCGACCCCGTCTTCGGCCACGCGCGGAAGGGGGCACAGCAGGCTCGCGTCGTTTCGACCAGCGGCGACCCCACCTCTGGCGTTCAGCTTTGAACGCCGCCGGCGACCCAGACTCGGCCGATGTTGGACGATCAAAATCAGGAGGGACAAAACACACAGACACAACTAATCGTCGATTCCAAGGAGAATACGGGAAAATAGGGGAAGTGGGGGGGGAAGACAGAGACCCAGAAAGTATGCGAAAAGATGGGGAATTCTAGGGTTCGTGCGTACTTTTCGTGAGCACAAAACCGTGCGGTGCGGTCGTTCGGGGTTTCGAGGTCACCGTACGGTCCGTCACAGCACCACGTCTGGGCTTATGATGTTACAAACTACTTTAGCCTTGATCGCCAGAAAGAATTTCGAGCACCAGAAAAGTACCGAAACTCGAGAGTTTTCACGTGTCGGGCCCTGGGAGACACTCGTTCGACACTGCTTCGACATTGTTTCGACACTCTTTCGACACTTTTCCGGATGCTCGAAGTTATTTCTGGGATGTGGTCCTTAAGTACGTAGACGTGAGAGCGAGACGCCTCAACTGGTCTGAAGTAGAGTTGACGCTCATTTTTTCGAGACTGCTCTGAGGTTCTGGAGGCTCTGGGTCCTCATCATAATCTCCATATGCAGTTTGGATTTCGTCAGCTGCGGCCAGTCGGGAGCAACATACGTCTGGGCCCCAGTTTTGCCTGCGGCCGACCCACCGCCCGACCCACCCACGGTCGGCACTTGAGCCTGGCGGCCCTATCTCAGGAGGGAAAAAAGCACACATATACAATTCATCGTCGACCCCCAGGAAGATGTTGGAAAATACGGGAAGTGGGGGGGAAAACGAGAATCACACATATATAGGAGAACATGAGGAATCCTGTTGTTTGTGTGTATTTATTTGTGTGCCCCTGGGCCCCTTCACTATCGGGGGTCCCCAGGTAACGGAAACAGCGAGGTACGAGTGATGGTGTTCTGGTGTGGGTGAAGCCCGAAAGGGAGGGGTTCAGAGGAGGGGGGTAGGGGGAGGGAATGGGCGTTAATGGCCGTTTTCGGGTTTTCGCTCGGGTTAACGGAAAGAGCGAGGTACGAGTGATGACGTTTTGGTGTGGGCTAAGCCCTAAAGGGAGGGGTTCTAGGGGAGGGGGGTAGGGGGAGGGAATGGGCGTTAATTGTCGTTTTCGTTTGTTTTTGTTCCTTGGGTTTTTGTATGTTTTTCGGGTTCTTCCCCTTTCCGTCCCGGAAGGGCCCTAGACAGCCCAAGAGGCCCCAAACATCGACCCAAGAGGCTTCCGAGACGCCCCGAGAGGCGTCCAAGAGGCGCCCCAACAGGCCCCCAAGAGGCCCAAATCATATATTTTCCAAAGGGAAACGTACTTCTTTAGCATATACGGCTTTTTGGCTTTCACGGCGTTGACGACGGCCCACAAGGCCCCCAAGACCGCCACACGACGGCCCAAGAGGCCAAGAGGCCCCCAAAACGGCCCAAGAGGGCCCCAAGACGGCCCAAGAGGCGCCCAAGACGGCCCAATAGGGCCCCAAGACGGCCCCAAGAGGGGGACCACGAACCGAAAAGTCTAGCCTTTCGCCCCAAGAAGCTCCCAGGAGGTCCCCAGGGCCCCCCAAGAAGCCCCAAGAGGCCCCCAAGAGGCGTCCCAAGAGGCCACCAAGAGGCCAAAAGCATGGATTTCCTATGGGAAAAGGTACATTTTTAGCATACACGGCTTTTCGGCTTTCACTGCGTTGAAGACGCTCCAAGAGGCCCCCAAGACCGCCCCAAGGCGGCCCAAGAGGCTCCCAAGAGGCCCCCCAAACGGCCCAAGAGGGCCCCAAGACGGCCCAAGAGGCGCCCAAGACGACCCAAGAGGGCCCCAAGACGGCCCCAAGAGGGGGACCACGAACCGAAAAGTCTAGCCTTTCGCCCCAAGAAGCTCCCAGGAGGCCCCCAGAGCCCCCCAAGAAGCCCGAAGAGGCCCCTAAGTGGTTCCTCAGAGGCCTCGAAAAGGGCTCCAAAAGGACCCCAATGGGACTCCCAAGAAGGCCCAGAGACGCCAAATGGAGAGCGATCGGTAACGCAAAAAGCTCTTCACACCAAGGCTCCCAAGAGCGAACGGTGACGTAAACAAGCTGATAAGACCAAGGCTCCCAGCAGAGAGCGGTGACGTACAAGTTCCTGACACCAAGGCCCAGCCAAGGCTCAGGAACGTGCGGCAACGCAACAATCTCTGAACATCAAGGCTCCCAAGAGCGAGGAGTGACGTTACAAGCTCTCAACGCCAAGGCTCCCAGTACGAACGGTGGTGTGAGTAATTTCGGTTTCTGTTCCTGAAGCGCTCTTTCCGTTTTTGTGCCGGGCCAGGTCTATTGGCGTGCCTCGCCAGGCGTGACCCTGCCCAGTGGTCGCGGCCCCCCCCTCCCTTACCCCCCGAGCCCCACCCTCAACATCATCACCTGGAACATCTTCTCCTCATCCTTCTCATCCCCTTCGTCCTCCACCTCGTCGTCGTCGTCGTCGTCGTCGTCGTCGTCGTCGTCGTTCCTCCTCATCCTCTCTCCTCCTCTCCCCTCTCTCCTCCTCTCTCCTCCTCCTTCCTCCCCCCTGGGATCAGTTCGATCCGATCGATGTCGATTCGTTATCGATCTCGGTCGGCGGCCCGATCTAGTTCGCCTCTGATTTCCCGAGGCTCCGTTGCGGTCCGATGCCTACATGGCGGCGTTGTGTCAAGTCGGGCCTGAGGAGGAATATTCAGAGATAGTGGAAGAATAGCCTGGGCACCATGTTCGATCATTTTTGAGTATTTTTGTTTTTTTTTGGGGTGGCAATTTTCATTTCTCGTCCAAAATCCGCCTGCAGGGGGACACGCCCGACCTGAGCGTTGTGCTTACTGTCGCGGTGGATCCGAGTCGACTCCGACTCCGTGCCGATGCAGCCCGATCCGGTGCAGGTTGGCGATGTCGTGGGCCGTTTTCGTTTTGCCTCCGCTCCGCAGCAGAGGGCGGAGGCGAAGACCGAGAGAGGGAAGAGAAGACAGCACGTGAGAGAGCACCACTGGTCTGGTCGAGCCCTGTTGCACGGCGGCGTGGTGCTCCCTGGCGCGGTGCATCCGAGCCGACGCCGGCTCCGTGCCGATGCAGCCCGATCCGATGCACGCTCTGATCCGATCTGATCCCCTCCTCCTCCTCCTCCTCCTCCTCCTCCTCCACCCGTGGGGTCCTTCACTGCAGCCTCAGAGGGTCCCCAAAGTCTTTTTGGGGATTTCTCGTTCAGATTTGGTGGACATCAGGGCGACACCTGGACGAGCTTTGGACGACATTTGGGCGACGCCTGGACGACACGGCGAAGAGGGGTGGTCGAAACCTGGGTGGAGTCTGGTCGACCTCACGTCTACGACGGGGCCGCGGAGGTCCACAGAGGCTCCCGTGAGTGTCCGCCCAGGATCCGAGTCGACTCCGACTCCGCGCCAGTGCAGCCCGATCCGATGCGATTTCGCGATGCGATGCTCTCGGGCTTGCGCATGCGGGTGGCGCTCGGTCGCCACGCACTGGGGTCGGCTGAGGTCGGAGGGGTCTGAGCAATTCCCCTCGGGAGACGTCTGGAGGGAGGGACTGGGAGGAAGTCAGAGGAGGAAGAGGGGGGAGGTTACGGAGGAGGAGGAGGAGGAGGAGGAGGAGGAGGAGGAGGAGGAGGAGGAGGAGGAGGAGGAGGAGGAGGAGGAGGCGGAGGGAGAGGAGGATAGGGGAGGAGGAGGAGGAGGAGGAGAAGGAGGAGGAAGGAGGAGGAGTTCAGAAGGAGGCAGAGGAGGAGGAGGGGAGGGAGGGAGGGAGGGGGGAGAGGGAAGGTGGGAGGCGGAGGAGGAAGTGCAGGAAGAGGAGGATGGGGAAGAGCAGGAGGAGAGGGATGACCTTTCTTTCCCCTTCCTCCCTCTTTCTCCTCCTCCCTCCCCCACACCTCTTCCTCCTCATCCTGCTCTTTCTCCTGCTTCCTCCATCTCCTCCTTCTCGCTCCCCTCAGGACATCCAAGTCACCCCAGGCTTCGACCGCACGCGGCTGGGCGAGCCCTACCGCCAGTGGATGGAGTCCTTCTGCAGGGACTTTTCCCGCCCCGCGCTGGAGGAGAAGCATGAGAAGGAGCACGAGACGGAGCATGACGAGGCTGGTGATGCTGATGATGATGATGCTGATGCTGATGATGATGATGATGATGATGATGATGATGATGATGATGATGATGATGATGATGATGATACTGCTGCTGATGATGATGATCACGGTGATGATGATGCTGATGGTGATGATGCTGATGCTGATGTTGCTGATGATGCTGATGATGCGGCTGCTGATGATGATGATGATGATGCAGCTGCTGCTGATTATGATGCCGATGATGCTGATGCTGATCTGATGCTGCTGATGATGATGGTGCTGGTGTTGATGATGATTCTGATGCTGATGATGGTGCTGCTGCTGATGATGATCCTGCTGTTGCTTCTGCTGCTGACGATGATGACACTGATGTTGCTGATGATGATGCGGTTGTTGATGGTGATGATGCTGCTGATGATAATGCTTATGCTGATGATGCTGATGATGTTGATGATGAGGCTGCTGCTGATCATCATTAATGCTGACGGTGATGATGCTGTTGATGCTGATGAGTTTGTTGTTCGTGTAGATGATGCTACGGATTGTGATGGTGATGATGGTAGATGATGATGTCGATGATGCTGATGCTGATGATGATGCTGATGATGCTGATGATGGCGATGATGCTGCTGCTGATGATGATGCTTATGCTTATGCTGATGCTGCGGATGCTGATACCGATTGTGGTGGTGGTGGTGATGATGCTGACGCTGATTACTATGATGATGCTGCTGCTGATGGTCATGATGATGCTGACGAAGAATATGATGATGCTGATGAGGATGCTGCCGCTGATGATGATGCCGATGCTGATGCTGATGCTGCTGCTGCTGATGATGATGATGCTGATTCTGCTGATGCTGACGACGATGATGATGACGGTGCTGATGATGCGGATGATGATTATGCTGATAGTGATGATGCTGATGATGATGATGATAGTGATGATGATGATGATGATGATGATGATGATGATGACGGTGATGCTGATGTTGCTGTTGACGAGGATGCTGCTGATGTTGCTGCTGGGTGCTGCTGCCGACGATGGCGATGCTGCTGCGGTTGATGATGCTTATGCTTATGCTGATGCTGTGGATGATGATAATGATGATGGTGTTGGTGGTGATGATGATGATGCTGATTACTATGATGATGCTGCTGATGATGATGATGCTGATGGTGAAGAAGATGCTGATGCTGATGAGGATGCTGCTGATGATGATGATGCTGATGCTGATGATGCTGCTGCTGATGATGATGCTGCTGATGATGACGATAGTGATGATAACGATTCTGATGATGCTGATGATGATTACGCTGATGCTAATGATGCTAATAGTGATGATGCTGATTCTGATGATGATGGTGATGATGATGCTGATGTTGCTGATGACGATGATGCTGCTGATGATGATGCTGATGCTGATGTTGCTGCTGATGGTGACGATGATGCTGCTGCTGATGATGCTGCTGCTGACGATGCTGATGACGATGATGGTGATGATGATGATGATGATGGTGATGGTGATGGTGATGGTGATGATGCTGATCATGCTGATGCTGATGATGCTGATGATGCTGCTGATCATGCTGCTGCTGATGTTGATGTTGATGTTGATGGTGATGGTGATGCTGAGGATGATGATGATGATGATGATGATGATGATGATGATGATGATGATGATGATGATGCTGATGCTGATGCTGATGCTGATGCTGATGCTGATGATGCTGATGATGATGCTGATGATGATGCTGATGATGATGCTGCTGATTTTGATGACGATGCTGCTGCTGCCCATGATGATGATTCTGACGCTGATGCTGATGCTGCTGCTGCTGAGCATGCGGCCCAGAGTGGCTCCGCATGGCAAAGCAAAGCTTTTACTGCATGCTCTCCGTCTTCCTTCTGTTTTTCCCGCGCGCCCAAGCCTCCCCCTCCCCATTTATGTAAACTCACTTGTGTATGTGTGCGTTGCCAGCTGATCCGCTGCCATTTGTGCTCTCGGGGGGCCCCTCCGCCCTGTGGGCGGTCTTTTCAAAACTTTGCGGGCTCCAACAAGCTCGTACCAGACATATATACACATATATCAGAGCAGCACCTTTCATTGCATTCTTTCCTATTGGCTTGAAGGGCGAGAGCTTCTGTTGAGCCAAGTACTTTACGGTTTCAGACTGGTGGTCGGGAGCATCGTTGGCCCGACAATCTTGCTGGTGACTAGGAGTCATATATACAGACCTTACAACATCATGCGGCTGACGCCACCAACGAGACTGTCATCACAATCAGTGAACCCGCATTGGTAGCGGATCCAGTTGGCTCCCGTCAGCGCAGCTGTCACCATGATGGACTCCATAGACAGTGGGAAGAACAAAGTACCGACATGGGACGGGGACCAAGCTCGTTTCCAGTACTGCGAAATCTGGCATGGTACGTGGCTGGTTTCTAACCATCGAAACAAGGCCGTGGCCAGGGCGAGACTGGCGGCGGCGCTCGCGAGCGAGGCCTGGGAGGCGCTGGAGGAGATATCGGAGGAATGCTGAGCTCTTAGATCAAACATATGGTCACAACATCCAGCTGGAGTTTCTTGATGAGACGCTGATGGACGAGCCCATGCCCGAGGCGGCAAGGCTCTTGAAGGAGTATATACTCACGTTGCGGCGAAAGAATAAAGGGGGGTTGAAGGCCTACGCTCAGAGGAGCAGGATCGTCGCGGACAAGCTAGACCAGAGCCTCCGACGCGTGGAGGAGGAGGGCCCGACGGCACGATCAAGCTCGAGAAGAAGGTCAGACTCGTCGAGAAGGCTGAGTCGGGCAGGGACGACTCGATCCTTCCAGAAGGCGACGATGAGGTAGCTGATGGCGATGCCGGCAGCTGGAGAGGGATCGAGGAGTGGCGTATGGACGGGAAGCTGGTGGTGTGGCCCGCGTCTGTGGCGGGGGGGCTCTCATCCCTTCGGTCATGGCGGGGTGGTTGCTACTGCAACGGGCAGGCCTGGACGCCTGGGGGCGTGCTGGCGTCCGATCGCCTGCCGAGAACCCGCCGAACCCGAGGAACCTCAAGGCTGCGTTTAGCGACCAGTGGGCAGACGTTTACCTGGAGGAGCATGGCGCCAACGACAAGAAGCGCGACGTGTCCCCCGCGAGCCTGGGCGTGGCCGTGCTTTCGGCATCTTCGACCGAAGGGGCGAGCGGTTGGGCTGGAGGCGGGCCGAGGCTGCAGACGAGAGGGGCGCCGGGTACCTCGGCGCGCCCCGCCGTGGCGACCGCGGCGCGGCTAATCCGCTGGCGAGGCGCGCCGGGCAGTGCGAAGCCAGCTGCGAGTGCGGCGGGGGCGAGCAGGTGATTCGCCGCGAACCGAAGCGCGGGCCGTCGGGCAAGCATCGACAGCGGGGGCCACTGGGCCCGACGGTAGGGAATCTCGAGCCCAACGAGATTTCGAAGGAGAGACCCACGCCGCGACCAGCGACTCCGAGAGGAAGAGGCCGTCGTGGAGTCGGACGACTCGTCTCAGAGAATGGGGGCCTCCGACGAGGCGGGGGCCGTCCCGTTGGCGGAGACCGAGACGTCGCAGGCGAACGAGGGCCTGGACTCGACTGGAGGCAGCGCCAGGGGGCTGGCCGACAAGCTGTGCAGGGGGCGGGCTCTGAAGATCGCTCCTCAATGAGGGGGGCCGGCGAGCGCCTGACAGGGCGACCCCTGGGCCTTCCTCGGGGGCGGAACAGAGGGGGGTGATGATTGAGGGGAGGGGGGTGGCGGGGGCATGATATTTTTCAGATGTCATGGCGCTTCTTTTTTTTGATTGCGTCCCTGGCCCCCCCCCGCCGGGCCGCGCACGTGCCGCCAGTCATGATTTGCCCCCCCCCCCCCACCCCCCCCCCCCCCCCCCCTCCCCCCCCCTCCCCCCCCTTCCCCCTCCCCTCCCCCCCCCCCCCCCCTTTTTCTTGGGCGCCCCCCTCTTGGCCGCTCCCGACTTTTCCTGGGGCCTGCGACGCCGATGCGTTTCAGGTAGACCGTGGAGTCCCCGAAGGAGGAGATCAACGCGGTGGACTTCGCCTGGGTCGTCGACCAGGTGAGGTGCGCGAGCGCTGCGACCGACCAGCGCGCTGAAACGCGAGTTCTGCGCAGAGGAGGAGAGCCAGCTGGGGCGTGGTGCCGGCGCTAGGGTTGCCGCGACAAACATCCGGGTCGCCAGGAAGGGCGGCGACCTCAGTGAGAAGTCTGGGCTGGACTGCGCGTTGGAGATTGCCGGCCGGCATCCAGTAGCAGATCTGCGGTTCAGCCTGCCCCGTGAGGAAGTCAGTGCGTTGCAGAATGGATGCGTCGGGCGAGCAGCTTCGCAGCCCTGGGTCATGCTCGAGGCAGAGCGCGAGTGCCCTCAGGGAGATGGTGGGCAACTTCGTCGTGCCCGGCCAGTCGATGATGGTGAAGGGCAGTGACATGCGCGTCGAGTGGCCGCGGAGCTGCCATGACTGGGCGCTGTTTCCGCGACGCCCTGCATTCTGTTTTGCGAAGCCAAGATGGGGTGGGGGGGCGGGCGTCGATGGGCGCCAGGTGGGGGGGGTCGCCAGCGGCAGGGGCAGCGCGATCTACAAGCCGTGGGTGACATGTGCCAGCCTGTCGAAGCTAGCTGCAGCGCTGCGAGGCAAGATGTGCCCTGGCCTGGAAGGGCACGGGCGCGCAGGCTGCTTTGGGCGAGGTGCTGCTGGATCCAGAAGGTATCCCACGCAGTTGGCCAAGCCAACCTGTTTGTGCACCGTGGGCCCGGCGCTGACGGGGTGCATCGGCGACTTCGCGACGGAGGAGGCATTCGCAGTCACCAACGAGGAGCTGCGCGTCACCGACAAGGAGGTGGAGCTCGCGGCCGAGGGGATGTCCGGGTGGAAAAATCAAGGGCCGCTCAAGGCTCAAACAGAAAGAGATGCGGGAGGCTGCGACGAGGCTGCACCGAAACACTGGTCATCGGCCACTGAGAGTCATTATGCGTGCGTTGCGGAGGTGTGGACCATCGGCGACGACCGTGGCGGCGGCGAAGCAGATCAAGTGCAACTCGTGCGTCGGCAACCAGGTGCCGAAACCGCGATCTGCGGCAGTGCTGGGGCCGGCTCGCGACCTCTGGCAGGTAGTCAGCACGGGCGTGAAGGAGATGTCCGTCAACGACGTCATCGAGAGGAAGTGCCTGGGGACCTTGAATAAGGCGAGAAAGTTCACGCTGGTTGTGAAGATCTTCGGCTGCCCGGTCCAGGAGTCGAGGAACTGTGCGGCGAAGGGGCTGCTGGAGACATTCGGGGGCCGCTGGTCGGATAGATGCGGCGCGCCGGCAGTTCTGAGACACGGCCCCGAAGGCGCGCTCGTGTCCCGCCAGCTCCTCGAGCGTTTCGCTGGCGAGGCCGTGGCACTGGATTCCCGCGCGACGCAGGCGCGCTGGCAGAATTGGATAGCCGAGCGGGCGATCGAGACCATCTTCGAGTGCGAATTGTCGTTGCGCAGGGGCCGCGACGCCGACCTGGAGACGGCTGTGCGCCAAGCAGTAGAGGCTCGCGACACTGCGGGTCGGGTCCGCGGCTACAGTCCGACTCAGTGGGCATTCAGTCGGGGCCAGAATTTGTCGTGGATGCTCGCGGAGGACGAGAATCTGAACATGGTGAAGTGCGCCAACCAGAGCCACGTGGGTGACCTGTAGAAGCGAGTGTTGGCATCTCAGATCATCGGTGATGGGGTCCCGAAGCAGCAGCGGGCCCGGGCAGCAGCCGCCTGAGATCATCGAGTCCAGTGGTTTGTGCCTGGCGTGCTGGTATGCGTCTGGCGGCGCGGCAACCGGGCGAACCGGCCTGCGCCTGCGGGCAGGAAGCAGCGCGGTGTCGATCGAGGGCGATGGTTAGAACCAGGCGCCGTGCTGGGCGTGCGAACTGTTAGGATGAAAGGCGAGTGCCCGCGTCCATCCCGACTTGTCTCGGCGGTAATGGGGGCGCGACTGGAGCTGCTTACCAGAGCAGCTGCGAGCGGCCAGCCGACGCGAGGTGTATATCTTCACTGCAGAATAGGGGGCGCCCTGGACATTCGTGGTGTCCTTCGACAGTCTGAACAAGGTCGAGGTGATCAGCGTGGGCGCGGAGGGCGCACCCGTGCAGGGGGATACCTGCGCGCCAGAGGCCACGGCGAGAGCATCGGGCGATGGCGATCTGGGGAAACTGGATAGAGGGCGCGTTCGACGGGCGCAAGGCCCGCGTTCGAGTCCACCGCCGTCATCGCGTGGCACTGTTCATCGAGAGGCTTCCGAGTCTCGCCCGAGAAGACGACGATGGATTTGGTCGCGGTGGTGCATTTCGAGGACGCGCAATCCGATGCAGTCAAGGACGAGTCCTGGCACGTTCACGGGGCGTCGATGCGGACTCCGGGTGGCGCTGGACTGGCAGGGCCCACCTATTTCCGAGGAGGAAGCAGAAGCGACGGGATCCCTTCGTCAGGCGCTGGAGCAATGGCCGAAGGCGTCAGTGGCAAAGCAGGCGCCGATTGGAGATCACGACGACTCTGGCCTGATGGAGGGCGCGAAGATCGAGCTGGCGCCCGTCGCGCAAGAGGATCGGACACGTCGTGGGAAGCGCAAGCCCATCACGACCTCCTCGCAAAGACACGGGGAAGGATGCGCATGGAGACATCTTTCGGGCCCGCATTGAAGGTGGACATCTTGATCCCCGTTGGGACAGAGTGCATTGAGGTGTCGTTCGAGGTCGTGGGCCACGCGAACGTGGAGAACATTGTCAGTCAACCACAGCGCTGCGCGGCAAAGGCGCCGAAAAAAAAGGGGGGCGGAAGCCGGCGCCGAGAACGTGACCAGCTAGCGGAAGGACCAGATGAAGGCGGCGAAGCTCGTGTGGGTGCCCGACAGCATCGCGAATGACGTGCCCGGGAGTCCCCCGCCCCGCGCGAAGCCGAGCCCCGCGGGCGTGCTGAAGACGAGAAGGGTGCTGACTTGGAGGAAGAACGAGGCGACAGGAAATTGTCGAGCCTAGGCCAGACTTGCTGTCCTCGGATCTCAATATCCACGTCTCGGCGAAGATCAAGTTGCACCACTTACGATGACGAGAAGGGCTGGGCACGCGATATTCTGGCTGGTGGCGATGATGGTCGGGGAGCTCGAGGAGGGCGCCGTCCAAGCGACTTTCTGCAGGGCAATGGGGCGCCAGGCGACGAGCCAGTCTTCGTCGCGGCGAACGAGGAGCCAGCGGAGGAGCGGGCTACCCGTCGAGACATTCGAGCGCCTAAAGGAACCAGTGTATGGATTATGCCATGCACCCAAGTCGTGGTTCGAGGGCGTGGTCGCGCTGGTGGAGCAGGCAGGAGGACGGAGATGCGCGTCGGACCCGTGCGTCTGGGTGTTCGGCGACGAGAAGGTCGCGCGCGACATCGTCGGCGCGCGCGTGGGCGACTTCCTGATCGCAGGTGATGGCGGCCGTCGCTGGATGGGCGTGGAGATGAAGCTTCAAAAGGCGTTTCGCCAGACCCTTTGGGATGAGGGGCAGGGACGGGGCTTGCAGTCGGCCGTGGCCCAGACGAGCGAATCGCGATCCACCGGAAGGCGTTCGTCGACAATGGCAAAAATCGACATTCCAGGCGATCGCCGAAGGCAGCGCAACGAGAAGCTGACGGGCCGCGAGATGGCGCTACTGAGGGGGGCTCTAGGCGATATACAGTGGGTAGTAGTACAGACAATGCCGCGGTACCAAGCGCAGTGCCCCATTCCCAGAGCAGTGGACCTACGGCGACCGTCGAGGCGCTCATTGGCATAAGCAAGATGATTCGCCAGATCAAGACGGACCCCAATGTCAAGCTGAACTTTGAACCGTTCGCGGTTGCCGCAGTGATTGTGGGTTGAGGCGACGCAGCCTGGGCAGACTGAGCGGGCGGGCTGTCGACTGGTGGCTGTGTAATCGGCGTCGCCCTGGAGGATATCTTAGAGGGCAAGCGGGCTCCTGTCGACCCCATGTCATGTCGAAGTGGCAGGCTACAGTGGGCGGCCAGAAGCTCGCTGGCGGCAGATATCCAATCCCTGACGATCGCGGAGGACGATCTGTTCATGTTGCGCATGATGTGGGCCGAGCTGAACTGTTTCGCGTCTGGCGTGGCGGCCAGCTCGGCGAGTGCAGGTTGTGGGCTACGGCCCATGGTCGACTGCGGTCGGGACGTGGAGGCGTGCCTCTGCGTGGGTGCCAAGAGCGTCGACGACTGTTTGGCGAAGCAGCTGTAGATGCAGAGCTTGGCTGATGGCTTTCGAGCGGTGATCGAGGTGACCAGGCTGGTCGTCAGGTGGCGCCATTCCGCGGCGAACCTAAGTGACAGTCTGGCCGGAACAACGGCCACTAAGCCGACTGATCTGCGCGTCAGGACAGGATGCTGGGCCCCAGTCGATGACGAGGAGCAGCTCAGCGCCGGGAAGCGGGAGGAGAGAGCTTTCGCCCGATTCGAGGCGAACATGAGAGTTTTCGCTGGCCTCATCCGAGATGCGCTCAAGACCGCGGGGACTTCACTACCAGAAACAGCAGACAGTGGCGCAGAAGATGGTCGTGATCAGGTCTGCAGCGGGCCCCCGGCCCGAGGTCGAGTTCGACTTCTGATCGGCTGCGGCCGCGGTTGCAAGCAAGCGTGTCTTCGAGGTCCGGTGTGCGGGGGCTCAAGGCCACGCGTTTCGTTTGCAGTTCCAGATGAGGCGGACGGCACTGTGCTATGACGCGCCATGTTGGCAGCGATGGTGATGCGTGGCCCTCCCTTGAGCCTGGAGTCGGATAGCTTAAGCAAGAAGTGCTCCAGGGGATGTGAAACCACTTGTGTATGTGTGGATTGCCTCTTAGCGGAAGAGGTTCGCTTTCGCCCCGCCGACTAAAAAGTGTATGTGTGGATTGCTTGCTACTCCGGCTGCCACTCGTGCTCGCGAGGGGCCCCTCGAGCCGCCCTGCGGGCAGTCGTTTCAACGTTTTGCGGGCTCCAGGGAGCTGGTGCCAGTGTGATAGACTCATTAATCCAAATCGCTTCGCTTTTCATTTTTCTTGTTGATTGGCGTGCAGGAGTTTTTTTTGAGCCAAGTACTGCACGTTTTCAGACTGGTGGTCGGGGGCAGAGCTGGCCCGACATTCGTGCCGGAGGACGGAGTCAGATCCACGGACCTTGCATCATCAAGCGGCCGACGCCGCCACCGAGCTTGTCGTCGCGATCGGTGAGCCCGCAGTTCCCGCCCGTCCGCTTCCCATTCCCCGAGTTCGCCGCCGCCACCGCCGCCGCCGTTTTCGCCGCCCTCGCAGCCGCCGTCGCCCCGCCGTCGACGCAGTTGTGGCCCTCGCCGCCGCCGCCGCCGCCGACGACGCCTGGCAGCTCCAGCGCGTCTGCGGCGGCCACGGCGGCCACGGCGCGGCGTCCTTGCCGCCGCCGCCGAAGCCGCCGCCGCCGCGCCGCCGTCGCCGCCCTCCGGCGCCCAGCGGATCTGGCGCCGGCCGTGCGCGCGCTCGGGGGGGAGCTGGGCTCGGGGGGCGGCGCGTCGACCCCCGGACGCCCCACTGACCGCCCACAGGGGCCCGATAAAGCCCATCGCGCCCAGGAGCGTGCCGCTTTGCCATCGGGGGGCCCATGGCCGATCCTGTCTCACCGAGCGCGTTTTACGACTCGCAGAGTACTTGGTCGCAGACGTGCGAAAAACACACGCTCGCCTAGATCTATAGTGGATCGTAAGCTCCCGCGGCGACTCCAGGCCCTCTGCGCGTAGTTTTCTTGCGAGCAGTGGAACGCGCTTGTATACTACTGGCGATGCGTCGCCGATTCCAGGCCACCTGTGCGAGATAGGCGTAGTGGGGACGCATCGACCCCCCAATCGCCCATAGATGTCCCGGAGGGGTTCGCTCGCCCCAATCCCCGCCCAGGAGGGTGCGGCTTCAGTACCGGGACCCCACCGCCAATCGATCGACGATGTGCCGATTCCAGGCCGATGCATCCTCCTCCTTCCCCTCCTCCTCCTCCTCCTCCTCCTCCTCCTCCCCCTCCTCCCTCCTCTTCCCTCCTCCTCCTCCTCCTCCTCCTCCTCCTCCTCCTCCTCCTCCTCCTCCTCCTCCTCCTCCTCCTCCTCCCCCTCTATCGTTGCCCCTCGGCCAGCTCCCCCTGTCGTCGCCCTCCAGGGGGGGGGGCCCGCGGCGAGCATGCCGCGCGAGCAGGGGCGCCGCCGCGACGCGCGGCAGGCGCGCTACTCGGCGAGGGCGGGGCTGGCGGCCACGGGCTGCGCAAAGGGAGGCCCACGCTCCGAGCAGTCCCCTCCTCCTCCTCCTCCTCCTCCCCCTCCTCCTCCTCCCCCTCCTCCTCCTCCTCCTCCTCCTCCTCCTCCTCCTCCTCCTCTCCTCCTCTCCTCCCCTCCTCCTCCTCCCTCCTCCTCTCCTCCTCTCCTCCTCCTCCTCCTCCTCTCCTCCTCCTCCACCTCCTCCTCCTCCTCCTACCTCCTCCTCCTCCTCCTCCTCCTCCTCCTCCTCCTCCTCCTCCTCCTCCTCCTCCTCCTCCTCCTCCTCCCTCCTCCTCCTCCTCCCCCTCCTCCTCCTCCTCCTCCTCCTCCTCCTCCTCCTCCTCCTCCTCCTCCTCCTCCTCCTCCTCCTCCTCCACCAAACCACCCCAACCCCACCCGAGGGCCTCCATTTGCCCTTCCTTTCCAGTGGGGTGGGGGGGGGCGGGGCACGATGGAAGAACACACGGCACACGTGCCCCCGCCGACCCGACCCAACCCCACCCGAGGGCCTCCATTTGCCCTTCCTTTCCAGTGGTGGGGGGGGGGCGGGGGACGATGAAAGAACACACGGCACCCGTGCCCCCGCCAACCCGACCCAACCCCAACCCCGAGGGCCTCAAAATTGCCCTTCCTTTCCAGTGGTGGTGTGGGGGGGGGGGGGCGGGGGACACTGAAAGAACACACGGCACCCGTGCCCCCCCAACCCGACCCAACCCCACCCGAGGGCCTCCATTTGCCCTTCCTTTCCAGTGGTGGGGTGGGGGGCGGGGACGATGAAAGAACACGGGGCACCCGTGCCCCCGCCAACCCGACCCAACCCACCCGAGGGCCTCAACTTGCCCTTCATTTCCAGTGGTGGAGGGGGGGGCGGGGACCATGAAAGAACACACGGGACCCGTGCCCCCGCCAACCCGACCCAACCCCACCCGAGGGCCTCAACTTGCCCTTCATTTCCAGTGGTGGAGGGGGGGGGCGGGGGACCATGAAAGAACACACGGGACCCGTGCCCCCGCCAACCCGACCCAACCCCACCCGAGGGCCTCCATTTGCCCTTCCTTTCCAGTGGTGGGGGGAGGGGGGGCGGGGGACGATGAAAGAACACACGGCACCCGTACCCCCGCCAACCCGACCCAACCCAACCCGAGGGCCTCAACTTGCCCTTCCTTTCCAGTGGTGGTGGTGGGGGGGGGGACACTGAAAGAACACACGGCACCCGTACCCCCGCCAACCCGACCCGAACTTCGGGCCAAATGCGGGCCTTCGGGTCGGGCTGGGGTGGGTAGGCGGCCAAGCAGGGAAACTCTTCCCCCCTCGGCGGTGCGGCAGAGTTGGCCGCGCCAGCGAGGGAGCTCAGCGGGGGCACCGGGAAGCGGGCTGGCCAGCGTGCAGGAGAGCTTACCAGCCTGGAACCTATCCCTATCCATATGTTGGGCATCGCCTCATCACGATGGCGACCTTAGGGATTGCCTCAGTTTCTCAGGGTGTATCCCTAAGATTGTCATCGCCGTTGGGCGTGTCAATCTTAGGGATAGGGATAAGTTCGAGGCTGGTTGAGAGCGGGGAGAGGACACACCCGGCGGCCGCGGGGGGGGGGGGGAAGGGGAGGCCTCTCGGGGGCAGACGGGTCCGCACTGGAGCCAAGCAGGGGAACCGACAGTGGTCGGGTATGGCCAGGACCCCAGGTAAGGGGACCAAGTTAGTGGCAGGGCCCCAGAGCCTTTGAATTGGCCAGAATCACTAAACCAGGTTTGCCATAGCTGGTGTTTTCTCGGGTGACGGCAGTTCCGCTTAGTGGAAACGGGACGGGGGGGCGCCCCCAGTACAGATCACTAAACCAGGTTCCACCAAACCCAGTTCTGCCAACACCCGAAATGGCACAAGCATAAACAAGTCGGAGGTCCACGCGGATTCCTCGGCTCGGCGCTGGGCCCCCTGGGCGGCGCATCCGGCGCCGCCCTTGGGGGGGTCCAGCGCCGATGCGATAAGTCCGCGCGGACCGCAGAAGGAGCTCTTGTCGTTGGGGAGGGGCTCGGTGTTCCTTGACTGTTCAGCAGTTTGCCTCGGGCTTTCCTGAGGTTTTCCATGGGAGATCGAAGGTCCACCTCTGGGAGACTCACCACCCACCAAACCACCCCAACCCAACCCGAAGACCCAAATTTATCCTCGATTTCCAGTGGGGGGGGGTCGGGGAACACTGAAAAAACACATGGAACCCGTACCCCCCCAACCCGAAATTCGGGTCAAATTCGGGTCTTCGGGTTAGGTTGGGGTGGTCTGGTAGGTAGTCAGAAACAGGGGCCTCGTTCCTCATTCAGGGTTCCTCAGGACCGCGCCCCGACGGCAGCGTATCTCGTGCCCCCCTGCAGAGGGCCGCACCCCCCTCCCCAGGTCACAGGAGGCAGAGGCACCCGTGCGGCTACCCTTCCCTCCAGTTCGTTAGTTTTTTTTTTTTTTTTGTTTTTGTTTTTTTGTTCTTTCCTTTTTTAAATATTAGTTTTTTCTTCTCTGGAAGCTGGTTTATATACATGTATGTATGTATGTATGTATGTATGTATGTATGGATGGATGGATGCATGTATGTATGTATATATGTATGTATGTATGTATGTATGCATGCATGCATGCATGCATGCATGCATGCATGCATGCATGTATGTATGTATGTATGCATGTATATATGTATGTATGTATGTATGTATGTCTATACATATATATATATTACCAGTGGCGGGTTGTTTTGCAATCCCAGGATTTCTTGAGGGTCGAGGACGACGTCGGAGTGCTGCGGTGTATACGTTTTTGTCCCATTTCCCGGGGGGAGCATTACAAAATGTATGCACCAGGATCCGTATACACCAGGATCCGCTTTCCTGTGCGCATTTCAGTGCGGGGCCAGAAAAAGCGTCGGTGTATAGAGCTCGTTTCCCTATTTTTTCGGCGGCGAGCGAGGGACCTACGCTGCTCGAGGCACCTAGTCCTCAGGACCCCCAGCCCGGGACCCATCTTTCGAACCCCACCGCGCGGGGGCAGGTGCAGGAGTGGCGTTCCTCAGGTGTTCGATCATGGACACTTGTTGAACGCAGCCGTCCAGCTTTCGCGCCGCCTGCTGGGGACCGCCAAAGGCCGCCAGCAGTCGCCGAAGTCCGCCAGAAGACCGCCGAAGACCGCCAGAAGACCGCCGAAGGCCGCCGCGAAGACCGTCCGAGGACCGCCGAAGGCCGCCGACGACGGCCCGAGGAGCGCTGGGCAGCCGGGGGTCCATGGCTGAACACGCCACGTTCCCCCTCGGGCGGCGCAGAGGCGAGGCAGCTGCTGTTGGGGGGGGGGAAGTGGGACAGGTGCGCGCGGCGCGAGGGCGCACTCCTCCGCAGAGTTCCGCCCCCCCCCGCCTCCTCCGCTGCGAGCCTCCCGGTGCGGGGGCGGCCGGAAGGGGCGACCGCGGCGTCGAGCCTTCCCCCCGTCTTCCCGCCCCTCCCCCGCTCTCCCTCCTCCCCCCCCATTCTGGCCCCTTCTCCCTCCTGCCTCCTCTCTCTTCCCTCCCTCTCCTCCCCCTTCCCTCCTCCCCTCCTCCCCTCCTCTCCTCCCCGTTCTTGCCCCTCCTCCCTCCTCCCTCTCCTCCTGTCCCTCGCCCTTTCCTTTTTTCCCCCCGTCCAGCTTTCCTTCTTCTGATCCTGCTCCCCCTCGTCGCCGTGGTAAACCTCCTGCTCCTCGCTCCCCCACAGGTGGATCGCCGGGCGCTGACCCAGGAGGACATGTCCCCGCGATCGAAGCTTGCCAGAGGGAGGGGAGAACAGGACCTTTCGACGTGTTCCTTTCCCCTCCTCCCCTCTCTCCCTCTCTCTCTCTCTCCCTCACCATCTTTATCTCTCTCTCTCTCTCTTTCTGTCCCTCCCTCTCTCTTTCTTTCTTTCTCTCTCTCTCTCTCTTTCCTTTTTTCTCCTCTCTCTCTATTCCACTATCAAGCCATTCTTGTTGTTTTTGTTTGTGTTGGTGCCCCTGTCCGTCTTCCAACCAGTTGCATTTCATCGGGCCATTTGTGCTGCTCCGCTTTGCTCTGCTCTACTCTGCTCTGCTCTGCTCTGCTCTGCTCTGCTCTGCTCTGCTCTGCTCTGCTGCTGCTCTGCTGCTGCTCTGCTGCTGCTGCTGCTGCTGCTGCTGCTGCTGCTGTGCTGCTGCTGCTGCTGCTGCTGGTTTTGCCACCCTCCTCCTCCTTTGGAATCCAAAGCAGTTGTATAGGAGGGGGTACAGTGGACAGGGTGTTTACACAGTTTGGTTGGAGGAATTTGTGAATTCAGTGTGGGTCGGGCTTGACGCGCCTCGAAGAAAGCACGCGCACCCGAATCGCAAGCATCTGGCTATATGCGGACCCATGACAGTTTGCTTCCCGTCGTCGTCCTCGCCCTCGCTCCGTTGCCCTTCCTTTCTTCCCCCCTTGGATGGCGTCGAAAGCGTCCGCGGCTCGGGCGGGGCAGTGGCCCTTTCCACCTCCCCCATGATTCCTCGTTCCTCTTTGCCTCCCTGCTCCACCGTCCGTCGTCCGACTTCGTCTTCCCTCCTTGTTCGAAAAATGAAATCCCTGGTGCCGCGTGCCCGTGTTAGCAGTATATCGCCTTTTCGTTATCCGAGCCAAGCGGCGCAACCAAACAGAGGGGATTGCAAATGCGAGCGTTCGGGGCGCATTCCAAACGCGGGCGACACGGCCGCCGAGCGCAGTCGCATCGCTAACATGTAAATGTATAGGTGCCTGCGGCAAGGTCCGCCCCCTTGCCAGTGCAGTGGTCTGTATGGCGACGCGTGGAGCTTTGACTATTAAGAGGTCCATGACATGTGACACCTCCCGTGTTCTCGGATTGCTGTGCGGCCTTCTTTGGGGTCCTTCGAGGCCTTTTGGGGCGTCTTCGGGCCGTTGGGGGCCGCTTTGGTGCCGCGTTTCGCCGTGGCCTCCCTGGAGCAGGGAAGCGTGTATTTGCAGCTCCTTCGGGGGCGCCCTGGGCCGGGGAAGTGTGTATTTGCATTCCCCCCTGGCTGGGCATGTCGACCTCGGTTCTGGATTGGCAAAGTCGGGGCGCCCTCGAGGTGGCGAGCGTTCACATTTTCGAAATACACAGATCAAGGTGTGATCTGTGTACACAGTTTGTGTCTTCAACTGTGTATTTTCGTGTGCGGGCCCACTGTCTACACAGATCGTGGTGTGATCTGTGTGCACAGATCTGGTTCCCATCTGTGTATTTGGAGTGTGCCCCTCGCGGGTGGTGTTGATTGGGCGGGAACTTTCACGTTTCTCGCTCGGCTGGTCCAGGGGGGGCGTCGTACGCGGTCGAAATACACAGTTCGTGTTTCGAACTGTGCATTTGTTGCGCGCCGCTCGCTGGAGTGGTCACTGGGCGAGAGTTTCCGCGGGTCGCCCGGCTGGTCCAGCAGGGGGCCGTGGTCTGGGAGTGCAAAGGCGCGGGGATGGGGTGGGGATGGTGGGCTGTGGGAATGAAGAGGCTCGATAGGAGGGGTGGCCAAGGGGCCGGGGATGAACGGGATTGGATGAGACGGGGGGGAGTGGGCCCAGCTGGAGCTGCATCATCGGTGTCAACATCACGAGGACGAGGCAGGCGGGGGGGGCAGAAGGAGGGGGCATGATCTGCATCAGGGCGTGGAGGATGGGCGGAGGGCAAGCACGCGGACGAAGTGGGAATTCATCCGGCGGGGGAGGACGACGAGGAACGACGTGAATTGGCACATGGGGGGGTGACAGTGTGGGCGAGGGGCCTGGTGAGGACTGGGGGTAGTCGAAGGGGCATGAGGAGGGTGGGGCCACAGCGAAAGGATATTGGGTGCAGGCGGGGGATGGGGCAAGAGTTCGAGGCTGGCGCCCGCAAGCGCTTAGTTGAACAGTGTTTTGCGTGTCCGTGCACCCCCCAGAACACTGCGACCGGTTGCAGAGATTCATGATATGGGTAATCGCGCGCCTCGTGTTTCCAGGCCGAAGTCTCGAGTCCACGATGCCCCTTGGCGTCGCGTCGATGCCGCCCCGATTTGCCAGACCGCATATGCACATATCGTCATAATATGTGTTTCAACGTTTGTTGCATGACCCTCTCTATAGTAACATACCCACGTTGGAATTCAACTCCTCCTCCGCCTCCCCCCCCTCCTCCTCCTCCCCTCCTCCTCCGCCTCCGCCTCCGCCTCCTCCTCCTCCTCCGCCTCCTCCTCTTCCCCCTCCGCCTCCGCCTCCTCCGCCTGCTCCACCTCCTCCTCCTCCTCCGCCTCCTGCTCCTCCTGCTCCTCCTGCTGCTCCTCCTCCTCCTCCTCCTCCTCCTCCTCCTCCTCCTCCTCCTCCTCCTCCTCCTCCTCCTCCCTGTCCCCTCCCTCCCGTTGCTCCCCCCCGCTTCTCCCGTCGCTTCCCCCCCCCCCTCGGCTTCGAAGCGGGCTGGCGGGGCGGTGTTCTGGTAAGCTTCGATCGCTCTGGGCAGGAGGCGCGCGCCATGTTCCAGGCCACGGGTGGAGGAAACCTAAGGCTGAGGATCGGGTGGGAGGAAAACGATGGATCGGCGGGACGCCGGGGGAGGATGCTCAACGTGTTCTGATGTTCTCGTCGATTCCCAGAGGCTTTCAGGCCTCGGGATGCTCCCCAGCAGCTGCGCCTCGCCGAGGGCGTTCCCGGGGCGCCCGGACCGTTCCAAACGGCCGCCGGAGACCCGAGGCATGACCCGAACACCCAAATTTGGCGGCGTGCTGAGGGGGGAAGTGAGGGGGGGCAGGCCTTCTCGAAGGGTGGCGGCGCTTCTCAGAAGCCTCTTGGCCTTCCTCCTTTTTCTCCTCCTCCTTCTCCTCCTCCTTCTCCTCCTCCTCCTCCTCCTCCTGCTCCTCCTCCTACTCCTCCCCCTGCTCCTCCTCCTACTCCCCCTCCCCCTCCTCCTGCTCCTCCTCCTCCTCCTCCTTCTCCTCCTCTCCTCCTCCTCCTCCTCCTCCTCCTCCTCCTCCTCCTCCTCGATCTCCTCCTCCTCCTCCTCCTCCTCCTCCTCGTCCTCCTCCTCGATCTCCTCGAGGAGCCCTCTGCTCCGGGGAGGGCTTGCTGCAGGCCTGCTGGGTCTTCCGAGAAGGCTCGCCCCCGCTGCCTTCCCTCCCGGGCGCGCCGCCGACGGAGGTCCAGGAGGTCGCGGAGGGGGAGGAGGGGGAGGAGGGGGAGGAGGAGGAGGAGGAGGAGGAGGAGGAGGAGGAGGAGGAGGAGGAGGAGGAGGAGGAGCGGAGGAGGGCGGAGGAGGGCGGGGGAGGGCGGGGGAGGGCGGGGGAGGGCGGAGGAGGGCGGAGGAAGAGGCGGAGGAGGAGGTGGCGGAGGGGAGGAGGCGTCGAGGAGGGGTAGGAGAAGGAGGGGGAGGAGGAGATCGCGGTCTCTCTCTCTCTCTCGCTCTCGCGGTCTCTCTCTCTCTCTCTTTCGCTGGCTTGGACGGCTGGCCCGCTCTTCTCATCTGATCTTACTCCCTGTCGACGGTGGCGACGACGACCAGGACGACGGTGACGGCGACGACGACGTTGACGAAGACGACGGTCATGGCGTCGGCGGCGGCGACCGGCTGGAGGCGATCGACCGCAGTGACACTCGCGGCTTCGGCATCAGACAGCTGGCCAGCGTCTGCGTGGACGCTCTTCTGGCCGCGCCGGCCGCCGTCGGCTGGACGGAGCGGCCTTCTGGTCGTCGTCCTCGTCGCCGCCTCGCCATGTTCTTGTCACCATCGCCGCTGTCACCATCGCCGCCGCTGTCGCTGCTGTCGCCGTCGCCGCGGTCACCATGACCGATGCTGCCGCTGTGGCCGTCGCCCTCGCAGCGGCCTGGCTTCCGACGCTGTCGTTGTTGTGCCCGCTGTGGTGTTTTGTTTCCCCCCCGCAGGCTTCAAACACTTTAACGTACCCCCCAGTAGAGTTAGGTCGGGCATGTCCCCCTACAGAGGGAGTTAGGACGACAAATCAAGATACACAAACAAATGTGCAACAATGGTAAACAAAACTCACAAATCGCCCCCAGACTATTTTTTGACTTTTTTTGGATTTTCCTCCTGTGGAGTGTAGAGGGACAGGCCCGACTTAAGAGTAGGGGGTCTGGACGTGGCGAGACACAGGCTCCAGCAAGAGCAAAGCCCAGCGAGCTCGTCAGAGGTTCGAGCGCGCCGTGGTGGTGGTGGTGGTGGTGGTGGTGGTGGTGGTGGTCTCCTCCTCTCGGGCAGGACGCGCGCTCAAGAGGAGGGGGGGGGGGGCTGAAGCACCTGCGCCCCGCGCTGGCGGCCCGCGCAATGCCACGCCGCAAGGTCGCCAGGTGACCGTGCGTAGGGCCCCTTTCGTTTCGTCGCTCCCCTCACGACGGGCAATGACCAGCCCGCGGGGCGCCGAGGAGACGATTTCGCTGCTGGACTACGCCTCGTGGAAGGACAGGGACTCGCACGCGCCGCCCTCGGCCCCGCTTGCCTGCCGCCGTCGACGTCGGCGCAGTCGACGTCGCTGCCCTCCTCCTGACTTCGCTCGATGGTGGTGGTGGTGGTGAAGATGACGACGAGGGTGATGATGATGATGATGATGATGATGATGATGATGATGATGATGATGATGATGATGCTGATGCTGATGATGATAATCATGGTGGCGATGATGATGTTGAGGATGATGATGATGATGATGATTATGATGATGACGATGATGATGAGGAGCATGTTGATGAGGATGCTGCTGATGATGATGATACTGATTATGCTGGTGATGCTGATGATGATGGCGATGATCATGTTGGTGATGGTGGTGTTGATGTTGCTGATGATGACGATGCTGACGGCGAGCATGCTGATGAGATACTGCTGATGCTGCTGATGATGGTGATGATGATGCTGATGATGAGCATGAGGACGACGACGATGAGATGACGATGATGACGATGAGGAGGAATAAGAGGAGAAGGATGATGGATAAGGTGATGGTGGTAATGCTGATGGTGGTGATGATGAGGATGATGCTTATCATGGTGTTGATAGTCATGATAATGCTGATGATGATTTTTC
Organism: Prorocentrum cordatum; assembly: GCA_963575745.1. Classification (NCBI taxonomy): domain Eukaryota; class Dinophyceae; order Prorocentrales; family Prorocentraceae; genus Prorocentrum; species Prorocentrum cordatum. The sequence continues at coordinate 38,776 of CAUYUJ010004865.1, forward strand.
TGATTATGATGATGACGATGATGACGACGAGCATGATGAATTTGATGATGATAATGATGATGGTGATGATGAGTATGATGATGATGAGCATGATGATGACGACGATGACGATGACGATGATGATGAGGATGAGGAGAATGAGGAGAAGGATGCAAATGAAGAGGATGATGAAGCAGATGATGGTGATGCTGATGGCGATGATGATGCTGTTGCTGATAGTAATGCTGGCGGTGGTGGTGATGATGATGGCGATGGTGATGGTGAGGATGCAGTTGACGGCGATGACAATGATGGCGTTGATTATGATGTTGTTGCGGTTGTGGGTGCTGCTGCTGTTGATGCTGTTGCTGTTGTTGCTGTTGTCGTCGCCGTCGTCGTCGTCGTTGTTGTTGGTGTTGTTGTTGTTGTTGCTGCTGTTGTAGCTGTTATTGTGATGGTTGTTATTATGGTGGTTGTTTTTGTTGCTGTTGTTGTTGTTGTTGAACATTATTAATTCTAAAGAATAATTATTGTTGGGGCCCCTGGTGCACGGCCCCCCTGCGCCGCCTAGGCCGCAGCTACATTTTCATCATTTTCGTGAGGAAGCCTCAGGTAATACGATGTCATCAAGATCCGGTTGTTTTGTTGTAATCCGTTTTCCCTTGCAAAAAACACTATAAAATGACATTTCTTGTTCTAATATAATCAAATTTCAAGAATCCCTTGCAAAAAATAAGGTAAAGTGGACATTCGCGCGCGCAAGACGAAATCCTTCCAAAAGCTTAGTGTTCGGAGCGATTTTAACATAAAAACATCAAAAAACCAATGGTTTTTCAACAAAAAAATGTCAAAATCTCATCCCGCGCGCTCTTGCGGATTCGTAGGAAACCCAACACTTTTTAAACATTTCTGTCAAACGGGCTTTTGCGAGCAACTTTTTCGAACTTCTGCGACAACGGTTGCGCACCTGCCAGGGCCATCATCCCTGTCAAATAATACCATGCGGGACACATTCGTTTTTTCTTCGCGCGCGCACGCCGAAATCTCCAAAAACCATTGGGTTTTTAAGAATTTTAGCACCGCGCATCATAAAATCACACGAATCGCACCGTAGGTCCTCGAAAAACACCTGCACGACTTTTCAAAATTTCTACCCGCGCGCGCTGTCCTAACAACTTCTGTGGGTGTGTACTCCACGCCAGTGTAGTAGCCACGGTCGTCCGCAGGCCACGAAGTGAAGTGTCCGAACGTCATAGGGCGGGAAGCTGGGTGTGGGTGGTGGCGAAGAGTCGTGTGGATATTTGGTAGAGCTTGCACTGCCCCCCCACAAAGTGGGGGTATTGGCTGGCGTCGCATGAAAACCCTGGCACTGGTGAGAACACTGAGCGTTCGGGTAAAGTGATTGTTGGTGTTGTTGTTGTTGTTATCGAATTCTTATTTTGGAATGATGATGGTTCATCCCCCCTCACTGGTGCACATTTGGCTTTATCAGTTGAAGTGTCCCCCTCGGGGCTCGCACCCTCCTTTTTTATCAGGGCAAGTCTTCCTGCTCATACTGCTTGGTTGGGCCCCAAACTACAACTGCATCATCAACAACAACAGCTCCCGCGTGATACTTCCTCACAATTGATTCCAAAGTCGAGCTCTCGCTCAGGACACCCTCACAATGTATGCACTTCGCCGAGGGCGTTCCGGGGGTGCCCAGGTGGTCCCAAACGGCTGCTTGGGACCCGGGGCATGATCCGAAAGCAGGACTCCGTGGCGTGCCGAGGGAGGACGCGAGCGGGGGCAGGCCTGCTCAGAGGGCGTTGAGGCTTCCCGCAGAGGCTCCGGCCTCGTGAGAAGCCGTCTCTGTCCTCGGTTACCAGCCTCGAACGTACCCCTATCCCTAAGATTGACACGCCAAAAGGCGATGACAATCAAAGGGATTCGCCCTCAAAAAATAAAGGAATCCCTAAGATTGGCATCGTGATGAGGAGGTGCCCAGCATAGGGATAGGGATATGTTCCAGGCTGGTAACTCGGGGAAGGCCCAGAAAGCTTCTCAGAAGGCCGCAGGCCTTCCGAGTCCCCTGAGAATGCCCGCTGACAAGACTGTCGATCAGCTTTCGTCGTGGTTCTGCGCGGCGCGAGGATGCCTGGGTCTGAGAGGAGTCCGAGGTGCTCCTGCTGCGCAACGCCCCGGTACCAGCTTTTCATCTTGAGCCGCTTTTTGACGGCTCTGGGGCCCAGTGAGAGCTCCCCGGGACCCAAGATTGTCAAACATCATCCGTCAATGTTTTTCACGATGCGCGGCGGGAGGAGGAGGAGGAGGAGGAGGAGGAGGAGGAGGAGGAGGAGGAGGAGGAGGAGGAGGAGGAGGAGGAGGAGGAGGAGGAGGAGGAGGAACGTCTGGGTCTGCGAGGGGTCCGAGGTGCTCCTGCTGCTCAACGCCGGCGCAGACCCCAGCGCCGGCGCCCTGGCGCCGGGGGCGCTAGACCGGCTGCCGCGCCCCTACGCGGCGTGGGTGGCCAAGGCTGCGGCCGCCATGAGGACCTCGTGGACGCCATTTAGCCTTCTCAAGCTGGGTCCGAGTAGATGGGGTCGGAGGATCGCGCCGCATCGCGCGCCGCAGCGCCTATGCATCGGCGATGTGGCGCGATGTGGATCACGATTTGCTCCACCCCGACGTTGCCGATACATCGCTGCCGAAGCATCGCCGATGCGGCGGGATCCTCCGACCACATCTACTCGGACAACATTCGGGAGGCCTCTGCGCACTCAGGCTGCCCCAGTCCAGATGGGTTTTTAGATGCTTCCTGAGGTTTTTGCATGTTTTCTTCCGTCGGGGTGCCTTCCAGCAGCTGCGCCTCGTCGAGGGCTTTGAGGGGGTGCCGGATCGTGCCAGTGGGCCAGAAACATTGACATGTTTTTTGCACTGGTTGTGCAAAGCGTTGCAGGTCCAGCTTCCTCGTCCCTCGTTCCCTGACATCTGGTCAGTCCTCGGCCCAAGAGTAGCTTTTCGTCCGGGATCCGTTTTTGACGGTTCCGAGGCTATATATTATTTTGGTAGCAAATCATGGGGGCCTTGTGCACCCTCGTAATTGCGTCTTTCGAGTGCCTTAGCGTCGATAAGCGTTTGGTGATCGGTGAGAAGGGGCCGATCTCGCGTCGACTAGCCTCGATCAGCCTCGCCTTAGCGTCGATCTAGCGTCGATTAGCGTCGGCTCGCAAGAGCCAACAAGAGGGTATGGGAGGCCCCCATGAGCTGCCACAGGACTTCAAAGCAGCGCACACCGAACAGCAACCCGATCGTCGGGGATCTGGGCTCCTCGTTTCCCCTGGCCTTCTCGGAGTCTTCCTTCGCCGCCGCGGCCGGACGCAGCCCGAGGCCCGCGCCAGGGCGGACCCCCCTTGCGGCGGGCGCCGCCTGGACCTCGCCCAGAGCATGCGATCGTTCTCGTACTCGTTGTTTTGCCGATCGGCGCGAGCCCTCGCACCCCCCCCCCTTCGCCCCCCCATGGAGTGGATCTTGCATGTTTTTGGCGCCTGCTTCGAGCAGGTGGATTCTCCCCCCTCATAAGGCGCACTGTCGCAGACAGTCGCACCAAGCACAGGTCTGGAGCCAGACCCCCCCCCCTCCCCCCAGTCTCCGCTCAACGTCGAAACGCCGAATGAGAAAACGCTCACCATGGAGCTCTTTGGCGGCTCGAAGAGGAGCCGCACTTGCCACAGACGGATCACGCGATGCAGTCAGCCCGCATTGTAAGGATGGACAATCTTCCCAAGGGTACCCTTGCATCCTTGCCCCTTCGGCCCATCCTTAGCGAAGTTCGCTGGCCAGCCTCGTTCGAGAAACGTTCGTGTGGGCCTCCAAGGCCCTTGCATCCTTACCGCGCATACTTATGATACGGGTTGACTGTAGCGGCCGTTGCCAGTCCCAGCCGGTCGCCCCCCCTTCTCCCCAGGTGACGTCACAATTCGTGCTGACTTCCGAGGTACTCCAGATTTCGTAATACAGGGAGGGGGGTCTCATTTCGGGGGGGGGTCTCTTCCAAGCTATCTTGGAGGGCCTGGGGGGGTCTGGGGACGATGTTTTGGAGGGTTCTCCCAGGGGGGGGGGTCTAAGACTTCCCGTCTGGGAGGGTTGAGACCCCCTCCCTTTTATTACGAAATCTGGAGTACCTCTTTGGTTACTCCCTCACACTCCCAGACGGCGCCGCCGCGAAACGTGACGATCCCTGCCCCCCCCCTGGGTAGCCGGCGTCTCGGTCTTGTCCAGACACGGACCCCCCGACCTCTCGACCATCTCCCCGGGACCAGTTTCTCATCCCGAGTCTTGGTGGTCTCCAAACCCGGTGGTGAGACACCCGGTGGTGACCCCGATTCCCCCAAAAAATGATTCTAGGTCACCACTGGGTTTGGGGACACGCCGTCGCCACGAGGTTTTGCGTTTCCTGGGCCAGCCAGCGCTCGAAAACCATCACCCAAATCGCCCAAAACTCACCACCGGGTGTTCTCACCACCACGTTTGGGGACCACCAAGAGTCGTTGCCCGACGCTCCCGAGGCCCATGAAGGGCCCCGAGAGGCCGAACACGCGGATATCAAACGGCCACACTTTGGGTGATAGGGAGGTTGGAGGGCGGGGGGACAGAGCCAACCACCGGCAACTGCGATGGTTGTGATGATGAAGATGCTGGTGACGCGCCCTCGAGGTAGCGACGACGCGTGATGACGATGTTGCGCTGCGATTCAATGTCACTATCGTCCCCGCTTTCGATCTCACTCGATCGATCCCACTATCGACCTCACGGCCAACCAATGGATTCAGCGATCGATCCCACTGTGTTCGCCCCAGTGGAGATCGCCTGTCCCCGCGAGATCTGCATGACCCTGGGACGTCGCCTCCCTGCGCATCCGGCAGCGCGAGCACAACCACTGTCACAACGAACCTCTCTGTCGATCTCACTTTTGATCTCACTATCCGTCCCATTCCAGCGATCCCGTCATCGATCTTGCTATCGACTTCGCTATCAATGCCAAGACGGGACACCCCCGGCCACCGCCCGCCCACCGCCGACGGAACACCGACGGGACACCGGCGGGACACCACAGGACACCCTCGGCCGCCGCGTGCCCACCGGGGGCAGAGGGCCGGTCCACTGCACCCGGCCCGCGCAGCCTCGCCTCGCCCGCACACACACGGAGCCGATCTCACCGTGGGGGGCTCTCCGTTCCACAGCGCTCTCACACCCCCAAACCTCCGAGCCCTGCCTCGGGTCCCTCCCCTCCCCCCTGGTAGCGCCCGCCATCGCCTGGGAGTCATCGGGGGTGGACAGAACCCCCAACAGTGACACGTCGATTAGTGCATCGTCCGTTTTCGGTTCTCGAGGGGGCGCCGTGGCCGTTATTTTCCAGGCTTGCGCCCGCCAGGTTTGGGCCTCAGGTCGTTTTCACTAAACCACGTTTTACTAAACCCCGAAGTAAACAAACCCACGCGCTCTCGTGTTCGCGGCGTCTGCGCGCGGGGGTCGTCTCTGGGCCTTGCGGGGTGCCCAGATGGGGCCTTGGGCGGGGGCACACACAGGCACAACGAATTGTCGATTTCCAGGAAGGCATAGGAACATATGGGAAGGGGGGGGAAGACGATCATCCAGAAAATATAGAAAACCATAGGGAACCCTTGGATTCGTGTCTATCTATTTGTGTGCCCCTGGGCCCCTTCAGATATGAGTTTTCCAATCTGGGCCTTTCCCGTGATTTCTGCCTCTCGGGCGTTTCCTGTGAGCTCGGCCCTTCGGGCCCGTCTTCGGGCCCAAGGACCATCCAGAACGGACAAGGGGCGACAAGCTGGCCCCAGGGAAGGGATTGGGACCACTGAGGCTGGGCACTAGGCAGACTCACGTTGGCGCATGTTCGGGAATCGGCCTTGGGTGGGGTGGGGGGTCCGATGGGGCGAGGCCCAGACCTCCTCATACCTCCGCAGAGACAGCGCGGAGAGTCTCGTCGCCTCTTCCGGCTCCCTGGGAGAGGCCTCGTCCGGGCCCCGTGGGCCTGCGGAACGCAGTCAGGCAGAAGACCTGCCTCGGGAGAGGGTCTGGTCTTCTGGGGGCCCCGTATGTCAGACGATAAACATGCACCAACGCCACTGGGGCCGACCCCTGGTTCGCGGCACGCGCGAGCATCGTCCGGTACATGACGATGCCTGGGCTCGCCGTCGCTCCTCCGCCCTTCCGCCCTCGTCGGCTCCCTGGCCGTCGGACATGTCTTGTTCAGGTCGAGACGCTGACGCTGATGATGATGATGATGATGATGATGATGATGATGATGATGATGGTGGTGGTGGTGGTGCTGATGATGATGCTGATGATGATGATGATGATCATGATGATGCTGATGACGATGCTGATGATGATGCTGATGATGATGCTGATGATGATGCCCTTCCGCCCTCGTTGGCTCTCTGGCCAGCGGGCATGTCTTGTTCAGGTCGACACGCACACCCCGGCAGGATCCTTCATCCGCCCCCCATCCCCATCCTCATCCCCTTCGACCCCCACCAAATTACCACCCCAGTCGGAGATACACCCCTCGAAACCCGCAGAGAACGGCCTACATTCCAATCTAGGGGGGTAAATCGGCCAGTGAGGCCCAGGCCACGCCGCTGGGGATGGGGATCGGTTAAACGATATTCAGAGACGCACGCCCCGGCAGGATGACGATGACGATGACGATGACGATGACGATGACGATGATGATGATGATGATGATGATGATGATGATGATGATGATGATGATGATGATGATGATGATGATGATGATGATGATGATGATGATGATTCTCATGCTGATGCTGACGCTGATGATGGTGATGGTGATGATGCTGATGCTGATGATGATGATGCTGATGCTGATGCTGCTGCTGCTGCTGATGATGATGATGATGATGGTGATGATGATGATGATGATGATGATGATGATGATGATGATGATGATGATGGTGCTGCTGATGCTGATGCTGATGCTGATGCTGATGACGCTGCTGCTGCTGCTGCTGCTGCTGCTGCTGCTGATGATGATGATGATGATGATGATGATGATGATGATGATGGTGATGATGATGATGATGATGATGATGATGCCCTTGCGCCCTCGTTGGCTCTCTGGCCGTCGGGCACGTCTTGTGCAGGTCGAGACGCACACCCCGGCAGGAGTGATCTATCGTTTAAGTCTAGCCTGTCTGTCTACAGGAGGAATATTTGAAGATAGTAAAAAAACAATGAGCCGTTTTTTTCGACTATTTTTGATTGCTTTTGGAGTGCTGTTTGAATATTCTTCAGTTTTTCGTCCAACATCCCCCTGTACGAGGACAGGCCCGACTTACATTTATTGAAAGACGAAGCGTGGACAATCTTCCGGGAGCAGGCGCCCCACCGACCATGGGCGCTGCTCTGCATCCTTGGAGGCCCTCCCGAGAGACTCGGGGAATCAGTATCCCCTCCCCTCCGAGACCCCCACCAAATTACCACCCCAGTCGGGGATACACCCCTCGAAACTCGAAGGGAACGACCTGTACCCCCATCTAGGGGGGTAAGTCGGCCAGTGGGGCCCAGGCCACGCCTCTGGGGATGGGGATCGGTCAAACGATGCTCAGGGAAGGGGCCGATCCCTTCTCCGAGCCGCAGGGGGGGCAGCCGACAGACGTGAAATCCTGCCTGGGCCGAGCAGCGTCGAAATCCCCGGGCGAGGTCGAGCCTCCCAGCAGCCCTGCCCCGGGAAGACAGCTTGCCGTGAAGCGCAACACCCGCCGCCCTGCCCCGCCTCGCAGCGCCTCGCTCTCCGCCCCGAGCCCGCCTTGGAGCCCGCAGGGAGCTGCCGTCCCGCGCTGCCGCCTCGAGCCTGCCGCCGAGAGCACGCCCGCCCGCGCTGCTGCCGGGCTGCCGTCCCCTCCCCCCTCCCCCCCCTCGGACCGAGGAGGGCGGGTGCCGACTTGGGCGCCGCCGCGGGGCCCGCGTCCAAGGAGCGCGCCGCCGCGGGGGTCGACGTCGTCGTCGTCGCCGCCGTCGCCGCCGTCGTCTCTGCCGTCGTCTCCGCCGCCGTGGTGGACGTCGCCGTCGCGGCCGCCGTCGTCATCGCCGCTGTCGGCGTCGGCGTCGCGGCCGCCGCGGTCGTCACATGGGGGAGGAGTTGGGAAGCTCCATGAATCTCCAGGGTGGGAGGAGGCAGGAGGGGCAGGGTGGAGGGGGGAGGGTGAAGGGGCAGGGGATTTTGGGGGTTGGCATGGGGCAAGCAGGGACGGACTTTTGTGGGCGTGGGTCAGCGTCACGCCCCGACTCCCGATCAGCAGCAGGCCGCAGCGGCAGGAGTAGGAAGAGCAGGAGGGGGGGAGGAAGGGAAGGAGGAGGAGGGCCGAGTCTGAGGCGGAGGCGGAGGAGGAGGAGGAGCGGGAGGAGGAGGAGGAGAAGGAGGAGGAGGAGGAGGAGTAGCACTATTATTATTTCCCAACCCTCCTGCGTTGGGTTCTCGTTTTGAATAGAGCACTGCTCGCGCGTCTCCTTCCTTCCCGCACCCCCCCATCCCTCTCTTCCCCCTTGCCTTTGACCTCGCCATCCCTGGGGGGCTGCGATCTGTGAAACTGTCGCCACTTTCGAGGCCTGCTTGGGGGCCCAGCACAGTGGGTACACACGGCGGATTGAAATTGGACCTCGCCATCCCTGGGGGGCTGCGATCTGTGAAACTGTCGCCACTTTCGAGGCCTGCTGGGGGGCCCAGCACAGTGGGTACCCACACGCAGATTCAAATTTGACCTCGCCATCCCTGGGGGGTTGCGATCTGTGAAACTGTCGCCACTTTCGAGGCCTGCTGGGGGGCCAGCACAGTGGGTACCCACCGCAGATTCAAATTAGACCTCGCCATCCCTGGGGGGCTGCGATCTGTGAAACTGTCGCCACTTTCGAGGCCTGCTGGGGGGCCAAGCACAGTGGGTACACATAGCGGACTCAAATTAAACCTCGCCATCCCTGGGGGGCTGCGATCTGTGAAACTGTCGCCACTTTCGAGGCCTGCTGGGGGGCCCAGCACAGTGGGTACCCACCGCGGACTCAAATTAGACCTCGCCATCCCTGGGGGGCTGCGATCTGTGAAACTGTCGCCACTTTCGAGGCCTGCTGGGGGGCCCAGCACAGTGACCCACACGGCGGATTCAAATTAGACCTCGCCATCCCTGGGGGGCTGCGATCTGTGAAACTGTCGCCACTTTCGAGGCCTGCTGGGGGGGCCAGCACAGTGACCCACAGACCTCGCATCCCTGGGGGGTGCGATCTGTGAAACTGTCGCCACTTGCGAGGCCTTCTGGGGGGCCAGCACAGTGGGTACTCACCGCGGATCAAATTAGACCTCGCCATCCCTGGGGGGCTGCGATCTGTGAAACTGTCGCCACTTTCGAGGCCTGCTGAGGGGCCCAGCACAGTGGGTACCCACCACGGACTCAAATGGGACCTCGCCATCCCTGGGGGGCCGCGATCTGTGAAACTGTCGCCACTTTCGAGGCCTGCTGGGGGGCCCAGCACAGCGGGTACCCACCGCAGATTCAAATTAGACCTCGCCATCCTTGGGGGGTTGCGATCTGTGAATCTGTCGCCACTTTCGATGCCTGCTGGGGGTCCCAGCACAGTGGGTACCCACCGCAGATTCAAATTAGACCTCGCCATTCCTGGGGGGCTGCGATATGTGAAACTGTCGCCACTTTCGATGCCTGCTGGGGGGCCCAGCACAGTGGGTACCCACCGCAGATTCAAAGTAGACCTCGCCATCCCTGGGGGGCCGCGATCTGTGAAACTGTCGCCACTTTCGAGGGCTGCTTGGGGGGCCCAGCACAGTGGGTACCCAC
>CAUYUJ010004865.1:51223-63723 GCA_963575745.1 Prorocentrum cordatum
GCGGGGCTGGGACGAGGATGCAGGCAACCCGCATAACAAAGATGGGCATGCTTCCCAAGGGTACCCTTGCATTTTTGCCTCCTCGGCTCATCCTTGGCCACTTTCGCTGGCCGCGCCCCGCTCGAAAAGCTTCGGGATGGGCGTCCAAGGCCCTTGCATCTTTATCGCGCATCCTTATGGTACGGGACGACAGTAAATCCGTTCCAGAGCTCTCCGGCACTCTTTCAGAGCGTCTCAGAGCGACCTGGAACGCTCTGACAAGGCCGCGGCGCCCGAGACATTTTCCAGAGCCGCCGGATCTCAGAGATTTTCGACTTACGTATCCTCGCCCGATTTCATCCTCGTCCTGGCTTCGCCTTCTGAGCCTTCCAGAGGCCACGGCATCCCTCGCCCCAGTCTCAGCTGTAGGCCCAGGCGGCTCTCCGCAGGAGCGGCTCGTTCGCTCGCTCGCTCGTTCGCTCGCTCCGCTGGAGGCTTTCTCCGAAGGGCTTGGGCGACCCGTCCTCCTCCTCCTCCTCCTCCTCCTCCTCCTTCTCCTCCTCCTCCTCCTCCTCCTCCTCCTCCTCCCTCCTCCGCCATCTTCCCTTCCTCCTCCACCTCCTCCTCCCCGTCCTCCTCCTCCCCCTCCTCCATCCTCCCCCGTCTTGCCTCTGGAGCCTCCTTTTCCCTGAGTCGTTTTTTTTCGGACGGTCCCGTGGCCCGTTCGAGGGCCCCTGGAGGCTGAGGCACGGCCAACCACGGGCCGCTCCGATCTTTCCCAACCGTCCTGTGGTGTCAGGTCCTCGCTTGGACTGGACAGAGCCCCGCGTCCTTCTCCCCCTCCTCCCTCCTCCTCCTCCTCCTCCTCCCTCCTCCTCCTCCTCCTCCTTCTCCTCCTCCTCCTCCCGCGTCCTCCTCCCGCGTCCTTCTCCTCCCCCTCCTCCCTGCCTCCTGCGCTACCACCTGAGGCGCACCCGGGGTTCACTTCTCGACGCCTCTTCGAAATGGGAGACCCTGGCGAGACGCCTGCCCCCTGGCCCCAGGGAAGCCCCGCCCTCGCTGGGGCTGCCGCTCTTGGATAGGCTTACCTGCTCATCGGGTCTTCCAAGACGGCTTGAATCTAGTCAGAGGAGTCTGATGCTTCTCCAAGTGCCCGGCCGCTCTGATATTTTTCGAAGCCTCGGGTCTCTTCGGCATCACCCAAACATACTTCTGCTACGGACGATTCGCGCCGTGGCGACCGGCGGCGACCCCAGCGCGGGCGTTCATGGTTGTTGAACGCCGCCCGTGGCCCAGCATCGGGTGAGGTTCAACGATCTGACGTTTCGCAGACGGCCGCTCGTTCAAGTTTGAACGATCCCCTCGGTGTCAGGAACCAACGCCATGGGCGACATGCCACGAGCCCGCGGTCTGTGCGCGTCTGCACCCCAGGGGCGGCGCGCGCGCTGAGAAGCCTTCCAGCAGGGCCTCCGTGGCGCGGGCTCTCCGGCCGCACCGCTCGCGAAGCGATGCACCACAGGATGGCTGTGCCGTCTGATTCGGCCGGGCGCGAGCCTCCCAAGGGGGACGCGCAGTAGCATGCGCAGGAGGGCAGGATCCAAGTATGTCTCCTCGTCGTCGTCGTCGTCGTCGGTCGTCGTCGTTCGTCGTCGTCGTCGTCGTCGTCGTCGTCGTCGTCGTCGTCGTCGTCCGTCGTCGTCGTCCGTCGTCGTCTCCGTCGTCGTTGTCGTCGGCGTCGTCGCCGCCGCCGCCGCCGCCGTCCACTTCTGTCCTTCTGCATCCCACGGGGGGGTCCCAGGCGTCCGCTCCCTGGGCGGGATGAACGTCCCCGCCTCGTGGGGGGCTCCTTCGTCCCCAGGCCCCCGACGTCATGCTTTTTTGTCGGGACGCCTTCCCCGGGACCTGCCTTTTTCATCCCTAGAGTCGCTTCTCTTGACGGCCCCGCGAGGCCCGGGCAAGGCCCCCAGAGGCCGAACATGGCGGCAAACTCCCCTGCTGTGACTTTTTCGCCACTCGAGGGGGTCTGGGTCCTGATGGGCCTGTTTTCCACCACCATAAGCTGGAGGGAGAGGGGGTCCTCCTCCTCCTCCTCCTCCACCTCCTCTTCCTCCTCCTCCTCTTCCTCCTCCTCCGCCTCGTCGTCGTCCTCCTCCTCCTCCTCCTCCTCCTCCTCGTCCTCCTCCTCCTCCTCCTTCTCCCTCCAACTCATGGTGGTGGTGGTGGAAGACAGGCCCATCAGGTCCGCCTCGCTCGGCCGCCCCCGCCCCCCTCCGCAGGACTCTAGGCCTCCAAGATGGGGTCCGAGTAGATGGGGTCCGAGGATTGCGCCGCATCGCCGATGCATCGGCGATACGGCTCGATGTGGAGACCGTGTTTCCCCACGTCGGCGTCGCCGATGCATCGCTGACGTCGCCGATGCATCGCCGATGCATCGGCGATGCATCGCCGATGCATTGGCGATGCGGTGCGATCCTTCGACCCCATCTACTCGGACACCATCTAGGAGGCCTCTAAGGACGGCCCGCGGCCGCCCGCGGCCTGCGCCTGCGGCTCGACCGCCTCGCTGCGCTTCCTGCCCTGCGGCCACCCGTGCTGCGCGCGGTGCCCCTGGCTGCCGTTCCTGCGCGGCCGCGCGGCGCCGCCCGCGGAGGAGCCGGCGCCCGCGGCGCCCGCCGCCGCCGCCCGAGCGACGCCGGAGCGGCTCCGGCGTCGCTCGGGGTCGCTCGGGCGGCGGCGGCGGCGGCGGAGCCTCCCGCCTTGTCTTAAGTCGGGCCTGTCCCCCTACAGGAGGAAGAATCGAAAGTAGCAAAGCAAATATTACCCCAGTGCGACCCTACCTAGGAGTTGGAGCCCCTAGGAAAGCAGCATTAGTAGTAACGGTAAACGCCGTCCTCCTCCTTCTCCTCATCGTCGTAGTTGCCTTGGCTTTTGCTTGTTTTTGCTTTTGCTTGGTTTTGTTTTTGCTTTGCCTTCGCACACACACACACGCATGTTTTTGCATTCGCTCACCGGGTGGGCTCTCTGATTGTACTGTTGCACATTGCTTTTGCTTTGCCTTTGCTTTGCTTTTGCTTTTGCTTTGCTTTGCTTTGCGTTGCTTGTGCTTTGCTTTGCTGTTGCTGCTGTTGCTTTGCCTTTGCTTTGCTGCTATGCCATGCTATTCTATGCTATGCTATGCTGCACAAATGCTATGCTATGCTATGCTGTGCTGTGCTGCGCTATGCTATGCTACGCTAGGCTGCGCTATGTTATGCTAGGCTATTGTATGCTATGCTATGCTGCGCCATGCTATGCTATGCTGTGCTATGCTGCGCTATGCTATGATATGCTATGATATGCTATGCTATGCTATGCTGCGCTATGCTATGCTATGCTGGGCTATGCTATGATATGCTAAGCTAAGCTCAGCTACAGCTACGTGAAGCTAAGATGAAGCTCAGCTAAGCTAAGCTAAGCTAAGATGAGATACGCAAAGCTAAGGTAAGGGGGCGCAACTGGGGGAACCGCGGGGCGGGGACCGGGGGAGCCGCCCGGGGCGAGGAGCACTGCCCGGTCCCTTTAAGCTAATATAGTAGGAACCCTCTAGGCAGAGCCTAGGTAGGGAAATATGGGGATGATGTTTTGACTATTTATGCGTTTTTTTTTTCTTGTCGTCCCAAATCCCCCTGTAGGGGGACATGCCCGACGTAACCCTTCTCACTTCCCCCCTCGCTCGCCGCCGACGTGGGCGTCGCGTGATGCTTGGTTCCTCGTGGGGCAAATCCGGGTTCATCGTGGGGCAACTGCACGTGAGGAAGCGGATACCGCCGCCGCGGCCCCGGATCTCCGACGATGTCCTCCCTCTCGAGCGTCGCGTAGTGCTTGCGAACATGTGGGGGATGGAGCTGGGCTTACAGAGTGTTTGGCCACTTTGGACTTTGTCTTGACATGATGCGTTAGACCAGTCATCAGCACATACATGTTTTCAACGTCGATAGGAATGCGGTAGCTGCCAGATGATCTTCCCACTCGTGTGGCGAAACCTATGCGATTCGGAGCCTTGCTGTGCGAGCGTGCGCGACAGCAAGAAGCAGCTGGGCATGCCATGGCGAGACGTCGACGGCCTCGAAGACGTGTGATACATGGCTTCGGTGCGTGATCTCTTACGTTACCCGTCGTGCCTCCCCCGTGGAGTTTGGCGCGCTTCGCCTGTCGCCCGCTGCGCGACCCCCCCGCCCCTGTGTCGAGGGCTGGGCGGGGGGGGGGGCACGCCCCCGACTCGGGCAACGGCTTCCTCCTCCTCCTCCGCCGCCTCCTCGTCCTTGTCTCTCTCCTTCTCCGCGACCTCATCCTGTTCATCCTCGTCGTACTCGCCCCCCTCCCCCCTCGCTTCCGCGCTCTTCCGTCCCCGTCCTCCTACCCCCCCTCCTCCCGGGGCCGCGCATTGCATCAACCTCGCCGCTGTCGGCTGTGAGCATGCGTCAGAGAAGGAAAAGTATCGATACCGCTACCCGTGCCTTGTTTTCGCCCTTTTGAGCCTCCCGGGAGGCCCTCGTCGCCACCGCTGGATTCGCTTCGAAATCCTGGTCAGAACGCACCCTGGGAGAGAGTAGCAATATGGGTGTCTTTTGGCTTCCCCAGCGCGGCAGCAGGGCGGAGGCGCTCCAGGCCTGCGATTTTTACATGAACAGTCCCCTGCCATCAAGATCAATCGGAAGCAGAGCCGTCAAGGAAACACCCTTGTGCTTCGGGCTCCAGACCGTGTGCTGCGAGCGCGGCCGAGATTCGGCCGCGGCTGGGTGGCTGGCTGGCTGGCTGCGCGTGGCAGTGGAATGATGCTGGCGTGTGGGATCCTGTCGGGTGGACGTTGCGGAACCTCTTCCGGCGGCTCGCCTTGCCGAGCAGGGCCTCGGTCGGGCGCCCCCAGACGGTGTGGTGACCACACCGCGTGGTGAATCGGTGGGGATTCGGGGTCACAGCACGGTTTTGGGACTCGGGTCGTTCTCCGAGGACGTCTCGGACGACCGGATCCTCCGAGGTGCCAAGACCGTGCGGTGACGGACCGCGCGGCGAGGTCGCTTGGGGTCCCGAGGCCACCGCGCGGTCCGCCAGCACTGGGCTTTGGGGCCTCGAATTCGGCTTGATTGCCGGGGTGGCACGTAGTCGCAGGGTGCAGCACGGCTCCTCGGGATTGGCAGCCGGTGGGCGGCGCCAAAACTGGGTGTCGTCTGCGCGGGCATTGGCGCGTCGGCTGCCCGCGTGAGGTCGCGCGTGAGCGCCCTCGCCTTCACTGTGGCGCGCCGTGCTGGCGACCCGCGCGAGTCACCGCGTATAAGGTCGCTGTGCCATCTCGCGTGATGCCCGCTTTGGATCTTCGCTCGGCATCGCTCGGGCGTGCGCATTTTTTGGCGAGGACCATCGAGCAGCATCTTTGAGCATCTTGCGAAACCGAAACCGACAAACGGCACGGAGAACGGACGTCCGAGCGATGGCGACAGCAGGCTCTCCCGCCCCCCCGCGCCGCGCGCGCAGAGGAGGGCACCGAGGGGGAGGAGGCGGACCTGTGCTGCGTGCCCGAGCTCGCCTGCCCCCGGTGCCGCGCCGGGAGCGCCCCGAGGGTAAAGATGTTCTAGTTTGCTCTGTTCTAACTTACTCTAGCCTTGGGCTCCAGAAATAATTTCGAGCACCAAGAGAACTATCGAGGCTGGGGCGTTTTCACGTGTCGGGTCCTGGGAGGCGATACTCGTTCGACACTTGGCCAGTGTGTCTGGCAGATACTGTTCCGATAGTTTTCTGGGTGCTCGAAAGTATTTTTTAATGGGAGCACGTGATCCGACGGGGGGGCAGCGCGGGGCCAAGTCGACGACAGGGAGACGAGGGCTGAAGGAGAGAAAACAGTATGCAATGTCTGATGGAGGGAAAATCCCGGGGAGGCTCGTCCAGGGGAGGTGGGCCGGAGGGGTTGTCTGGATCCCCGCAGGATTTTTTCCACGGCGTTGTCCTGGGTAGGCCGTTCTGCCATCGTTAATCAGCATGGGTTGTGCGGGCTGTCTGGGGGGCTGCCCGGGGAGTTCTCTCGATCGGACTTTCTGTCCAATGAGCACAGTAAGCATGGGAGACGAGGGACGAGGGCCGAGTCGACGAGTGGGGGTCGGGGAAACGAGAGGCTCGAGTTTTTGCTGGAGCTCGGGCTCGCCGCCGCTTCTTTCTGCGGGCCCTGCCCGGGTTCGGACGGTCCAGTTTTCGGGGAGTTTTTGAATTCAAAAAATCTGGCATTGTGAATGCGAAGAGGGTCCAGTCTTCGTGGGATGCCTGCAAGCGGGAGCTCGCGTCAAATTTCAGACCCGGCTTCGTCGTTTCCTGACGGCCCCGTCGGGCCAACCCAAGTTTTGCCGAGCCCGAGTCTTAATACGTCTCCCCGAGGGGGCCGAGGGTCGAATAGTATTAATAACAACAATAAGAAGAGACAGTAGAAGAATGCGATGATCCTCAGGACGCGTGTTAGCCCAGTGTGTGCCTACCCCGCTCGGTCCCGCCGCTCGCACGCAGCCTGCGCCAGCTCTCGCTGCACTGCCCGCGTCGTGTTGAGGGGCCTGTGGTGGACCAGCACACGTTGGCGCTAACACATGTTCTGAGGATCATCGGATAATTTCTCGGCGCTCCGTGCAGAGTTCTCGGATCGACGCTGGGACCTCTGGCGGCGCCCCCGGCGCGCTCCGCGCGCCAGGGAGGGGGGTCACCAGCGCCGATCCAAGAAGTCCGCGCGGAGCTCCGAAGGTTTCTGTTTGTGCCATTTGTGCTTCTGGAAGGAATGAGAAATCAGGGGAAGGGGGCAAAAACGCGGCCCTCGCAGCGGGCACTCAAAAGCAGCCCCGAGCGTTGGGGCAGCGGTCCTGCCCTGCTCGGCTCCTCTCGTTGGCTGCAGTTTGCAAACGCCCTCGCTCGCAGGGGTGCTTCTCACTTCTGGGGGGGTTGCAGCTGGCACGAGGGTTGAGGTGGCGATGGGGGCGAACAGCCCAGGGGCGGGCACCGCAAGTATTCGTTGGGGAGCTTCGCCGAAGGCATGGATCAGCTGCGCCCCAGGGCTGCCCCCTATCCGCCCCCACCGTCGCTCCCGGTATGAGCAACCCTGGCATGGGAGGGCTATCCCTACGGCCTCCGCGCTCGGGGTTCTCTGCTCTGGCATGGTCTCCGTCCTGGGCATTCCCGTGGGGCGCTGGGCCGTGTCCCCCTGGTTACACATGCCCCGGGCAAAAGGCAGCGCCGCAGAGCCACTGCAGCTCGCGCAGCACATGCTCTCTACGAACTCCGCACGCGTCCCAGGACAGATCCCGGCCTGGCGGCAGCGGTCGCAGCAGGTCTGGCACGCCAGCCGCGTCTCCAGTCGGCAGCATGCTGGCAACTCTGCCCCGCTCGTCCCGGGGCGCTCGAGGCGCGGTTCCGCGCCGCCCGGCACCGCGACCGCGACCCGACGCCGAACGCGACGCCTCCGCGGCATCCCCGGCGCGGCCATGGCCCCTGCCCTGCTCAGCAGACCCTCCGTCACCCGCGACGCACGCTGGTGGCACCGCCGGCGACAACTGCCCATTGGCGCAGCCACGGCGCAGGCCGAGGCGTCTGCCCTGCCGAATCTGGGCCCGCCGCGTCAAGCATAGGCGCGGCCCCTGCGGCGCTGCCCACGCCCGCCGCATCGACGCAAACAGAGCTCCCAGCGCAGCCCGCGGAGCAGCCCGCGGAACGCGGCAGGCCCAGCGGCGACGCCCGCGGCACCGTCGGCGGCGCAGGCGCGGAGCCCGACTCCGGCGCAGCGTCCACTCCCCGCGGGGTCGCAGCGCTCGCCCCCGCCGCGCAGCTCGGTGCCGCGGGGCCATTCCCCACATCCCAGCCGTACTCCTGCGCCCTCTGCTTGGCGACCGCGAAACTCCCGACCATCATCTCCCCGAGGCGGCGGACCCCGTCGCGGACATACGCGGGCGGGCCCCTCTGCAGGATGTCCCAGGGCGGCAGGTTGTAGACAAGAACGCGACAGGCCACGCGAGCGCGACTGAGCATGACCTACAGGTGCAGCCACTAGCCATCGCGGCTCCTGTTCAGGTGCTTCTGGAGCGCCGTGGTGGCCGCATCCATGCCCAGGCCCTGCGCGGTCTGCACGGTACGCACCCGCTCCTGCATCAATGGGAACTGGTACCTCGTAGCCTTACCACTGCGAGGCTTTCGCACGGCAGACTCTTGGTAGTACGCCTTGGCTTCGCAGGGCGCCCTGTGCGCCGAGATCTGCACGACCCCTTTCTCGCCAAACCCGAAGTCTTCCTCGAGGCCGTCAAACTTGACGAGGACACAACGTGGCAACTTGTTTCGTCGATAATAACAACGCCTGGGGGCTTCGTGATCTTTATTTCGGCGCCAGTCCGCTCTAGCATCCTGCGTCGGGAACTCGCTGGGGTGGAACTTCAGCCCTGGACTGTCCTGGTGGCGTCCTGCACGATCTTATCTTTCGCCGACATCTTCACCGTCAGCAGAACACGGATGCCTATATACAGTGGGCACATGCCGATCAGATGACCAGTATTGTTGATGTTCGGCATTTGCAGCATGCCCAGGTGTTCTTCCAGCGAGAGGCAGTGCTGAGGCACGTCACCGCCTGCACGTACAGCAGCATCTCCCCTTTCTCCCTGGCCTCTCGCACGGCACGATACTGCATCTGCCTGAGGCACAGCCTCCCAGCCGATGGTCTCTTGGGACTTCCTGGGGGCCTCCTGGGGGCCTCTTGGGGCCTCTTGGGGGCTTTAGGGGGCCTCGTGGGGCCTCCTGGGGGCCTCTCGGGGCCGAGGGCTCGAAATGTCCGTTCAGGTCCCCCGTCTGGGCTCTCTCTTGGGGCGGTCTTGGGGGAGTCTTGTGCCGTCTTGGAGGCCTCTTGGCCCGTCTTGGGCCGTTTGGGGGCCCTCTTGGAGGCCTCTTCGGTTGCCTTGGCACGATATTGGGGGCCTCCTGAGCCGAAAAGGCGAGAGCGTCAAATCATTCAAAAACCATAGCAAAATCAATGACTTTGCCTCCTGGGGCCCTCGTGGGAGTGCTCTTGGAGGCCTCTTTGGGCGTCTTCGAGCCCCCTGGTCCGTCTGGACGCCACCCGGGGCGTCCTCGAGCGATCTTTCGGCGAGCCTGGGCCCTCCTGGACCGCCTGGGCGGTCTCCTGGGGCTCTCTTCGCCTGCTCTGGGGCCCTCCTGGGCGCGGGGACCTTCCCAGAGGCTCGCGCGAGGCACCCCAGCAGCGCCCGTGGCCGGCGCGCCCGCCGAGGGGGGACGACCGCCTGCACGCGCAGGACGCGCGGTCAGCCGCCTCGGCTGCACGGCGCGGGCGCGTGTCGCAGAGCCGCAGCAGAAGATCCGAGGCTGTCAAACCTCCTATGACGAACGAGCAACACACACCCATACCCATAGGGGGGTCGTTGGGAGGAGGACTGGCTATGGGTATGGGTGCGGGTTGTCGGACCCTGGGGAACGCTCCCGTTCGAGCGGGGACCCCCATCCGACAACACGCACCGATAGCCATCTCCGACCCCTCTATGGGTATGGGTGTGTGTTGTTGGTTCGTCATCCTACCCTGACACGTCGATTAGCGAATTGGCCGCTTTCGGTTCGCGAGAGGGCGTCGCGGCGCCGTCATTTTTGCGGGTCCAGGTGCGCCGGTTTCGGTTCCAGGCCGTTTTTCACTAAAGGGAGGCTTGCTGAAGGGAGGTTTCTCCACCGTCGAGAAGAAGGAGTGGTCCGCGGTCTTGGGGGAGGCCGTCCAAGCGGAGTTTGTTCGCGAGCTTGGGCGAGGACGACCGGCTTGACTTGCGGTCGGCTGGCGGCCAGGGCGGGGGGTTCCTGGAACAGCACGTTCACCGCGGGGGACTTGAGGAGCCGCAGCTCGTGCCCGAAGGCCTTTTCCAGATGGCGCTGGCGGACAGTCTCCGCATGCACCTCTGCGCGCCTGGGACCACGTGTCAGCACCGCCGGGCGGACGGGAAAGTATGTGCTCAGCTCAACGACGCTCGCGCCAAGCACGCCCGCAAGTGCCCGTGCGGTCCAGGTCGCAGCCGTCGGCGCAAGGGTGTGCGGGACTTCTGCAGCTCCTGTCACCAGGGGATGACCGGCTTCACATCGGTCAGTTAGCAGCGCGTCTTGGCCCAGGGCCGCGTCGACGCGACTGGCGTAATGGAGGAGGCGAGGTTTGGCGTGGCCACCTGGGACGCCGTCGCGGGTGGACGTTGCCGTGACCTGCGCACGCAGCGACGACCTGTCGCGCCGGCAGGCCCGCGCTGGCCGAGGTGGGCTTGCGGCCCAGAATGCTGCAGAAGCCTGCGAGCACCTGCGATGCCCGCCGCACGGAGGGGAACTGGTCCCTGTTGGAGGGTTTCTCCGAAGGGCTTAGGCGACCCGTTCTCCTCCTCCCTCCTAGTCCTCCTCTTCATCCCCCTCCTCCTCCCCCTCCTCCTCCTCCTCCCTCCTCCTCCTCCTCCTCCTCCTCCTCCTCCTCCTCCTCCTCCTCCTCCTCCTCCTCCTCCTCCTCCTCCTCCTCCTCCTCCTCCTCCCCCTCCTCCTCCCCCTCCTCCTCCTCCTCCTCCTCCTCCTCCTCCTCCTCGCCCTCCCCTCCTCGGGTCGCCTCCAGCTCGGGGGGAAAGCGTCCAGTCCCTGTTATCTTCGAGGCTGGCGGGCGGCCTGGTGAAGAGACTGTGGCGTACGTGCGGTCCTGGGCGCACGACATGGCCCCAGCCCCCCGGATAGAGGTCATCCGTTTCGCTTGGCAGCAGCTCGGCACGCATATCCAAACCAGAACGCGGAGCTGCTGCTTAGCGCGCTGGGCTGGTGGAGGGCTTCGCGGCCAAGGCGACGCACCGCCGCCGAGGCGACCAGTCGCGGCCTGGGCTGCTACCGGTGCTGCCATTCGCCATACTACAGCCGCAATCACAACAATCTTGAACCTACCACATCTACCACTTTAGCCACTACCGCGCCCGCAAGTGCTGCGCCGCGACTTCCACGACGCCGCTCCCACGACCGCAGGCGCCAGCGACCAGCCACGACATCCACGACCACGACCACGACCACGACCACGACCACCGCGACAGCCACCAGCACGACGACCACGACCACCACCGCGACCACCATCACGACCACCAGCATGACCACTATTATCGCCACCGCGACCGCCGCGAACGCCTCCGCCCCCCGCCCCTGTTTTGTCCCCCTCCCCTTTGTCGGCTGGGTCGCCGCCCCCCCTGCGCCTTTCAGCTCCTTTCCGGTGGGGCCCCTCGCCGAAGGTGGGGGTCCGGTCGCTCGCGGTGTGCAGTATCCTGCCCTTGACCGCCGTTTTGCGTGTCTCGTCTCACCCGTGGTGGTTTCGCACAGGGGCCCCGCCGCGAGCTGTCCCGCCAGGGCCTCGTTGAGTTCCTAGCGCGGGTGGACCTTCTTGCCCTTCCCACCTGAGGACGAGGAGGCTGAGGATGAAGATGGGGATGCGGATTGGAAAAATATTAAGAACAGCGAGAATACTAATAACATTACTAATGATACTAATACTTAGAACAACATCGCTAGTGCTATGAAATGAAGGAGAGTGACAACACGATGACTGCTACGACTACTAATAAAGCAGTAAGATCAGTAGTACTAATCGTACTACTACTAATGCCAACAATCGTAATACTTTCATAGCAATGAGTCGTAACATTCCGTAATACCAACGCATCTATGAGAACATGTATGCTGATGTTACTAAATATTTTAGTGGTACTACGAAAGCCCATACTACTCATACTACTACCAATCGTCATGCTACTAGTCCTACTACTGATAATAATGATACTCTTACTAATCGTATTTATTCCAATTTTGCTTGAAATACGGATCATGTCAAGCATAGTAATATCACTAATACTACCAAGCGTACATATACTATCAATGATCATACGTCAAGAAGACAAATACGAATAACCACGCACAATCGAACGAGGAGAAGGAATATGAGGAGGAGGAAGAGGAGGAAGAGGAGGATGATGAGGACGAGCATGATATTAACCAGAACGAGGAACAGAATGATCATGCTATACTTCGTAAGCAGGGTACTACTACTACAAACAAGAGAACTATTTATAATCATAGGAAGATGACCAGGATGAATAAGCGCAGTACTTGGAGAATCCGGAAGCATACGAATAATAATATGAATCGTGCTCGGAACACAAGTAATAATACCATTAATAATAAAACAGCGAATGAAACGAACACGACGAAGCGTCGTAATACTAGTAATAATACGATTCATAAGCGAATGTCGGACACGAGTGTTTAAAGTGATGATACTAAGGAGGATATTTATACTAATCGTGCAACTGAGGTGGAAAAGGATAAGATAACTAACATTGTTGAGTTAACTTGTAAGAAGGAGGTGACGACTGATAATGCTAACAGTAGTAATAATCAGAGTAAGATGAAGATGTGAAGGATAGTAATACTATGAAGACTATGCAACATCCCAATCGGAAGTGCAACACTACTGC
>CAUYUJ010004866.1:0-66233 GCA_963575745.1 Prorocentrum cordatum
ACTACTACTACTACTACTACTACTACTACCACTACGCGCCAGCACCCAGTTGCGTCAGCATTGTTTCTTATGTTGTGGGAGGGCGGAACGTGTCCGTGGTTCCTTTCAACATGGGCAGTCTTGTCGTCGACGATGCGAAATGCGTGGCGGGAATGGGACGCGGCGCACATCCCGCGCGGACGTCAATGCGGTGTCCTGGGGTATCCTCCACTCGCACTGGAATGCCCGCGCAGCCCCCAGTTGTGCCATCATTGTTCCTTGCGTTGTGGGAGGGCGGGTGGGAATGGGCATGCCATGCTTGACTCGCTCGAGCTGGCTAGCTTGACCCACCCCCCACTCCCACCCCCCCCACTCCCACAGGGGGGGGGGGGGGAGCCCAGGTAGACGCAGTGCGGCCTGCACGAATCCCCCCGGTAAAGCGACAAGGGAGGACCCAATGCGGCCTGCACGAACCCCCCCGGTAAAGCGGCAAGGGGGGGGTGTTCTAAGCCGCTGGCGGCACCGGGTGCGGGCTGCACGAAACCCCCCGGTAGTGCACGTAACGCCCCGGTAGTGCTGGGGGGGGTTTCGTGCACTACCGGTTCGAGCAGGGACCACGGTTCGAGCAGGGACCGTCCCAGCATTCCTATAGGCCTACCACGACATGTTCTCGCAATGAAGAAATGGTCCAAACAAAAGAACACTGTTGTTAGAACATCAAGCCGATGTGTTCAAGCAAGAGAGCCTCAGTCAGACATGTTCTAAGAACATCTCGTGCAAAGCGCAAAAGGTTCTTAAAACATTCTTTGGTGGGCCTATAGGCAAGCCAGGGCGCCTCGCCCCTGCTTCAAAGATAGAGGATGATAGGCATCGATCTCGAATGGCCGATACATCGCTCATGCATCGTCGACACGTCGTCGATGCAGACCCCCCATGTGTCGTCCATAAATAGCCGATACCCCTGACATCAACGGTGCATCGTGGATGCATAAACCACTCGAGGTCGATGCATCCCTCCTGTACCTCATCCCCACTATCCTCGCCCCCGAAGCATGGGATTCGTGCAGACCTGGGTCCTCGCTGGGCCCGGCCCCTAAGATCAGCACGCGTCTGGCGGGCCGGCCGAGCACGGCGCGGCAACTCTGCGCGCCCGTGGTCGTGTCTGCAAGCGCGAAGGGGGATGGGGGGGGGGGAGAAAGGGCGGGAGGGGAACGGAAAGGGGGGCCTCTGAGACGACGATGACGACGCCGACGCCGACGCCGTCGTTGCGGCACACTCCGCGCGCGCCGACCGAGGGAACGAGAAGTAGGGTCTGAGCCAACTCCTCGTGAAGCATGACGTTGCAACACGAGCGCCCCTCCCAGGCGAGTGCGCCACTTGAAGAGCACCGAAGGAGAGACCAGGATAGAGGGGAACGGGAATATACTGCAAATGAAGCGCTCGGCTGCCTTTCAGGGCTCAGTGGCAGGAGGGAGGGGGCGACTGGAGAGGGGTGGCTCTGGAACCCAACGAGTCGAGAAACCAGGAACCCGGAGCGGCCAGCGCATGATTGCGCCATGCCAAGGCAAGCCAACATAACGCCCCCTCCCGGCCGCCGCGCCTTCCTAATCCTCTTCAAACGCAAAGCCATCGTCGAAATCATCTCCTAGGAATTGCCAGCGGCATTCGGATATTAGGATGGTTATCCCTTCGACACGTGGCGGCCTCAGACCAGCAGCCGAGCATTCCTCTTGAGAATTCTCTCGGGGCGTTCTTGGAGCGTTCATTCCCAAACCATCCTGTGGTGTTGGGTCCTCGTTTTGAAGAGACGGTGCCCCGCGTCTCCTTCCTCCTTCCTCCTCCTCCTCCCTCCTCCCCCATCTTCCCTCACACCCATTTCGGCACACCCCACACACGTTTCGTGGCCCCATAGGGAGCTCCACCGAAGGCCCCATGGTTTGCCGTTCCGCTATTGCCGTCCGAAACCCTTTTCGGCACACCTCACACGTTTCGTGGCCCCATAGGGAGCTCCACCGAAGGCCCCATGGCTGCCGCCCGCATGCGTCCCGCGCACCCATTTCGGCACACCTCACACGTTTCGTGGCCCCACAGGGAGCTCCACCGAAGGCCCCATGGCTGCCGTCCGCATGCGTCCCGCACGCCCATTTCGGCACACCCCTCACACGTTTCGTGGCCCCATAGGGAGCTCCACCGAAGGCCCGAGGGCTGCCGCCCGCATGCGTCCCCTACACCCATTTCGGCACACCCCTCACACGTTTCGTGGCCCCATAGGGAGCTCCACCGAAGGCCCCATGGCTGCCGTCCGCATGCGTCCCGCACACCCATTTCGGCACACCCCTCACACGTTTCGTGGCCCCATAGGGAGCTCCATCTAAGGCCCAAATGGCTGCGTCCGCATGCCGCCGCCACCCCATATTTGGCACACCCCTTACACGTTTCGTGGCCCCATGGGGAGCTCCACCGAAGGCCCAAATGGCTGCGTCCGCATGCCGCCGCCGCCCAATTTCGGCACACCCCTCACACGTTTCGTGGCCCCATAGGGAGCTCCACCGAAGGCCCCATGGCTGCCGTCCGCATGCGTCCCGCACACCCATTTCGGCACACCCCTCACACGTTTCGTGGCCCCACAGGGAGCTCCTCCGAAGGCCCCAGTGCTGCCGTCCGCATGCTCCGTCACCTTTACGGCATCCCTACCACGTTTCGTGGCCCCACAGGGAGCTCCACCGAAGGCCCCAGTGCTGCCGTCCGAATGCGTCCCGCACACCCATTTCGGCACACCCCTCACACGTTTCGTGGCCCCATAGGGAGCTCCACCGAAGGCCCCATGGCTGCCGTCCGCATGCGTCCCGCACGCCCATTTCGGCACACCCCTCACACGTTTCGTGGCCCCACAGGGAGCTCCACCGAAGGCCCCAGTGCTGCCGTCCGCATGCGTCCCGCACACCCTTTTCGGCACACCCCTCACACGTTTCGTGGCCCCATAGGGAGCTCCACCGAAGGCCCCATGGCTGCCGTCCGCATGCGTCCCGCACACCCATTTCGGCACACCCCTCACACGTTTCGTGGCCCCACAGGGAGCTCCACCGAAGGCCCCAGTGCTGCCGTCCGCATGCGTCCCGCGCACCTATTTCGGCACACCCTTCACACGCTTCGTGGCCCCATAGGGAGTTCCACCGAAGGCCCCATGGCTGCCGTCCGCATGCGTCCCGCACACCCATTTCGGCACACCCCTCACACGTTTCGTGGCCCCATAGGGAGCTCCACCGAAGGCCCCATGGCTGCCGTCCGCATGCGTCCCGCACACCCATTTCGGCACACCCCTCACACGTTTCGTGGCCCCACAGGGAGCTCCACCGAAGGCCCCATGGCTGCCGTCCGCATGCGTCCCGCACACCCATTTCGGCACACCCCTCACACGTTTCGTGGCCCCACAAGGAGCTCCACCGAAGGCCCCAGTGCTGCCGTCCGCATGCGTCCCGCACACCAGGTGTGTGGCGTGCCGACATGGGCGTCGCGGCGCGCGGGCGCTGCCCGCGGAAGCCCCCTGCAGAGGCGACGCTCAGAGTCACGAGTACCGAGAGTCACGCAGACCCAAACTGTTCACAGTCGTATACATACATTTACACTGGGCGTATCCATGCACGCATTCATGCGAATAGAATCAATCGCGCGCAGATTCATTCATAATCAGACTCGCTCGCGATCCGACTCGCACGCGCTCAAGCTTTCATATTCGGACCTATCGTCTTCGTTCGTGTTGTGTACACTGCCACGCCTTTCGGCACACCCCTCATACGGCTCGTGGCCCCATAGGGAGCGCCACCGAAGAAGATATTCACAATTGCGGTACTCTCAACTGCATATGGTTGGGTCCTTCGCCAGGCTAATTTTTTGCGGCGCACGACTTCCCCGGACAACCACGTTCCGAAAGTGGGCCGCTGGTGCCTACAATTCGACCCGCTACTCCTTATTACTCGACGCGCTATCAGTAGGAAGGGTTCCCCTACGCTCGACGGGTCTCGTCAAGCTAGCGCGGAGCATGCGAATAGCGAGGAGCGATGCGGGAAGGCTCGCTCAGCACATGTGATTAAAAACAAGTTCAATGACGCTACCGAGGAACCCCACATATTTATATTATGGCTGGAGTGATGATAGCTGATTTGCGGGAGACGGAGGGGCGTTCTTGGAGCGTTCTTGGGGGCCGCTGGGGTCGTCGTGCTGGCCTGGGGCCCCCTTCAGCCGTCTTTGGAGACTGGGGGGCCGTCTGGG
Organism: Prorocentrum cordatum; assembly: GCA_963575745.1. NCBI lineage: Eukaryota > Dinophyceae > Prorocentrales > Prorocentraceae > Prorocentrum > Prorocentrum cordatum. The sequence goes on from CAUYUJ010004866.1 coordinate 4,249, forward strand.
GGCCAGCTTGGACGCTCCCTGGGGCTCTCCTGTACGTTTTTTCCCAACCATCCTGTGGTGTTGGGTCCTCGTTTTGAAGAGACGGTGCCCCGCGTCTCCTTCCTTCCTCCTTCCTCCTCCTCCGCCTCCTTCCTCCCCCTCTTCCTTGCGTTTCACCCGCCCAGTACAGCGTTTCGTAGCCCCATAGGGAGCTCCGCCGAAGGCCCCAGTGCTGCCGCCCGCATGCGTCCCGCACACCCAATTCGGCACACCCCTCACACGTTTCGTGGCCCCATAGGGAGCCCCACCGAAGGCCCAAGTGCTGCCGCCCGCATGCGTCCCGCACACCCAATTCGGCACACCCCTCACACGTTTCGTGGCCCCATAGGGAGCTCCACCGAAGGCCCCAGTGCTGCCGCCCGCATGCGTCAGCCACACCCAGTTCGGCACACCCCTCACACGTTTCGTGGCCCCATAGGGCCCATAGGGCCCCAGAAGCCCCAGTGTGCCCGCCCGGGAATGCGTCCGCACACCCATATTCGGCAACCTCACACGTTTCGTGGCCCATAGGGAGCCCCACCGAAGGCCCAGTGCTGCGCCGCAAGGGCCGCAACACCCCACTTGGGACAACCTCACACGTTTCGTGGCCCCATAGGGAGCTCCACCGAAGGCCCCAGTGCTGCCGTCCGCATGCGTCCCGCACACCATTTCGGCACACCCCTCACACGTTTCGTGGCCCCATAGGGAGCTCCACCGAAGGCCCCACTGCTGCCGCCCGCATGCGTCCCGCACACCCAATTCGGCACACCCTTCACACGTTTCGTGGCCCCACAGGGAACCCCGCCGAAGGCCCCAGTGCTGCCGCCCGCATGCGTCCCGCACACCCACTTCGGCACACCCTACACGTTCGTGGCCCCATAGGGAACCCCGCCGAAGGCCCCAGTGCGCCGCCCGCATGGTCCGCACACCCAATTCGCACACCTCTCACATTTCCTGGCCCATAGGAGCCCAAGAAGGCCACAGTTGCTGCCGCCCGCAGCGTCCTTTACCTGCAGCCCAATTCGGCACACCCCTCACACGTTTCGTGGCCCCATAGGGAGCTCCGCCGAAGGCACCAGTGCTGCCGCCCGCATGCGTCCCGCACGCCCAATTCGGCACACCCCTCACGCGTTTCGTGGCCCCATAGGAAGCTCCACCGAAGGCCCACACGTTTCGTGGCCCCATAGGGAGCTCCACCGAAGGCTCCAGCGGCCGCGCTCACATGCGCACCCGCCACCCATCCCAGCACGCCCCTCACAACAACAGGTTTCGTGGCCCCATAGGGAGCTCCACCGAAGGCCCCAGTGGCACCGCCTGCATGCGTCACCACCCGCACCCAATTCGGCACACCCCTCACACGTTTCGTGGCCCCATAGAGAGCTGCACCGAAGGCCCCAGTGGCGGCGCTCACATGCGTCCCCGCCACACATCCCAGTACACCCCTCACGCGCTTCGTGGCCCCATAGGGAGCTCCACCGAAGGCCCCAGTAGCGGCGCTTACATGCGTCTCCGCCACCCATCCCGGCCCCCCCCCCCGCAGCAGCATCATGTTTCGGGGACCCATAGGGAGCTCCACTGGAGGCCCCAGTGGCGGCCCGCACATGCGTTTCCGCCACCCATGTCGGCACGCCCCGCGCGTGTTTCATGTCCCCATAGGGAGCTTCGCCGAATGCCCCAGTGGCACCCATCTCGGCACACCCCTCACACGTTCCGTAGTCCTATGGGGAGTTCCATTGAAGATGAAACCCGCAGCTGCGGTACTGACAACTGCATATGGTTGGGTTCTTCGCCAGGCTAATTTTTTGCTCGGGGTGGGTCGGGGGGATTTCACGGAACAGACCGCAGAAAAAAACTGCCGCACGCGTCGCTGCCGTCCGGCCGTGCGCTCCGTCATACGAGTCGGACAGGCGCAGAACCGGATCCGTCAGCGACACACTGTGGGCCCAAGTGCCCGTTGTACTTGGCAGCGGCATCGCTCTCAGAGAGACACTGTCTGCTCTGCGGCACATCGGTGTAGCTCGTCTGGAACACCGTCTTCCCGATTTCCTCCAGGCGCGACTTGAGCCTGGAGAAGACGTGCGGATACTTCTCCTTGACATCGGTGTGCTCTGTCGGATCATCGAAAAGATTGAAGAGGCAACCCGAAGGACAACCGGCGTCCATGTAATTCTTGGTGCCGTTTGGATGCAGCGGTCCAGTGAAGAACCCCAGACCGTGCTGCTGCCCGAAAACCACTTTCCAGCGCCCGCCGTCCGCAATGAGGGCTCCCTGGTCATACTTTGAGGTATCCATAACACCTTTGGTCGACGATACGCAATCGTCAGGGGCGCCACCGACGTTCGTGCAAAATGCCAATGCGATCTCGTCTCTCGCAGACGCGCTGGCGTTCGGCGACGTGATGAAGGGCCACTGATCTACACCGTCGATCCCTGGGACGCCACTCCCAGGAGACCCATTCTGGATCCGCTGCGAGTCGTCGACAGGGTCCACCCCCACAAGCGCCGAGAGCGTCGCGTACCAATCGGCGATGTGCATCAAGCCTGTGTGCACCTTGCCCCGAACGCCAGGGGGCACGTAGCCGCCGCCCACGAATGCAGTGACGCGGACGCCGCCCTCGAAATCGCTCGTCTTGCCGCCGCGCAGGGGGTAGTTGTTGCCACAGCTGGCGCCCCTGGTGGGGGCGCCGTTGTCCGCTGAGAAAATCAGCACCGTGTCGTCCCAAAAGCCTCGCTGCTGGATGGCCGAAGTGAGGTTTCCGATGCCCTCGTCCATGATGCTGGCCATTGCAGCATATGTCTGGGCGCACCTGTTCTTGATGCTGGGGTCGCGGTACTGGCTGGGCACCTGATACGGCTCATGCGTCACACCGAAGCGCACGTCCAGGTACAGGGACTGGCCAGACGATTGTGGGTCCCACCTGTCTAGTGCAGCAATTGCGTGTTGCGTGTCCCTGAATACGGAGAAGGTGCCATTGAGGCTGCTATCGGCGGGGCCGTGGTCGCGCCACAGATCCACATACTTGTGCGAGTAGCCGTCGAAATCCGACTTCTGGGTGTAATGGTCCTCCATACCCTTTAAGAATCCCAAGTGCGAATCGTAACCGCGATTGATCGGGAGGTTCGCAACCGATCGTGCACCAGAATGCCACTTTCCGAACAGGTGCGTCTGGAATGGCGGATCGGCCTGCTTCAACTTCTGCGGCAGCGTGGTCATGCGAATGTCTGCGCCGGAGGTAGACAGGAGCGAATTCGCGTTGTTGTTCTGATTCACGTGAATGGGCAGGCGGCCGGTCAGCAATGAGGACCGCGTCGGCGAGCAGTACTTGAACACGTAGTGCCGGTCCAGTCTCACCCCAGACTTCGATAGCCTGTGCAGGTTCGGCGTCCTCGCCGCCGCGTTGTGGGCGTCCATGTCGACGTTCCACCAGCCGTAGTCGTCCGCGACGACAACGAGGATCACCCGCGGAGGCGGCGCGGCCACAGTGCCGAGGAGGCCGCTCGCGAGCAGCAGCGGCCTCATCCTGCAGGGCGCCCGCGGTGCGGCCAGGGGAGGTTCTGGACGGCCTCGGTCCTGCAGCCTCTGCAGGCGGAACGAGGAGGGGCCCCTGGGGGCAAAAGGAGGCAATGCAGGGGGACGACGCAGACGAGGGCGAAGAAGCAAGGAGGGTTGAGGAAGGACCATGGACCCTGGGCCCCTTCAGGACCTTGGAACACCCTCCTCCTCCCTTCCCTCGCCTCCATCATTACCTGTGCCCCCGTCTTCCCGTAATACGCATTGAATGTGGAAGTATCTATACACGCGGAAACTGTGCATTACACAGGCCATGCAACATGCATCATAGGTACGGTGCATACGCGACTCATCACATGTCAGATTTGCTTCGCACATGACATGCATAGAGCTTTACACTCATATTATACTTAACATAGGCTCTTCGTTATACGACGGAGGGTCGTACCTATCGTATTCCTCATTTCGCACACATATTACGTCTCCCATTTCTTCTATATCCTATTCATGTGGCATCTCATACTTATGAACCCACAAATCTCTCAAATCCGCCACCGTGCCTCTAGAACGAAGTGGAGTGCCCCCAGGCTCATGCAACCCTTAGAGGTAAAAGGTTCGTAAGGTTCCTAAGGGCCCAGACCCCAAGTTTTCTGGGCGGTCGCGTGGGCCTTCGGGATAGTCCCTCGCTCAAGAGGGCCCCCAAACGGGCCAAGAAAGCCTGGGGAGTCTGCCCAGACGGTCGAGGAGAGCACATAATCGCCGAAAGATCGCTCCAAGACGCCCAAGATGGCCTCCAGACGGCCCCTGAGTCCTCGAATATTCCCCAAGAAGCCGTCAAGCGCACTTCCAAGAGGGCCCCAAGAGACGACAATAAATGATTTTCCTCAGGTTTTTGAATGAGTTTGGCGTTCTCGCCTTTTCGGCTTCCCGACGCTCCAAAATGGCCCAAGATGCCCCCCATGCCGCCCAAAGACAACCGAAGATGCCTTCAAGAAAGCCTCCAAGAAGGCCCCAATACGGTCCAAGAGGCCCCCAAGACGGATCCAAGCGGGGAGCCAGACAGGGGCACCGAACTGACATTCTCAGCCCTCGGCCCCAAGAGGGCTCAAGAAACGTCCCATTGACTTCCCATATCCCTTCCCATATCCCTTTACATTCCATTCTCTGCGCTGCGTCCATTACTGCTGTGCCCCAATTTCTCTCTCTCGATGCTCTCTTAACTCGCAACATGAAGCGTTATGACATTGGCACTCCTCTCGGTGGTGAGCGGAAGCAGACCCGTACCGAATCGCCCCTGAAGCAGATGGAAGGTTTGGACGATGCCGATCGTCCAGCGGCTGCCACAGGCGAGGTGTAGTCCACCATGACGCAGATGATGCAGGCAATGATGAAGGATATGAAATATGAAGGACCTTCGGAAGGATGTGCAGGGCATGGCTCGCGAGAAGAGGGGGGCCCCGAATGAGGCGAAACAGGCGAAGAATCTGGCCACGTCCGCGAAGCAGGCTGCGCTGGAGGCGAGCATGACCGTCAGCAGCGTGGAAGACAAGGTGAACAAGCTCCCCGAGACGTTCATCACTAAAGATGACGTGGCGAAGATGATAGAGGAGAGCATGTCGCAGTGCACGACTCCCGGAAACTTAACTTCAACGTCCAATCCACATTCTGCTGTTGCTGTCATTGGGAACGTGCTCAACGCGACGACCTTTGATGAGGCAGCTAAGTGGGCTATTACTTTATGTACTGTTTCAATGTCCCAGTGCCCATTCCGAGCAACATGTTTTGCAAGAGTGAGTTCATGGGCGTGTGTTTCATCAAGTTCGAGTCCGACTCAGCGCGCCAGGTGTTCCTCGATACGGTCGATGCTTTCACGACGGTGCAGCCTGGGGTTTTTGGAAACAGCGTCTGGGCGAAGCCAAACCTCCCCATCGAGATCCGCGCGCAACATGGGGTCGACCTGGAATGGGGGAAATGGGATGCATTGCAGTCGCCAGGGGAGCTTTCCGAGATCACCACGGCGGCAGGGGCGAAGCTAGACAGGGCGAAAGCCTTCAGCGAGAGTAAGGGCAAAGGGAAGGGTGGTGGCTCCATGTAGGGGTCACGGCGGTGCGCAGACAGACGGGAACTTTCAGCTTCACCCCTCGCGGCGGAGAGCGGCGAGGACGCCAACATATTCAACTAGAACCACGCGCGCGCTTCGCGCGCGCTTAGGTTCTAGCTAGGAGGCGAGCTTGAGTCAACGAAAGTCGCAGGGAAGGGGGCAGGGGGAAGAAGGCCAGAGAGCGCTGAAGGATACAAATACTGGAACCCTCTTGTGATTTTGTGGGGGGCCTCGTCCGGCCGCTCGCTGGGAGTTTGACGTAGCTTCTCGGGAGCCTCTGAACCTGTCGGGGGCCTCCTGGAAGCAGGTTCGAAGCATTTTGGGGGCCGATTTGGGGCTTCTCGGGGCCTCCTTTGGGCCTCTTGGGGGTCTCCTGGGGCCTCTTGAGGGGCCTCCTTGGGGCCTCCTGGCGGCCTCTTGGGGCGGAAGGCTCGAGCTTGCGGTTCGTGGTCCCCCTCTGGGCCCCCTCTTGGGCCCGTCTTGGGGCCCTCTTGGGCCATCTTGGGCGCCTCTTGGGCCGTCTTGGGGCCCTCTTGGGCTGTCCTGGGGCCCTCTGGGGAACTTTTTGGGCCGTCTTGGGGCGGTATTGGGCGCCTCTTGGGCCGTCTTGGACGCGGTGAAAACCCAAGAGGCGAACATGCGAAAAATATACGTTTTCCCATAGGAATGCACGATTTGTGCTTCTTGGGCCTCTCTTGGGCTGCCTCTTGGGCCCGTCTCGGGGCCCTCTTGGGGCATCTTGGGCACCTCTTGGGCCGTCTTGGGGCCCTCTTGGGCTGTCCTGGGGCCCTCTTGGAAGCTTCTTGGGCCGTCTTGGGGCGGTCTTGGGCGCCTCTTGGGCCGTCCTGTAACGTCGGAAAGCCCAAAAGGCAACTTTGTTAAAAATGTACGTTTTACGAAGGGAATGGGCCAATTCTTGCGTCTAGGGGCCCTCTTGGGACGCATGTTGGAGGCTTCTTGGGGCCTCTTGGGGGCGTCCTTGGACGTCTGGGGTCTCCTGGGGCCTCTTGAGGGGCCTCCTGGGGGCCTCCTGGCGGCCTCTTGGGGCGGAAGGCTCGAGCTTGCGGTTCGTGGTCCCCCTCTGGGCCCCCTCTTGGGCCCGTCTTGGGGCCCTCTTGGGCCATCTTGGGCGCCTCTTGGGCCGTCTTGGGGCCCTCTTGGGCTGTCCTGGGGCCCTCTGGGAAGCTTCTTGGGCCGTCTTGGGGCGGTCTTGGGCGCCTCTTGGGCCGTCCTGTAACGTCGGAAAGCCCAAAAGGCGACTTTGTTAAAAATGTACGTTTTACGAAGGGAATGGGCCAATTCTTGCGTCTAGGGGCCCTCTTGGGACGCATGTTGGAGGCTTCTTGGAGCCTCTTGGGGGCGTCCTTGGACGTCTGGGGTCTCCTGGGGCCTCTTGAGGGGCCTCCTGGGGGCCTCCTGGCGGCCTCTTGGGGCGGAAGGCTCGAGCTTGCGGTTCGTGGTCCCCCTCTGGGCCCCCTCTTGGGCCCGTCTTGGGGCCCTCTTGGGCCATCTTGGGCGCCTCTTGGGCCGTCTTGGGGCCCTCTTGGGCTGTCCTGGGGCCCTCTGGAAGCTTCTTGGGCCGTCTTGGGGCGGTCTTGGGCGCCTCTTGGGCCGTCCTGTAACGTCGGAAAGCCCAAAAGACAACTTTGTTGAAAATGTACGTTTTACGAAGGGAATGGGCCAATTTTTGCGTCTAGGGGCCCTCTTGGGACGCATGTTGGAGGCTTCTTGGGGCCTCTTGGGGGCGTCCTTGGACGTCTGGAGGCCATCTTCAGCATCTCGGAGCCCTCTTGGAGGCCTCTTGGAAGTTTCTTGGGCCGTCTTGGGCGCTTCTTGGGCCGTCTTCTTGTCTGACTGGGGAGGCCTCCGGCAAGCCCCGACGAGCCTCCGGGCCCCCCGGGGTGCACATTTGCGGTCGGGGTCCCGGCCCCGGGCCCCCGGACCCGGTGCGCCGTTATATGTATACATGGGCCGTGACAGTGTTGTGCGTGTTTGTTCTTGGAACATTGAGGGTATGACAGAGTTGAAATTCGTTTAGATTTGCAATTACATGAGTGCGCAGTCCGTTGATGTCATGTGTTCACAATAGACACGTCAGTCGAATTCTGATCATTATGACACCGAGGATGGCTACTTGGTGGTATTGTCAGGCACGGCAGGGGCGCATCCCGAATTTGTTGGTGTTTCGTTATCGCTCCAAACTTTCGTTCGCGAGTGTGCGGTTACTGGCAACTGGACAGCCGCACTGCCTCCATCAAGATCCGCAGTGGCGTTGGGCGGCGCACGCTATGCACTGTGTACGCCCCGCACAACGACAAGCCGACGGACGAGAAACTGAGCTTTTTCGACCGCCTACACCGTCATCTGGTGGCACACCCTGGTTATGGCCATCGGCTGGTGTTCGGCGACTTGAACGCCAGACTCGGTGGAAGATGTGCTGGCGAGGAGGGCATGTGGGCGAACACTAGTTCGGTCGGGAGGCGGTGAAGAAAACAAAGGTCCCAAACCGCGATTTGTTCATGGAGCTATGCACGGATTTCGATTTCACCGTCGCGAACACCAAAGCTCAAGGCTACATGCCACGAGCCTTATGTCCGGCCTGGTGGCCCCAGCACGGCCAACGGTCACAACGCCCCTGACCTGCTGCTGGGCCCCGTACCTCTGGAGAGGAACCTGCTGGACATACGGAGTGACACGACGAGCACCCTCGCATCTCGCCATTATCCAATGCTGGCAAATTTCATGACGGGCGAAACGGAGTCAAGACAGGAGAAGAAGCAGAGGCAGAGGCGCAAACGTAAAGATTGGGGGAAGCTCCAGTCACCTTCTGGTCGAAAATCTTTGTGGCAAGAGGTTTCACGATTGACTACGCCGTTGTCTCGCTCTGGTTCTTTTCTTTGTCCGAGCGCTGGCAAGCCACTTCGAGCTGTTTTGGCTGCAGTGGAGGCTGTCGTGCCAGACATGGTGCGCACGCCAAACAAGCCGTGGATCTCCCGGCGCACGTTGTCTCTGTTGGATGACCGGCGGCAGGCGCGCGTCGACGGAGACTGGGAAGCAGAACTCGTTTTGAGGAAGTCTGTCGAAAGATCTGCAAAACAAGATCGTGCCAGATGGTTGGAAGATCTCACGGCTTCTGGTGACTGGGGCTGCATCGAAAGAATAATGAGAACGAAAACGATACCTCAAGGACGGTTGAATAACAACGCGGGCGATCCTGTCGCGACAGACGAGCGTGCAGAGACTTTCGCACAACATCTCAACACGATTCAATGGCATGTGCGACACATCACTCTTACGCCGACTACGGAGGACGTTATTCACCGTCGCTTGAATATGGATTTGGGCATGTTCACAGATGCGGAGCTTCAGAAAGCCTTGCAACGCATGCGTTCTGGGAGAGCTTGCAAAGCTGATGACGTCCCAGCAGAGGTGTACAAGGCGCTCTCCGACGAGCCTGGGCAATTGGATTGGCTGTTACACATATGCAACGAAGCGTGGTACAGCAAGGAGCTCCAATGGTCATGGCGCGCTTCGAAAGTGCGCCTGCTATACAAGAAGGGTGGCTCAACCAATTGCGACAACTACCGCCTTTTATCTTTGCAGTGGGTCGCAATGAAAGTCTTTCCCGCGATGTTGAAAGCCAGGCTGCTGGACGCTGGCATCGACGACAAATTATGGCGAACCCAATTTGGCTTCCGGGCTGTGTGCAGTACAGAACACGCCCTTTACGCAGCGAGGCGCAAGATAGAACTGGCAAGGGTAAAAAGATTGGATTTGTCACTCTCGTCGCCCTGGACTAGAAAGCGTTCGACAACATCCACATTGACAGCTTAGTAGACGCGCTCAGGAAGCTAGAAATCCCAGAATGATTCCGGACAGTGATACGCGTAATGATGACTGAGAGGAAATTTGTCGTCAGCGAATGCGGCGTCGATTCTGTTCCGAGGCCGCACTGTCTGGCATCTCTCAACGGTGTACGCTGAGCCCACTTCTGCTCATTCTCGTAATGACTGTGCTATTGCACGATGCTGTCGGTCTCTTGGGAGGTGGAGCGAAGAGGGGGACTTGTGCGAGTGCGTCTACGCTGACGACACCCTGCTTATTGTAACCGACGACGTTTTCTTGAATGAGTACTTGAAAACAATCTCTGACGCTGGTCGCAGGTACGGCCTGGAGCTGCACTGGGACAAGTTCCAGGTCCTTGCTGTGAAAGCGAAAGGGGAGGTGCGTGCCCCCGACGGCACAGCGCGAAAAGCTTCAATACTTAGGGGCGCATCTGTCAGCCGACGCAGACACAGGGCCCGAACTAGGGCGTTCACTCGGCGAAGCCAAAAGGGTGTTTTCGTCGCTTAGTAAATTGTGGTCACATTCTTCTCTGACTTGGAGACGCAAATTACGCAGAGTTCTCTTCGGTGATGAAGTCGAAGTTGCTCTACGGGCTCGCTGGAGCATGCTTGAACAAAGCCCAAACACGTCGTCTGGACGGCTTCCAGAACAGGTGCATCAGAAAGATCATTTGCGTCAAGCCGTCGTGGTTGTCCAGAATACAAAACGCAGAAATACTGAGTCGTGCGCAACACACTGGTGCCTGCACCCTGCTACTATACCGGCAGATGTTGCTGTTCGGCGACGTACGGCGCTCAAGTGAGAACAATTTTCTTCGACGCACCACGTTCGCGCCTGAGTCCTTCACGCCGGCGACTGCTGCAAGAGGGCGGCGCAGAGGTGCGCCGAGCAGAGAGTTTGCCCCCACTATGTTGAAGCAGGCTGTGGGTATTTTCGGCAGTGCTCGCGTGACGGTAGACGCCGCGCAATCTGTTTCGGGCTGGACGCGCACTGTTCGCCATCACATTCTCTCACTGTGATTCTCCAAATGTTTTGTGTATTGTATTTTCCGCGCTCTGTCTGTCCACGGACCGCCTGGTGTACGACTCGGAAGAAGAAGGCCTCAAGAGGCCCCCGGGCGGCCCCAAGAGGCTCTCGAGAGGCTTCCAAGAGGCCCAACGACGAGGTCCCCCTGGAGGCCGCCAATGAATGGGAATCCAAGATACCCATACCGCTAATCCCTGGACCTCTGACCTCTCCCTGGGTACGTTCCGACCAGAATTTCAAAGCGGATCCAGCCGTGGCGACGATGGTTTTCCCAGGAGGCCTAGAGGGTGAACACGAGCGACGCGCAGTGATATGGGTACCTTTCCTGCTCTGAGTGAACGTAAAAAGCGTCAACCATCCTCTCCCCCCCTTCGTCCTCCTCAAGATGGCTTCCGGGCCACAGTCAGGCCTCGGGAGATCGGGACGGCTCGGGGCTCCCCAGAGGGCTCTCGACGCGGTCCAGCTGCTGGAACAGAGGCCTCGCGGCTGGCATACGAGTAGACGGGGTCGGATGATCGCGACACATCGCCGATGCATCGACGATGATGCAACGGCGACGTTGGCAGTGCACCGGCGACGCCGGCGTGGAGAGAGTCTGGCTCCAAATCGAGTTGCATCCCCGATACATCGGCGGTGCGGCACGATCCTCCCACCCCATGTATATGCAGACCCCATCGGGGAGGCCTGGATGAAGGGGCTACGACGTCACGTCCCCAAAACGCCGAACACATGCGGAGGCAGCCGCAACCGCTCGGGGGCGAATAGCCCAGGGAGGAGCAATACATGCATCCAGGGGCGCCGATGGTCCATGCCTTCGGTGAGGTTCCTAGGCGAATACGCGTAACGTCCGCCCCGCATCGGCGACGCGGCGCGATCCTGCCACCCCATGTACATACTCAAGACCTCCGACCCCATCGAGGAGTCCTGGATGGAAGAGGCCCCGAGGTCACGCCCCCAAAGCGCCGAACACATGCGGACAAAGGGCATTGGCTCATGGGACGGCAATCCTTGGGGGAGAGGGGGAGCAACGTGCACCTTTTGGGCTCCAGGGGGCCCGCTCAGGGCACAAAAGGCGCACGATTTCTCACCCCCTCCAGAACGCCGACGTGCACCGCCTGGCCCCTCCAGCGGGCGCTGGGGAGGCCGAGCCGCCGAGGCTCCGCCGCCGCCGCCGCCGCCGCCATCGTAGCCGCCGCCGCCGCTCCCGTCGTCGTCGTCGGCGGCGTCGTCGTCGTCGTCGTCGTCGTCGTCGTCGTCGTCGTCGTCGTCGCCGTCGCCGTTGTCGTCGTCGGCGTCGTCGTCGTCAATGTCGTCGTCGTCGTCGCCGTTGTCGTCGTCGGCGTCGTCGTCGTCGGCGCGGGGCGGCCGCGGGCGGCGCCGCCTGCTGCGAAGCACGGGCTCACGCCTGCGGGCCGCGAGGGGCGGCTGCCGCGGCCGTCGTAGCCGCGGCCACCCCCCGCGGGCTCTCCCGCGGTGCACGGCCGCCTCGCCCGCCGAGCTGGCGAGCAGCAACACATGGCACAAGCGTGCAGCAGGTTCGTGTCGTGCCGACCTCGACGCTGGTTCCTGACACTGCGGGGATCGTTCCGCCTTGAACGATCGACCGATTTCGAGACGTCAGATCGTTCAACATCGATCTGTTCTAGGTCGCTGGCGGCGTTCAAGGTTGAACGCCGGCGGCGGGGTCGCCGCAAGTCGACACGACGCTAACCTACCGTACTTTCGGAGGTCCGCGCGGACTTCTTGGATCGGAGCGGCGCTGGGCCCCCCGGCAAGCGAAGCGCGCCAAGGACGGCCTCAGAGGCGCCGCCAGGGAGGCCGCAGCGCCGATGCAAGAAGTCCGCACGGACCCCCAGAAGTTCATGCTTATGTTATTCCCAACCATCCTGTGATGTTGGGTCCTCGTTTTGAAGAGACAGCGCCCCGCGTTCACTCCTCCTCCCGCTGCCCCATCCCTCCTGCCATCATCATCATCATCATCATCATCATCACCATCACCATCACCATCATCATCATCATCATCATCATCATCATCATCATCATCATCATCATCATCATCATCATCATCACCATCATCATCGTCATCATCATCATGGGGCGACGAAACGTGTGCAACCGTGTCGGTATCACCATCATCATCATCATCATCATCATCATCATCATCATCATCATCATCATCATCATCATCATCATCATCATCGACATCATCGACGTCATCATCACCACCATCATCATCATCGCCATCATCACCCGTCACACGTTTCGCGGCCCCGTAGGGATCTCCACCGAAGGCCTCAGTGCCACCGCCCGCATGCGTCAGCCACACCCACTTCGGCACACCCCTCACACGTTTCGTGGCCCCATAGGGAGCTCCACCGAAGGCCCCAGTGGCTGCGCTCCCATGCGCCCACCGCGCCCATTCTGGCACACCCCTCACACGCTTCGTGGCCCCATAGGGAGCTCCGGCGAAGGCCCCAGTGGCTGCGCCCCCATGCGCCCACCGCACCCATTTCGGCACACCCCTCATACGCTTCGTGGCCCCATAGGGAGCTCCACCGAAGGCCCCAGTGGCTGCGCTCCCATGCGCCCGCCGCATAGATTTCGGCACACCCCTCACACGTTTCGTGGCCCCATAGGGAGCTCCACCGAAGGCCCCAATGGCTGCGCTCCCGTGCGCCCACCGCGCCCATTTCTGCACACCCCTCACACGTCTCGTGGCCCCAAAGGGAGCTCCAGCGAAGGCCCCAGTGGCTGCGCCCGCATGCGGTTCCACACCCCATTCTGGCACACCCCTCACACGTTCCGTGGCCCCATAGGGAGCTCCACCGAAGGCCCCAGTGGCTGCGCCCGCATGCGCCCGCACCCCCATTCTGGCACACCCCTCACACGTTTCGTGGCCCCATAGGGAGCTCCACCGAAGGCCCCAGTGGCTGCGCCCGCATGCGGTTCCACCCCCCATTCTGGCACACCCCTCACACGTTTCGTGGCCCCATAGGGAGCTCCACCGAAGGCCCCAGTGGCTGCGCCCGCATGCGGTTCCACCCCCCACACCCCTCACACGTTTCGTGGCCCCATAGGGAGCTCCACCGAAGGCCCCAGTGGCTGCGCCCGCACACGACGTGTGGCCCTGATCGGCACACCCCTCACACGTTTCGTGGCCCCATAGGGAGCTCCACCGAAGGCCCCAGTGGCTGCGCTCGCATGCGGTTCCACCCCCTTTTTCGGCACGCCCTTCACACGTCTCGTGGCCCCATAGGGAGCTCCACCGAACGCCGCAGTGGCTGCGCTCGCATGCGGTTCCACCCTCCATTTCGGCACACCCCTCACACGTTTCGTGGCTCCATAGGGAGCTCCACCGAAGGCCCCAGTGTCTGCGCTGGCATGCGGTTCCACACCCCATTCTGGCACACCCCTCGCACGTTTCGTGGCCCCATAGGGGGCTCCACCAAAGGTCCCAGTGACACTGCCCGCTTGCGTCCGCCACCACCCAGCACAGCCCTTGTTCCCTGCGCTTCACCCACCCAGAACAGCGCTTCGTAGCCCTATAGGGAGCTCCACCAAAGGTCCCAGCGGCACCGCCCGCATGCGTCCGCCACCACCCTGCACAGCCCTTGCTCCCTGCCTGCGTTTCACCCACCCAGTACAGCGTTTCGTGGCCCCATAGGGAGCTCCACCGAAGGTCCCAGTGGCACCGCTCGCGTGCGTCCGCCACCACGCAGCGCAGCCCTTGCTGACCGCGTCTCGCCCACCCAGTACAGCGTTACGTGGCGCCATAGGGAGCTCCACCGAAGGTCCCAGTGGCACCGCCCGCATGCGTCCGCCACCACCCAGCACAATTGCGGCATTCACTACTGCATATGGTTGGGTCCTTTGCCAGGCTAATTTTTGGTTCCCTGGTGGCTGGCGAGGGAGCGGCGACGACGACGATGTAAACGCAGCCGTGCTATGAGGAGCCCTAAGCGGGTTGTTCGGATCAGGGCGGCTTGGAGAGATTGGATGTTGGTTCGCCCTGATGTTGGGCGGTAAAAGGGTGGAAGGCCATCGATTCTTGGATCAGGAGGGCGCTTGGAGCAGGTCCAGACGTATGAGAGCCCATCGCAAAGCCAGGGACGTGCTTGCCCCGCCAGACACTTATGACAAGACCATGGGGTGGGTCCGTGTGTGCCCACACTCCAATCAACCTCACAGGAGCTACACGAAACATGCGACAATTGCACAGCTGGCACTCCCCAAGGAGGCGAGTTCTCAACTGGATCTGGGCGAGGCCGCACCACGCTGGACATCTGTAGGCACGTCGGGTTCAGACGGCCATCGCAATATATACTGAATAGGATGCTTTTGCACTCTGTGCACACAAATCACTTGAGCCAACGCGTCGCGTATGTGCACATGCAACAGACAAGAAACACATATGCCGAGAGCAAAGACATAGACAGGATAGCCAGGACGAGGGGGAGCCATATGATTCCACAGCTCCCCCCACTTACTGTCGGCCTGACTCCTCGAGCCGTCGGTCGCGATCCTGTAGATAGCGACGACTAGCTTCGCGACTGCGCCGGCCCTTCTCGCCGCCAGCGAGAAGGTGAGCCCTCTCCGACTCAGCGTCACTCAACGTCAGTGTCCAGCGGCGGATCATATGACCCATGGCGTCGGAGCCCTTGGACACATCTGCCTTGGTCAGCACATCAGTAGGATTAAGCAAGTGGGGAAATCACTTCACGCGCGAGCCTCGCTGAGAAAAGGAATCCCAAGCGATGGCTAGGTCCACGGATGTCCCGCGGTTCTCCTTCCGTCCGGCACAGTTCTTGGAGAGACAATCGAAGATGGATTTAGCGTCCGTGGCGTGAGCTCCGGGCAGAGGTCGACGATACTCGCAGTTGTCGCGCAGCACGGACACGTAGGGGCCGGCGTGCTGGCGCCAGTCGGCCGCCGGCACGTCCCCATAGCGTGCATCACGAAGTAGAAGCTGGATCCAATCGGCCTCTCCGAGAGATTGACAGAGAGAGTTGGCCTCCACGGCCAGAGAAGAGTTGGTAGCTCGACGCATCTTGGATGATCTCCATGACAGGATCGTCACTTCGCTTGTCAGTCCAGCTGCAAGTTGAGGGTCGGCCACACCGGCAGCCCAGGCACACTGCATGGGCGAGTCCGTCCCGATCTCGACCGCGTCACTCAGGGTGAAGCTCACCACTTGCGAAATGGCGTGGCGCCAGATGGTCAGGCATTGTGAGGCAGTGTCTCGCAGCATCTGAACGGCACGGTTGAAAACGACAATGTCCTCCACGACAGCCTGCTCCAACTTGCTGGCAAATGTGGACGCCGTGCCCGCCGCCTCAGGACGGGTCTCCTTTGCCGCCCAATTGATCCGGTAGATGCCGGACCAGAGCTGCTCGAACTTGGAGCGGCTCAGAGCCGCCGGCCTCTTGGAGCGGCGGCCCTTCTCCAGAACGATCGGGTGGATCTCCTCCAGTATGTATTTCTCCTGGTCCACTCGAATGCGGTGGGCCTCCTTTCGGATGCGTCGTCCTGCAAACTCTGCTTCGCCCCCTCGCCACTTGCCGAAGGTGAACCTGGCCTTCAGAGAGTCAGCCATCCACTTCGTGTGAGATGCCACGGTTCCCAGCCAGAGATCGTCCACTTCTATCAAGACCTGTTCCTTCAAAGAGCCCTGCTTCCGAAGTGTCCAGAAGCAGGGTTGGAGAAGTAACTTCTTGAAGCCGAGGTCTCGGAGGTAGGAGGTGATCGTGGCATGCCATTCCCATGGGGCATCGTCTAGACCGTAGACTGCGACGTGTAGCTCGATCAGGCACCCGTCAGCAACATGGATGCCAGAGAGCCCCTCGCAAGGAGCTGCGTAGATAGGTCCGCCCGCTCGGCGGAGCCGTCTCGACTGACTGAATGCGTTCTTGCAGTCCACGATGCTCTGATCCATGCCGTGACCCAAAAGCACAAGCCCGAAGAGCATCATGGCCTCTGACTGAGGTGTCGGAGAATCCGTCACTAATTGTTCCGTGTCTGGATCGGCGAACCCGTGAACGCACCGCCTGCTCTTCGCCTTTGGGGCGCTGAAGGTGCCCTCCTGCGCCTTCCACCGGCGGGCCATCCTTGAAGACAGCGCGCGCCCAGGCCGAGTGCGAAGCACATGGGTGGACTCCTCCTTGCTGAGGATCCGCAGCGCGTTCGGCTTGTTGAGCACGCTCCACTCGACCGCCGGAACTCTTCGAGCTCCTGGGCTGAGAGGTCTTTGATCTTGACCTCCCCGCCGCGCGAGGACAACGGCGACCACTGCCCGTCGCAATCCTCGGAGTGCTCGAAGATCAAGTCCTTCCGGCCGTTCATGTAGGTCTCGATGTCCCCGCTCCAGACAGAGTCCTCGAACCAGGAGTCCAGCACCTCGCAATAGCCCTCTAGAACGCTGAAGCCGGTCTCGTCCATCGGGGTCGCCGGCCCTGCTCCTTGGGGCCCGGCCTGGGAGGAGGCCGCCGCTCTGCCCTGCTTAGACCGCCAGTCTTCAAACTCCTGAATCTGGTTGCGAAGACGACCTTCGGCGCTCGGCAGGAGCTCTGAAGGTGTCGGAAGACCGGAGACCCTGAGCTGCTCGTCCGTCGGCGCCCCTCCAGCTGCTGATCGAAGCATGTCGGGATCCAGTCTGGCACGCTTGAGCTCCGGGTCGTCCTCGGACAACGAAGGACGCCTCGATGATGCCCGAGAGCCTCCTGCTCTGGCCACCGCCAGTGAGCCAGTCACAGAACCAGCAGGAGTAGATCTGTCCTGGGACACAGGAGGTGTCGGCTCTGCGGCGGGCTCCCTCTGAGGCCCAGCCGAGATGCTACCCGTGCTGACCTGTCCGAGAGCTCTTGCGGGCTCTGCTGGTGCTGGGGCTGACTCTTCGTGCTCCGGCCACTGGCCCTGGGGCCCGGGCGAGTCGGGGCCTCGGCCTCGAGCGGGCTGTCTGAGCTGGAGGCTGCAGTCCAGGAGGTGGAGCTGGTGGCCCAATTGCTGCTTGAGCCACAGGTCCTGCGATTGCTGGAGTCGGAGCTGGAGCTGGGTAGGCGCTGGAGTCGGGAGCTGGAGTTGGAACCCCTGAGGCCTCGATGCTGCTGGTGCCCATGCTGGAGTCCTGTGAGCCCCCTTGGTGGCCAGGAACCTCGTTGGAGCCAATGGGAGCGATGGGCACGGGGGGCGCGAGGCCCTCGGAGGTGATGGGAGCCGCGGTGGCCTCTGGTGGTGGTGGTCCCTCTTGAGCGATATCTGGAGCCCCTCCCGATATTCCCTGTGCGCTCGTCCAAGACGCCGCGGTAGCATGTGGTTTGCATGAGCTCGGCCCCTAGAGACTCTGACTGCGTAGCAGGTCGTATCTGTTCACAACTGCATGTCCACCAACGACTGCGCACACACACACACCCACACTGTTGCACCGTGATGATATACTACTGCGCCCGGCCCGACCCACCTGTCCCTCTGCAAACCGCATGGCTTGCACCCTGTCTTGGGCGCACATCTCCAGATGTACACCCAATCCCCTGGTCGGTAGATCCTGCCCCTATGCCGCGCCGACCCCAGCGCATGCTGCAACTTCCTCATCGCATCTCCTTCCATCGCGAGCTGTCGTGCTCGAGACCGAATCTCGCGCTGGTGTCGGAAAGCTGCGGCTGCGCTGTCAAGGTCTGCGCTCGGTCCCTCGAGATCGTGAAGTCCTATGTGGTCTAAGTGGTCCTCGCTGAGCAACTCATGGGGTGCCCCGGCGTTCTGCCCGAATACTAGTTGTAGAGGTGAGTACCCGCCTCGATTCAGGAATCGGTCCCGCCAGGCAGCCAATTCACAGGCCGCCAGTTCTAGGTCGTCAGGGCCCTCCAGGATAGTAATCGTCCACGAACCGCTGGAGTCGTTCCTTCAACCATTGGCCCGCCCGCTCTGTCTTCCTATTCTGCCGTGGGCTGTCTGCGTCGGTGGTATGTTGGAACACCCCTTGTTGTTCTGAGTGTCTGCTAAACTCGGCCTCGAATTCGCCGCCGCCGTCGGATATGAGGACCTCCGGAGGCCCGTAGTGTCGGGTCCACCCCCGAGAGAAAGCCTTCCATACAGCTGCTGGTTGAGAGCATCTCCCAGGCCCCACAAGCCCCACCCACTGTAGAGACGCCCCCGGGCACGCAGCATTCAGAAGTGTGCACTCCCGACGCTGATACGTCACAAAGAAGAGATCCACTCCAATCAACTTGTTGAATGAGAACGTCCGAGCAACTGCTGCTCTGCGCTGGGGCGTCGACTTGCCAGCGCTCTCGCAAGACTGGCACACAACATGTCGTTGAACATAGCGCAGAATCTCTGGCCGAGCGTGGGCACACCTGAGAATGCGAAGCAGGTCTCTCTTGGTGGGATGGCCCAGATTGATGTGAGCCTTCTCCACCTGTCGAATCTGCTCTTGAGTCAACGGACAGTCCTGCTGCTGCTGTTCCTCCTCCTCCTCCACGTCCTCTGAGCTGTCCTGCTCGTGGCCCTCCGCCGGAGACTGAGTCGGTGGTTCCCGTCGACGTGGCGCCAGCGCGCCGCTTGGAAAGCTCTCGTCGACTCCCTGCTGCTGAAGCTCGGCGGATCGGTGGGCCGCGTGGGCTATGGCCTTACAGAACTTGCTAGGATAGCATGCCGCACGTCGTGGCAGGCCGCCTCCCTCCAGCACCGTATGTTGATGATCCCCGACGCACCGCTTTCCCAAGAGAGCCTTGTGTACTTCACAGTCGTTGGAGGCCACAGTAGTTGGTTTCTTAGAGATCGTGCCAGGCCTAACGGAGAACCCAAACCTGCACATGTCAAAAGTGGTCCTGGTCGCGCCCGGGAGCTCCAGAAACCTCTGAGTACTGGGAAGGGCACATGAAGTCGCAGTGGTGGGTTGTTCCAGGGCAAACCTGCGACCACCTTCGATCTGAAGCTCGATTATCTCCATGGCATACGACCACAGGTCCAGAGCCTCTCCTCGCGCCCGGGCCATGTTGACTGGTTCACGTCGCCCATTATTGACAGCGTTGATGGAGGCAAACTCAGTGCAGGGGGGGCTGAGGAATACCAGCCACGGGCGCCACTTCCAGATCAACTTCTTGCCTAGCTTCTGTGATCTGTCCGTCGGAAATTCCAGCCTGTGGTTAGGTCTGAGCTACCGCCTGTCGGAGAGCCTCTGGAGCCCAGCTGAGAGGAGACCTCTGCAATGCGAGGAGCCGAGAAAACCTCCACGAACTCGTAGCCCCAAGAGTCGGAGCCAGAACCTCTTCCGAGACCTCGGAGACCCTGACGTAGGCGACGCCTATCCCTCTGGTCGACCCGGAACTTGCGAGAGTGGTTGTCCAGGCCCGCTAGGTTAGCTAACGTGTCGTCGGAGTCGGGAAGTAGCTCGGAGCCGCGTTACAACATAGTAGACATATAGCTCTGGAGGGGGATGACGTAGTAGGACCCCTCCCCCGCAGACCCGTCATCAATATTGCTGGAACCGCCCTGGGATGTAGAAGTGGAGGTAATGACCTGGAGTCGGTAGCGCCCGTCATCGGATTCGCACTGCCAGGTAGAGACTGAGGAAGAGTGGTGACGGGAAGAGGAGGTGGAACTGCCCTCGTTTTCCTCCAGTAACTCGTGGTCGGCCCGGTAGCACCGGTCGCCTGCTCTGGCCTGCTCCAGGGCAGCGCTGGCCTCTCTGAGTGAACTGCGAGGGGTGGGAATTTGAAGCCAGCGCTCCTGACGGGGCTCGTCGCCTAGCAGCCGCAGCCCGCCACTCTCTCTCAGCAGTCCTTCATGTCGGTGTCCGCCGGGGCCTCCTCCACCATGGTGAACCCGAGGTTTGGGGGCGCCCCGGCAGCTGTTGGCGGCGGTCCGGTTGGCGGTGCCGACGAGCTGGAGGCCGCGCTCGCACTGGTTGCAGTCTGCTCTGAGCTCATCTGCTGCATCGTGGCCACCATGTGTGAGAGCGTCACCGACTGCTCGCGTGGCGCAGCCGTCGTCGGCCCCGTGGAGGCCGTCGTCGCCTCGGCCACTGCTGCCGAGAGACCCCGCGCCATCTCCGTCGCCCAAGGCGGGGGAGGCTCCTGGTTGAAGCTGGACCAGACGTTCTCGTCGTTCGGCGCCGTTGCCACACGCCGATGCGGAGCTGGGGCGGGGCCCTCCTGCATCGCCGACCTCAGTGGCTTGACGTCGCGCGGGAGTTGCTGCTTGAGCTTCTTCAGCTCGGATGCCGCCATCTGCCGGCGGCCGTCCCCGCGGAACCCGACCTCCCGATAGGATGACCTCGCCTTGCACTTGCGACGCTGCTCCCAGCGCCCGTGCTGGTTGTGAGAGGTCCCGAACCATCTGGGACGATGCACGCACTGCGTCCAGGGCGCCGTTCCGTCCGCCAGGGGCTCCGTCATCGGGGCCTTGTGCTTGTAGAGGTCGTTCACCAGCCTGGGCTCCTCCGCGATCCTCCGACGCAGCTCCTTTCCCGGGAAGAGCCCCCCGCGCTTGCCCTGGGCGTAGAACTTGCCCACGAGGTTCTGCATCCACGTCATCCCGGCGCGTGGCAGCCGGATCCACTGCATCTTGACCCGCTCGGAGATGCTCGAGTCCAGGGGGGCCCGCGTCGTCGCGAGTCGGATCTCGCTGTGAATCTGGAAACTGCGCCTGGTTCAGAGTTTGAGCCGAGGCAGCTGCTGGGTCGGAGCCGCAGTGGGAGTCGTGGCGGGGGGAAGGCGTCGTAGGATTCGGACTGTGGTAATTGTTAGCAGGGCTCCTGAACTTACTCTGCGGGGCTGAGGCTCTGACTGCGTCGTCCTCCACCTTCGAGGGCCTGGAGTGATCCTTCCACGAACGAGCTTCCTTGTTTCCAGTCGGGGCTCGGAAGGCGCCCGGGCCGAGACTGGCAGGCAAGGCGCGCGGGTTGGGAGAGAAACTGCTCTCCGTCCCGCGCCAGTCGTTGATGTAGATCCCCCGGTGGTTCCCCCCGATCCGGCGGAGCCCAGTCTCGCAGCCCAACATCCTCAGGATACGAAGATCCTTCTCATCGTCCAGCACCGCGTCGAACTGCTCGAGGAACCCGCCTGGCAGGAGAGGGGGCAGGACCTCCTCTGTGACCGCGAACTCGATGGTCCCGCTCTTGCCACTGATGGATATCGGCACCACTGCTACTCCGACCAGCGTTGCCGAGCCTCCGAGGCCTCGAGGTGTCTGTGCATTCTTCTCGACCCAGTTGATCTCCATGCCTCGTTGCCGCAGGTCTCCCTCGAGCTCCTTCAAGGCCCTGCGGCCGATGATCGCCTGGGGGCCGCCGCTGTCCACGATGATCAGGCCGCTCTCCAGGACCAGCATTGAGATCCCCGTCTGATCAGTCTCCTGGCCAGTGATTCCTTTGAGGCTCGTCAAGACCTCTCTGCCCAAGACCGTGATGCCACTGATGTGGTAGTCCTGGGTGTCGTTCCCCTCGATGGCCGCGAACGTGAAAGCCTCGACCGCAGGCCCTCCGGGCCGAGGTCGGCCCCTGCCATCTCCTTTCTCTCGGGGACGGCGAGGGCTCTTGCACTCCTTGTGCCAGTGCCCTACCTCTCCACGACTGCCGCGCTTCGTGATCAGCATCAGCTGCGACGGGGTGAGCCTGCGCTTCTTCTTCCAAAACCCCCGATCGCGCTTGAGTGCCATCTTCAGCTGCTGGCTCTCCTTCCGCGCCTTCTTGGTCTTCCCGGTCTGCGCCAGAGTCTCGACCACCTCTGGCTCCGCGAGACCCCTCTCGGAGATCTCGACGAGCACCAGGGCCTCGTCTTCTGAGTCGAGCTCGTCAGCCCAGTACGACCTCTCGTAGATCGGCTCCTCGATGGGCGAGGACTCTCCGGTGCGAGGATCGGGGGGAGACTGCATCTCCTCCGGCTCGATACTCAGTAATGATGACTGCTTGCCGTCACTCCAGACCTTCCCTCCAGTGTCTAGCTTCGGCAGTGCCCAGAGAATGTCCTCACCCCTCATCGAGCCCTGCGCCAAGCTCTTCAAGTTCTGTCTGCCGTGCTCGCTGAGACGAGCACCCTGCATCAACAACATGCTCTGTATCTTCTCCGGCATCTCCATCCCGATGCTCTTCGCTTTGTCGAACTGGCGCTTGCGTCTCTCCGCGAAGGTGTACAAATCCTCGTCTTTCTTCCGCTCGGTGTCCTGCATGGCCTCACTGCCCGTCATGCAGAGATCGTCGTCCTCTCGCTCGCCGGACTTGAAGCTCATTCGAGAAACGATCGAATGTCCCAGGGCAGGAATGTCCTCGAGAAGCGATCGAGAAACGATCGAATGTCCCAGGACAGGATATCCAGGAATCTGTCTGCTGCCTGTACCTCGCCCAGGTGCAAGCTGTCCTTCCAGCGCTTCACGTACTGCTTCCATAGTCGGAACTTCTCCCAGCCTGGCCAGGAAACAGCTGGCCTGGGCTGGGTCCACTGGCCCTGCCACCAGCCGTGGCTGCCCTGCCACGAGCTGCTTTGATCCCAGACTTGTTGTCTCCAGGATCTGCTCTTCCACTCGTCGTCTAGATCTCAGGGCTGTCGTTGCCAGGATCCGTCTCTCCATGCCTTCCACGAATCGGATGTCCTCATGGATGGCGGTGTGTACTTGTCATTTCCGCTCGCGTGCTTGGTGGCGGACTCTGCCCACTCCGTGTTAGCCTTCCGCTCCTCTCGCCACGGATCGCAGTCCGTCCAGTCGTCGACCATACTCCAGCCTGCCTCGTGGGATGGTGCTGCACTGGGGCCTTGACCGGCGAGACCCTGGAGGTTCGGCGAGTCCTCTGGTGGCGCCGAGGCCGGAGAGGCCCCAGTGCCCAGCCGTATCATCTGAGCCACTTTGCCCGCGATCTTGGTCATGTCTGCTTCTGATAGCCCATCTCTGCCGCCTGCTGAGGCAGCTGCACTCGAGTGACTCATCACTCGTCTTCAGTCCTTGCACCCTCGTCGGTCGCCCTCGCCCTGACGTAGATCGGTAGACCGTCCTCCAGCACACCCGCCCTGGGCCCTGGGCCTCGCCAGAAGCCGTCTGATGAACCACGCTCCGCCTACCACTGTAGGCACGTCGGGTTCAGGCGGCCATCGCAAGATATACTGAATAGGATGCTTTTGCACTCTGTGCACGCAAATCCCTTGAGCCAACGTGTCGCGTATGTGCACATGCAACAGACAAGAAACACAGATGCCGAGAGCAAGGACATAGACAGGATAGTCAGGACGAGGGGGAGCCATATGATTCCACAGCATCCCCAAAACACACACACACAAATGACGACACTGGGCAACCCCCAAGGAGGCGTGGTCTCATTCGACCTTATTATGATGGATCCCCAATCGATCACGACAATGTTGCAACACTTGTGCAACTTGCAGCAATGAGGAGGCGAGGCCACATCCTGATCCGACCTGGATAAGAAATCACTCCGATTGGCCACCCATGAACTCACAAAAGTGACAGCAATTGCGCAATTGGCAGCTCCTGGGAGGCAGCGTCCCAGTCTGATCAGGGATCAGGCCAAGACAAGACGTCACTCCGCTGGACTCCCCAGGGGCCCGGGAGCTCAAAAAGGTTGCAACAATTGTGAAGTTGGCAGCACCCCGGGAGGCGAGGTAGGAGGCATGGGGTAAGCAGGACGCAGGAGGACGGGAGGGAGAGGGAGAGGACGGGATGAAAGATGCAGGGCCCTATTCAGACGAGACAGCCCAACACAGGATAGATGAGCAAAAGACGAGAGGATAAGGCGGGAGGGGGGGGGGAAGCAGGATGAGAGGAGCAGCCGTGCCCTGTCCAAGACGGTTGTAATACTTTTAGTGAGCGGCCTGAGAATGAAGAGCGACACCTCCTCTACCATAATTAGGTTGATGGTAGACTGCCAGAGAGAAGGGGTAGCAAGTCATGGCCCGAGGCACAAGTGCGCGGCCAGGGGGGGGGGACGAAGGAACGTCTAGAAAGAAGAAGAGGGGAGGATGATGACGGGAGGAGGAGGAGGAGGAGGAGGAGGAGGAGGAGGAGGAGGAGGAGGAGGAGGAGAAGAGGGAGGAGGAGTAGGAGGAGTAGGAGGGAGGAGGGAGGAGGAGGGAGGAGGAGGCGGACGGCGGGCCAGCACTGCAGGGGAATTCGCTGGCACTCGTTGCTAACCACACTGCGGCTGAGATCTCCGCCTGGGCGGAGAGAGAGACAGCGCCAGGCGGGCAGCGCCACGGAGGCTGGCCTCCCGCCCGACGCCGCCCTCCTCTCGGGCAGCCGTGGCCCTCGAAGGAGCCCCTGCGGCCAGGGAAGAGGCCCTTCCCGAAGGGGGGTGAGAAAGACGAGCAGGGCGACAACGAGGAGGATCGGTCAGGAGGAGGAGGAGGAGGAGGAGGAAGAGGCGGAGGAACGAGGTGCATGAGGGGCACGGGGACGAGCGGGAGGATCACGAGGCGTACGGTGAAGACGAGGATGAAGTGATGTAAATGAGAAGTAGGAGTGATATGGAGATGTATAGGAAGCATCGTGGGGAGAGGAGGAAGAGGATGAGGAAGCGAGCCCGGAGGACGAGAAGGAGGACGAGTAGGAGTGAGATGAGAACATCTGGGAGGAGCAACGGGAAGAACAATCCGCCAGCGTGCAAGCGCAGAGTGGACGTGCTAGAATGCTCCCGTGGTCCCCCTGGAGTGTTTGTTTAGTTTGCTGTTTTCTAATGTTTTCTAGGGCCGACCCCCCTGCATCGCGACCAGGGTTTAAACATCTTCCCCCCCGAAGTTGCTCGGTGCTCTTTTCGGCCTCTAAACAACCAAAATGGCCTCCAAGACGGCCACCAAGACAACCAATACGGCAACACAACGGCTCAATGTCCCTAATAGCTCAAGAGCCTTTCAAGACGGCCCGCAAAACGGCCCAAAAGAGCTCCAAGGGGCCTTCTTGGAGAGCACGAGAGGACCACAACCACTGATGTTTCCTGTATCTGTTGAAGGATATTGAGGTTCTCGCCTGTTCGGATTTCCGACCGCGCAGGACGGCCCAAGAGGCCTCCAATATAGCCCCAAGACAACCCTAGAGGTCCCAAAGAGGACCCCAAGCCGGGCCAGCAGGACCCGAATGTTGCCCAAGGGACTTCCAAGAGGGCCCAAAGACGGCCTTGGAACGCCTCACGAGAGCAAGACGGCCCAAAGATGCCTCTCGGGCTGTCTCGGGTGGTCGGAAAGCCGAACATGGCAGATCCTCCGAATCCTTTGAAAGTCCAAAGAAAATCATATGGTTTTGCCCGCTTGGACTCTCCAGGAAGGCCCTGGGCCGTCTTGGGAGTCTTTTGGTCTATCTTGAGGCTTCCTTGGGAGTCTCATGGCCTCCAAGACGGCTTTCTAGTCATCCAGGATGGCACCAAGATGGCTCAAAAGGCCCCCCAAACAATCTCAAAACAGAGTAAGAAGAACCCGATGAGGTCAAAACCATTGAGATTCCGTACGCCGTTGACATACTCTAGAGTTCTCGCCTGTTCGGGGCTCCGACCATCCAGAACAGGCCGAGAGGTCGCCAAGAGGTCTCCAACATAGCTCCAATACAGCCCAAACAAAATCCAAACATCGCCTACGGGGCCCAAAGGGCCCCCAAACGGCTGTGATCCGCACCACAAGGGCACCAACACGGCCTACAGGGCCTACAGAGGCCACCCAAGGGTCTCTTTGGGGGTCAGATGGGCAGCTGATCTCCTTAACCTGCCCAGCGGGCCCGAAAAGGCCACCCAGAGACCCCATGAGGACGCCAAGAGACCACCAAAAAACTGTCGGGAAACTTCCAGGGCCCCCAAGGAAACCCCAAGAATGCCCTATGAAGCCTTCTGCTCCTCATCCGCATTTTCTCCGTCTCCTCCTCCTCCTCCTCCTCCTCCGCCTCTTCCTCCTCCTCCTCCTCTTCCTCCTCCTCCTTCTCCTCCTCTTCCTCCTGCTCCTCCTCCTCTTCTTCCTCCTCCTCCTCCTCCTCCTGGCAACCGCGCGGGTCTTCCGCGTGCCGGTGCTCCGTGGTCGGGAACCGGCAAACACCTCCGCCGCCTCCACAAAACTGGGCGGCTCCGCTGGGGGTGGCCGAGTGTCTGATGCAGCGGGACCCCCAAGGGGGGAGGGGTCTCTGGGTTCTCTTCCTTTTGCTCCTCCTCTCCTTACATTCCTACTTCCCATGTACTACTCACTTACATCACTCCTACTTCTCATTTACATCACTTCATCCTCGCCTTCACCGTACGCCTCGTGATCCTCCCGTTCTTCCCCGTGCCCCCCATGCACCTCGTTCCTCCACCTCTTCCTTTTTCTCCTCCTCCTCCTCTTCCTCCTCCTCCTCCTCCTCGTCGTGCTCCTCCTCCTCCTCCTCCTTCTCTTCTTCCTCCTCCTCTTCCGCCTCTTCCGTCTCCTCCTCCTCCTCCTCCTCCTCCTCCTCCTCCTCCCCTGTCGTGCGGGCGAAGACGAGGTCGGGATCACGACCCGCCCCAATGCAGACTACTCGTCGGAAATGCGCCGTTCATACGATCAGCCTCCTTCCTACTACGCTGTTGCGCAAGCGCGGTTGTGGGGTTTGCCGCATGCGGCTGGGTAATACCAGAAGGAGTAAGAGCGGGAGGAAACAAGGGGGAAGGGGAGAAATAGGACGAACAAAAAACATAGAACAACGACGTTGACGACGATGACGAGGGTGCTGGCCGAACAATGCAAAAAGGACGACGATGACCCGGAAGACGCCCGAGGCGAACAACTTTGGGACCCACCCTGATTCTGATGACGCTGGTTGAGGACACTCGACTCTGGCAGTGCAATTTGTTTTGTTCGACCGCACGGCGGCGCAACACTTGATTTTACAAGGCGGGGGTTCACCCATATCCATTGCCTGGGCAACCGATGGCCAGGCACTACAAGGGGCGGCGGGTATGGATAGATTCTGGCCCCGAGGTGCCGGAGACATCCATGTCTACCGCCGGCCGAAGTCCCCGAATATCGATCCCCGTGGTTGTGGTTATGAGCAAGTCACCGCCTCGGAAACGGGGCGCTCGCCTTGCAGGCGCAAAGAGCCACCCCAACAAAACGCCCGCACAGCAGCTAAGGTGTTGAGGGGATGATGGGCCGGGCGACTCCGCCCCCGACTATTTCCAGATGTCCTCTAAGGACTGGACGAGGATGATCGTGATATTACGGATGACGCTTATGATGAAGATGCTGATGATGATACTGATGATGATGATGATGAGGAGGAGGAGGAGGAGGAGGAGGATGATGATGATGGGACCCTTGGTGCTGAATGGTGACGTTGCTGCGCCTGCTGCTACTGTCGATGCTGCTACTGGTGGGGGTGGTTATGGGGATGATGGGCGCGATGGGCGCAAGGTAATTTTCGAGTGCGCCATAAAACATTTTTGCCCTCCGAGCGGAGTGGCGCGGGCGCCAACCGCTACAGCGCGGGCAGAGCAGCACCGTGGCTACGAAAGCATGGGCGCAACAGGCCCAGCGCCGCGGTCGCGAGACCATGGACGCAACAGGCTCACCAGCACCGTGATGGTGAAGGCTTGGGTCGTTAGTCGCAAAGCTCAATGTTCAGCGGGGCCGCGGTGGCCAGTCCATAACGGCGCGCGCTTTCGCATTTTAAGAAACAGTTCGTCAAACGCGGCAACGGCGACCTCCGGGCGCCCGCCTACTCCCGCCGTGGCGCGAGAGACTGCGGAGATTGGGCGGGCGGGCTCAGAGACGAACGGTACGCGAGCCAAATGCATTGTTCCGTCAGTTCGGCTGGGAACTGCCAGTGGGCCATGGAGCCAGGACCTGCTGTTTGGCCTTGGATGCCACGCAAGTGTGCGCTGCTTTTGGGGCAACCGTGGAATCAGCCTCCTGGTCACAGACGCGGCGTTCTGCGCGTCTGCGGACCTGCGCGGCCATGATCGCGCGCCGCGTGGCACGGCCAGCGCGCCTGTCAAGCCTGTCAAATCTGGCCCCCCAGGCTGAGGAGCGCTGGAGTTGCCCTCGAGGAAGGTCTTGTCTTGTTCCAATTGGAAACCCGGACGTGGATGGCGACTGGCATTAATTTCAGGTCCACGCAAAGGTGCTGATGAATGGGCTGCTTGTTGGCAAGAGGGGACAGGTGCGAGTAGAGTTCAATATCCACGACTTTCACAAAAAGGGTTCCGCGTGTCACTCGGGGCGGCAAGTTAGACTCCGTGAGGATAATTTCCCTGCCCGCGTGCACTGGGAAGGCGCCAGCGATCTTGGCGGTCGCGCCGATGTTGGCGCAGGCGCGCATGTCGCCATTATCGTTCTGGATGAGCCCAGCGGAAGGTTGATTGCTGGAAGGTAGAAGAGGGCCCTGAACGCGAGCTCGGCGTTCAGACGCGCGTGCGAGCGCGGCGGACGACGTGCCGCGCCACTCGTGGGCGCACTCGCACAAGCCTTCGGCGGCAACTCGTGGGCCCCTTCCATGCAATATTGTCGGCTCTTGTGAATCGACGCAAAGGCGACGATGCGTAAACGCCAATCGACGCTAACCGACGATGAATCGGCGCATCTCATGGACTCCCAGACGCTGATCATCTTCGCGGCGGACTGTGCTTTTAACCATGGCCAAGACGCCTGATCAGTTTGCCGCCCTTCGCGCGCGTGGTCTCGAGAATGTGCGACAAGTCTGGGTCAACGCACCGCTCTGCGTTCATGAACTCAAGCGCGCGTGGGATGTCCGGCAGGAGCTTCCGGGCTTTCAAGTGCTCATAGGACTGTTTGTCCACGGGGCCCAGCAAAAAAAGCCGAGCTGGGCACGGGCGGGGGATAGCAGGGATCTCTCGAGGGCAGCTTGCGCGGCGCACAGCGCGCGCCCCCGCGTCGCTTCGGGCTTCGCGCAAAGCGACCGCGTGCCCTCCGCAAGGCGTCGGCGCGCGGCATTTCCGCCAGCGCGGCGCAGAGGCCATCGATATCGGTCCATCTTCTTCTGCGTCTGATGGTTTTGGTGCGCCCTGACAGTTTGAAAGGCGTCGCCGAGAAGGGGTTCGATGGCGCCGCGGAGCGCGCGCGAGTCATGTCTCTGAGATTCTGCGCCGCTGCATTGAACTGCGCCGCGGCTGCGCGCCTGGCAGGGCCGAAGAACTCGGCCAACGGCTTGGCCACTTCTACAGCGGAGTCCGTCTTGCCGCGCCCGCTGCCGCCCAACCAAACAACCCCGTGGTTGTCGTCGCGGGTGGCGACGGGGGGCCCGCGCGCAGTCTTGCCCTGGCGCTGTTCGCTGGGCTCCTGGTGGGAGTGGGCGAGCACAGCCACCGCGCCCATCTACTCTTCCAGCCGATGGATGCAACGTGGAAGATCCAGGACCAACAGGATGGAACCTCGCGCGACTGCGACACCTCCTTCTCCGCGAGCTTCCCATTGGCATACTTGATGCAAGTGGCAGTGCAGTCGCGGTCGTGGTTGACCGTGTGATTGTGGAAAGCGCCCAGGGCGACGCGCTCGGCCAATGCCCGCGCGTCTGCAAGCAAGTTTGCGTCTGGCGCTACAGGGCCGACCGCCTCGTGAACCAGCTCGGCGAGAGAGCGTCCTCGCCGAGACCAAACGCGTGAGGCAAGGGCCCGGTGCGCGCCGCGTGCGCCGCTTCTCCGCGCCGCGCGCCCATTCCGGCAGTCAGGGGGCTCGCTGCGTCGGGGCGGCCGAAGCTAGTCATGCACCCGCGTGCCAGGAAGGCGGGCTGGAGGGCGCCAGCGAGGGGCAGCTCCCGGCTGACCGCTCCCCGCCCCCCAGAAGCGCGCGGCCTTCGGCCGCGGCTCGGCGCCGCTCTCGCCCCCCGCCGGGCTGCCCCGCCCGCGGCGCCACCTGCGCGCGTGACCGCAGAACGCCGTCGTCCTCCGACCCTCCGTCCATGCGGCTCTGTCGCTGGTGTCGCCCAGTAACTGCGCAGCTCCTCCCGCGCGCGCGCGCGTTCACCCGGCGACCGGTCTCGCGGGCCCCGCCGCGCGGCGCGGCGGAGGCGGCGCCGAGGAGGCTGGCGCGCGCGGCCTCCGCCGCCGTCTGGAGGGCGCGCGGAGCTCAAGGGTGAGCGGCCAGCGGGCGGCGCATCGCTCCGCGTCCAATGGGCGCGCGCTGCGCCGCGGTCCTGCATGTTGAGCATGTCCTCGTGCTTGAAAAGACTGCCGCTGACGGCGGGCTCGTCAGCGCCGCCGGTGGATGCCGTCGGGCCCGCGGCCGCCCTCCCATCACGTAGTTTGCGTTGTCTCTGGCGGTTTGCCGAAAAAGCTCAACTTGATTATGTGGTCTGCGAAGTACTTCCGCTGGCGCGCAACGCGGGCGGCTTCGCGCTTCGGGGCGTCGCGGACTCCGCTAGCCAACGTGCTTCCGCCTGTGCCCGGGCGCGAGAACTGCTCAAAGCGCGCAATTATGCTCGGCGACATCTATGACATGTATATATATATATACACATATGTATGTCTGTCTGTCTGCCTGTCTGTCTGTCTGTCTGTTTGTCTGTCTGTCTGTATGTAAGCGCCACTGCAGTCGGGGCGTTGACCTAAGGAACACTAGATAAGGAAAGAGGCCCCTTGTTCCCATAAATTGCGTTTTGATTTCGCATGGCAAACGGAAGGACAACCCAAGCCAAACTGTACACCTATCAAGGAACACCGATCCCCTCCCCAACGAAAAGGGTTTCTTCTTCAGCGCCCCGACTGTATGTATTAACGCATACTGGTTGGCGGCGTGAGCGCTCGAGGGCCCTGCTGATCCAGCAGGCATATTGCGCGTTCCCTGCGTTCGTTCATAGGCGCGCGATCGGGGGCGGCGCGCCCGTCAAAATCGCGCACGGGAGGCGAGACTCGCGTCGCGCAGCTGGCGGGCAATGGGCGCGGGGCGCGTGGGCTGGCCGGGGCGCTCGCGCAGCCCGCCCACGGCAATCTCTCAGCCTCCAGCATGCGGCGGCGTGCCTGCGGCGGCGGCCAGAGCGCGAGGCACCTCCTCCATGTGTTTCGCCACCACGGGCGCGGCTCTCATGGCGGGTTCGTCGGGGCAGCGCTTGCGCTTGGCGAGCCGCCCCTTCGCGGGTCTGGCCCAGGCGCCGTTCATCGCAAGCGTGTTTTGTTTGAGCCTGTTGGCGGCGTGCTCCGAAAAAGGGTCTGGGCCCAGGGGGTCCTCGGCTTCGCAAGAGGGCCCCATCGCTCCCTGTTTCGCGCGCTCCAGCTCCTGAGTGTGGTCCTGGGTCAGAACGCGCACTCCCCCGATCCTCCCCATTTTTGTCTGGGCGCAATGATCCTCCTCAGACACTTTGGATTGAGCGGCCGCCCCTGCCACTTTTCCGACTGCTCTCGTCCCCCCCCATGGCGTGGCCAAGGTAGCAAGGCGAACGAGCGCCTGCTCATCGTCGTGCGCGAGGAGGCCGCGCCGTTTGGCGTCAACGATTCGGTCGTGGAAAGACTTCTGGCGCCGGATGAATGGCGGAGCGATGGCAAGCTGTCAGGTGGCCCACGCTGGACCGCCCGCAAAGCAGGAACAACCAAACTCCCACCGGCGCAGCCGACGCCGCGGACGCGTGGCTGGCGCCAGGGCGAGGTGCAGCTTAAGGCAGATGCGGAGACTCCCCCCGCCCCCTGCCTTCCCCCCCCCCCCCGGCATGAGTGCACCACCGTGAACCGCGGATGGCGACATCGGGACACGGGGCCTCGAGGCAGTGCCCGTGCCAGCTCCGAGCGAATCCCTCGCGAGCTGATGTCGCCAGGGCGCTGGGAGGTGTGGCGTCGCGCCGCTCTGGGGGCTGTCCGATGCCCTCCCGGGCTGAGAGCACCCCCGGACACGCCGACTGACAAACAAACCCACAGACAGACAGACGGACAGACAAACGAATAAACCATAACAGAAACGCGGCTCCAGAGGAGCATCGGCGCGTGAGAAATACGCTCGCTCCAGTTGAGTTCGGATGCGTGAAAATACTTGTTCCCAGCTCGGGGCAACCAAGTAAAACGCGTAAAACACGTGGTTCCAACCTTGGGAAACCATGTTAGACCCCCCTCGTAAGGTACGGGCATGGACAAACACGTGGATCCAGCTCGGCACAACTATGTTCGATACCACCATGGGTGGCTTGGGTACGTTATATACATAGGTGTGTTATGCGTGTACGTATGCATGTATCGGAAGTGAGGGGGTGAGATCGAAGTGGAACGGAGAACCCCCCTACCGGGAAATCGATTTCGGTTTCGTGTTCGTGCGTGCCGTGCGTGCGGGCGAGGCGAAGCTGCGTGGGCGGGCGAGAGAAAGTCTCCTGTGGCTGAGGCGCGGCCGGACCAAATGACTCCCTTCCGGGCGGCCGGTGGCCCGCGGTGTCCCGCCGGTGTCCCGCGAAAGTCCCGTGTGGCTGAGGCGCGGCCGGACCAAATGACTCCCTTCCGGGCGGCCGGTGGCCCGCGGTGTCCCGCCGGTGTCCCGCGAAAGTCCCGCGGTGTCCCGCGGTGCCCCGCGGTGTCCCGCCGGTGTCCCGCGGTGTCCCGCGATGATGATGATGATGATGATGATGATGATGATGATGATGATGATGATATGATGATGAGATGATGATGATGATGATGATGATGATGAGGATGATGATGATGATGATGATGATGATGGTGATGCTGATGATGATGCTGCTGCTGATGATGATGATGACATCGTGATGATGATGGTGATGCTGCTGATGATGATGAGGACGATGATGATGATGATGATGATGATGATGATGATGATATGATGATGGTGCCCGATGATGATGATGATGATGATGATGATGATGATGATGATGATGTCGATGATGATGATGATGATGTCGATGATGATGATGATGACGATGATGATGATGATGCTGATGGTGTCCCGATGATGATGATGATGATGATCATGATGATTATGTTGATGATCATGATGATGACGATGATGGTGTCCCGATGGTGATGAGTATGATGATGTTGATGTTGATGATGCTGATTATGATTGTGTCCCGATGAAGATGTTGATGATGATGAGGTTGATGATGATTATGGCGTCCCGATGATGATGATTATTCTGGTGATTGTGATGATGTTGATGATGATGGCGTCCCGATGGTGATGATGATGATGATGATGATGATGATGTTGATGCTGATGTTGTTAATGATGATGATGGTGCCCCGATGATGACGACGATGATGATGATGCTGATGATGATGTTGATGATGCTGATGATGATGATGCTGATGATGATGATGATGTCGATGATGAGGATGAGATGATGAGGATGGTGTTCCGAAGATGATGATGATGCTAACGATGGTGATCATGATGGTGTCCCGATGATGATGCTGCTGATGATGATGACGATGACTGTGTCCCGATGCTGCTGATGATGATGATGATGTTGATGATGATGATTGTGATGATGGTGATGATGATGATGGTGGTGTCCCGATGATGTTGATGACCGTGATGATGATGATGTTGGTGTTGATGATGAGGACGGTGTCCCGATTTGATGATGTTGGTGATGATGATGTTGATGTTGATGTTGTTGATGATGATGATGATGATGACGTTGATTGTGAGAGCGGTTGTGATATCGATAGTGAAATCGATAGTGAGACCGAATGTGATATCGATTGTGAGATCGATTGTGAGATCGATAGTCAAATCAATTGTGAGATAGATCGAGTGAGATCGATTGTGCGATCGATCGAGGGAGATCGATCGAGCGAGACCGATACTGAGATCGATAGTGAGATCGATAGTTAGACCGATCGAGTGAGACGTTGGTTCCTCCCCCCCCCCGAACCTCCTTATCACCCGAAGGGTGGTCGTATAGGTATCGATATGTACACGCGCACAACTCTAATTGTACACTTGTATATGTATGTATGTATATATGTATGTATGTATGTATGTATGTATGTATGTATGTATGTATGTCCGTACGTACGTACGTATGTATGACTGTGCGCGTGTGTTTGCATGCATGCATGTATGCACATGAACTTATGTAAGTTCGTATGCATGTATAATGTACGTATGTCTGCATCGGACATTGGGGGCTGAGATCGCAGTGTGACGGAGACCCCCAACCGGGACATCGTTTCGTTTCGTTCGTGTTGCGCGTGCGGGCGAGTCGAAGCTGCGCGGGCACGCGAGAGGAATGAACCCGCCGTTGCTAGGGCGAAGTCAAGACAAATGATTATCTCTCTCCCGCCCGCCCGTCTGGCGGTGGCTCGCGGTGTCCCGCGGTGTCCCGTGGTGTCCGCCGTTGCTAGGGCGAGTCAAGACAAATTATTCTCCCCCGCCCGCCCGTCCTTCCGTCCGTGCGGCGGTGGCTCGCGGTGTTCCGTTGTGTGAGATCGATAGTGAGATCGATAGTGACATCGATAGTGAAATCGATAATGGTATCGATCGTGAGATCGATGCTGGGATCGATGTGGTGCCCTGAGGTGTCCCGTGTTGTCCCAAAAAGAGAGATCGATACCTATACGACCATCCTTCGGGTGATAAGGAGGTTCGGGGGGGGGAGGATGCAGCGTCTCACTCGATCGGTCTCACTATCCATCTCACTATCGGTCTCGCTCGATCGATCTCAGTCGATCGATCTCACAATCGATCTCACTCGATATATCTCATTCGCTCGGTCTCACTATCGATATCACTACCGATATCACAATCGATCTAACATTCAACGTCATCATCATCATCATCATCATCACCAACACCATCATCTTCATCGTCATCGGGACACTGTCGTCATCATCATCATCATCATCATCGTCATCATCATCAACGCCATCATCATCAGGCCATCATCATCATCATCCCCATCATCATCTCATCATAGTCAGCAACATCGTCATCATCATCGGCACACAGCCTTCGTCATCATCACCATCAGCATCATCATCATCGGGACACCATCATGGTCACCATCATTGTCATCGTCAACATCATCAACACCATCGGGACACCATCATCAATCATCATTTCGTTATCATCATCATAATCAACAGCATCATCAACATCATCGGGACGCCATCATCATCAGCAGCAGCATCATCACCAACATCATCATCAATATCATCATCGGTACACCATCACCATCATCATCACCACCGTCATAATCATCACCATCGGGATACCATAATCATCATCAGCAGCATCATCATTACCAACATCATCATCAACAACAACGGGCAGAAACATCAACATCATCGTCATCTCATCATCATCAACAACATGATCAACATCACCAGCGGGACACAGCCATCGTCATCATCACCATCACCATCAGCATCAGCATCATCATCATCGCACCATCATGGTCACCATCGTTGTCATCGTCAACATCATCAACAACATCGGGACACCATCATCATCATCAGCACATTATCATCATCATCATCAACAGCATCATCAACATCATCGGGACACCATCATCATCAGCAGCATCATCATCACCAGCATCATCATCAATATCATCATCAGTACACCATCACCATCACCATCATCATCACCACCGTCATAATCATCATCATCATCGGGATACCATAATCATAATCAGCAGCATCAGCATTACCAACATCATCATCAGCAACAACGGGCAAAACATCACACATCATCGTTATCTCATCATCATCATCATCATCATCATCATCATCATCACCAGGACACCATCATCGTCATCATCATCATCATCACCATCAACACAACCATCATGATCATCATCAACATCATCATTATCGGGACACCGACGGGGCACCAGCGGGACACCGGCGGGACACCGCGGGGCCCCGGCCGCCCGGAAGGGAGACATTTGGTCCGGCCGCGCCTCAGCCACAGGGACACCAGCGGGACACCGGCGGGACACCGCGGGCCCCCGGCCGCCCGGAAGGGAGACATTTGGTCCGGCCGCGCCTCAGCCACAGGAGACTTTCTCTCGCCCGCCCACGCAGCTTCGCCTCGCCCGCACGCACGGCACGCACGAACACGAAACCGAAATCGATTTCCCGGTGGGGGGGCTCTCCGTTCCACTTCGATCTCACCCCCTCACCTCCGACATCGATCGTGAGATCGACAGGTGTCCCGTGGCGTCTCGTTGAGCGAAATCGATAAACACACCGATCGTGCGATCGATACTGGGATCGATGCGGTGCTCCGAGGTGTCCCAAAAAATGAAATCGACAGTGATATCGATCGTGAGATCGACAGGTGTCCCGTGGTGTCCCGTTGAATGAGAGCGATCGTGAGATCGATGTGGTGTCCCGACGTGTCCCGTGGTGTTCTATGGTGTCCCGTTGAATGAGATCGATCGTGAGATCGATAGTGAGACCGATCGTGAGATCGAGAGGTGTCCCGCGGTGTCCCGCGCGGTGTCCCGTTGAGTGACATCAGTAGTGAAATCGACAAGTGTCCCGTGGTGCCCCGCTGAGATCGAAAGTGAGATCGATTGAGTCAGATGTTGGTCCCCCCCCTCTCCCCCCCCCCGCGACCTCCCCATCGCCCGAAGGGTGGTCGTGTGGGTGTGTGTGTATAGATATATATAATATATATATAATATATATATATATATATATATATATATAATGTACATGCATGGCTATGTTCGGCCCCCGGGCCAAGCAACCTTCTCCACCTGGGACAGCGCGGGGCCGGGCGTTGACCGGGGCCGAACGCGAGAGGGGCGGCAGAGGCACGACGAGGAGCGCGATAGCGCTCGCGAGAACCTCCCGCGCGGACCTCGCCCGATCCCGAAGGTGCATCTGGCCGCAAGCCGCGCGCGCATTGATTTGCCGCGCTCAAGAAAAAAAGGGGCTGGCCATCTCGTGGCAAGAGACTGGAGAGCGAGGCCGGGCTGGATATGTAACGCTTCGATGATGCAGCGAGCGGCAGCCTGGGCAAAACGGCGAGGGTACCCGGCAGCGACGGCTGTGCGCTTTCGCCCTTGCTCATCATTCCCTTCTAGGATGACGCGATGACTGCCTGCGCGACTGCGAGCGCCTCTCTTGCCCGAATAGACTTTCTGTAGCGAACGCATGGAGCCGGCGCCCCAGGACATGGCAGCGGTGGCTTTCTTGAACTCTCCTCCGCACTGACACTGGTGCAACGCAGACTTCTGGCAGGGCAGCTTGCGACAGAGACCAGCAAGAGGATGGCAGGGCCAGTTCTGCGAGGTCTGCGGATTCTCGTGAAATGCAAGAACGCGGGCGGCAATACACTCACGAACTATTGCGACAGTCATGCGCGCAGTAGCATTGCTGGCGGCCGCGCGGGCCTGCTCAGCGGCCGAGAGGTCGGGCAGTCCGAACGGATGGCAGTCAGACCTGAGAGGGCGACGCAGCGCCCGCGTCCAGCTGATGCATGGGGCGCCCAGCCAGATAGCCCCCGCTGGGCGCGCCTGGATCCAGCCGACGACGACAGTGGCGACGAGGGCAGGCAGCGCGTGGCCCCCCAGCGGGCTGCGCCGCCCTCCAAGACAAGGCGGCGCCGAAGCACCCGGCCTGTCGCGGCGGCGCGCCGATGCGGGCGCTTCAGGCGCCGCTTCGCTGCGCGTGCCGGCCGGCTGCTCTCGCCGGCGCCAGGGCCGAGGGCCGCTTGCGAAGGCGGCCTCCTGCGCCCGGCAGTCTTTCCCGGGGCAGCGGGCGGAGGCGCGGCAAGTCGCCGGCCAGTCGTGGGGGCTGCCGAGGATCAGCGCCTCAAGATTGGTCTCGAGGAAGGCCCCGAGCTCCATGGCCTCGGGCGGGATCCAGGTGGACTCGCCCAGGAGCTCGGTCTCCTTGGCGCAGCGGTTCAGGCTCTCCGT
The DNA here is from genome assembly GCA_963575745.1 of Prorocentrum cordatum. Classification (NCBI taxonomy): domain Eukaryota; class Dinophyceae; order Prorocentrales; family Prorocentraceae; genus Prorocentrum; species Prorocentrum cordatum. Next base: position 42,502 of record CAUYUJ010004866.1, read on the forward strand.
GGTCCGCCAGCGCCCGCGACGCAGGATCTCGGCCCGCTGGCGCCGCTGAGAGAGCACGTCGTCCGAGGCCCTCCCGCGGCGCAAGGTGCCCGGGCGGGGGCGAAGCCGACCCAGTGAGAGCCGACAGCAGGCATGGCCGAACAGCGCGCCCAGGCGGTCCACGCCCTATCTCCGCAGCGGCTCTGACGGCGCCGTGGCCTGCTACAGAGCATGCAGCAGGGGGTGAGCCAAGTCTCGCGGACGAAGAGGATGCTCTTGTCGTTTGTGTCCGTCTTGCCTGGTTCCTGTCCACTCTCGCGCAGGAGCGGCCCGAAGAACTGGTTGCTGGCGCCCGCCGCCTCCGACGGCGAGATCAGGTGGCGCCCGCGCAGCTTCGCCGCCCCCCCAGGCCTGAGGCACGAGACGAACGTGACGGGGATGCAGAGGGCCTGCCTGGGACACCCGTCGTGGATCAGGAGGCCGGCCAAGGCAATCGCCGCGCGGCGCGATAGCGGCAGCCGAGTGCGCGCAGGCGCGCGCCGCGCCCGCGCCGCTGCAGCGCGGTGAGCCCTCGGCAGCAGCAGGGAGGCCCGCTTGTGGAACGAGCCGAGGAAGTGCGCCACCGACGCCGGGAGGGCGCCCCCCTGGTTGCCGCCGCCGCCGAGGAGGAACTCGCTGCCCACGCGCTGCACCGGCGCCTCGTCCAGGCCCGCGTGGGTCATGCAATCCAGGCGGCGCCCGACGCAGAACTCGACGAAACTGGCCAAAACCCCTCGGTAGAGGTGAACAGTCGAACTCCCCGCCGCCAACCGCTCCGACAGCGACAGGCCCGCCGCCGCGGTCGTCTCCGCCGCGAGCCGCGCGCGATCGGCCCGCGGCGCCGAGGGCGCCAGGGCGGCCGGCCGGCGAGCTGTTGCCGCGGTCAGGGCCAGCGCCAGCGCCCACGCATGCGGCCGCGCATGGGGCCAGCAGCCCGCCGCCAGAGGGCCTGCGGCGCCGGCCCACTGCCGGAGAACCAGCCAGCGCGCCCGCGGCTGAGCGAGCGCGTCCGCGGGGTTGGACTCGGATGGGGGCCCGCCACGCTGTCGGGGTTGAGCCAGTGGCCACGGAGAGCGCGCAGATCTTGCGCAGCGTGCTCTGGGGGCGTTTACTGCGAGCGCGGACCTTGCCCGCGGTCAAGTCCAGGGGCGAGATGTCGGAGGGGGCGACAAAACCATGGCCGAACGCAGATGTAGACCGAAATCGGTAACGATGCCCAAGCACAAGGGCCTCCTCCTCGAGAGCTAAGACGTTGGCCCTCCCGTCGACGTACGCGGCAGCAACGGGGCCGCAAGCAGGCCCCCGGACGAAGTGAGCTGGGGCCCTCGTCGAAGCCCACCGCGGGCCTCATGTCCATGATCAGTCGGTGTCCCCAGGCGCCCTCGTCGACTGTGACTCGAACGGGCCCTCGGGGGCCCTGCCAAGGAGGCCCTCTACCCGCGAGCCCTCGGCGATCCCGTCTCCCGATGGAAGGGCGTCGCCCCCTTGGTCGGCCGCGACGGCTGCTCGGGCGAGTTATCGATGTTGAGGCCGACCGTCCTACGCCTCGCCTGCAGCTCCGCCTTCGACCTTGCGTCTCCACTTTTCAGCGACTCTCCCAGCGGCGCCCGCGAGGTCCTCTGGGCCCGACGAGCAGCGACGCCCAGCCTGCAAGGCGAAGCGTTCGCGCCAGCAACTCGACCGCGCCACGGGGCGCCAAGATCAGCCGCGCAGAGCGGCAGCGTATCGTGACTTAGCTAGAGCTCGCGACGGACAGCGGGCCAGCGCTGGGCGGCAATAGGCCCGGCGGCCTCGATGCAGGCGCAGGCGGTCCCCGGGATGCACAGCGGCACCCTCCGCAGCAGCAGCGCCCAGGGGATGTGGCCGGCGAGCGCGCGCATCAAGACGCCGCTGAGGACCTGCCTGCGGAGCGCAGCGCGGATGGCCGCGCGGAGTCGCCAGATGTCGCGGGCCCCGGCGCTCCTCGCGCAGCGACAGCCCCGAAAAGTGGCGGTCCTGGGAAGGCGGCTCGAGCTCGTGCACGGCCGGCCCGTGGCGCGCCAGGTCGTCGGCGATGGCCTGCAGCCGCTCGCTCACCGTCTTTGGGGCGCCGACGAGGGCGCAGCCGGCGCCCGCGACCGAGTCGGGGTCGCTCGCGGGCTGGCAGCCGCGGCGGCCGTCGAAGATCAGGCACTCCGAGGGGGGCCCGCGCGAGACAGCGATGTCTCCAGCGCCGCCCGGCACAAGTGCCAGGCCCAGCTGGGGCCCATTTGCAGCGCCGAGACCTGGGGCGGCAGGAGCGACTCATCCCTCGCGCCGTCCACCGTGATCCCGTGCGATGCGAGGTACTTGCCGGGCATCTGCAGCAGCGCGAAGAGCTCCCCCATCTCGTCGGGGGCCCGCGCGCGGCAGAAGGCCGCGTCGAGGTCTGCCGAGGCGATGGGGGGCCGAACGTCGCCAGCCTCGAGCCGCCCCCAAGCCGATGCCGATGTCAACTAGGTGCGGGGCGCATCGATGAACGTGCAGTTGGCCAGGCGCGCGTTGGAGATGACCCTCAGAAGACCACTCTTCTCCGGCGAAAAATTGCCCCATGTTGCCGAGGCGCCCTCGCGCAGGGGGAAGCGCCATCATGTTGCGATCCATCGCGGCGCCGAGGCAGGCGGCGAAAATTTGGCAGCGAGCGGGGCGTGGCAGGATCCGTGCACTGCCCCGTGCGGGCGCGCCTCCGCCCGCAACTGCCGCGCCTCCTCGGGCTCGCGATGCGCGCGGCGCCTCCGCCCCCGCAGCGCGGCGGGCCCGCCGCCGCAAGGGCGCGGCGCGGAACCGGCGCGGAGTTCGAGCTCCCGAAGGGCCCCGTCGAGATCGGAGACGTCTTTCGGGGGCGGCAAAAGAGGGGGCGGCGAAGGGGGGGGGGTATTATGGCTCGAGGCATGTGCTGCGCGCAGCTCGCAGGGCTACGCACGCGCGAACGCAATGGGATATCATAGAAGCCCGCTGACCGCCATAATCATAAGTTCAGAACCAAATCGAGCCAGCCAGATTGCGGCCCAGTCGCAAGCAGCGCGAACGCACGCCAATCGCAACGCAACCAGAGGCCAGTCGCTACGAACTAACCTCAGAACGCGCGCGCATAGGGCGATCAACAAGGCGTTATTGGACGTGCCATTCAGCCGACCGAATCGCGTCTTCGCAACCCCTGGGGCCCTCAGATTCCAAGCATTTCGCAGCCGTGACGACGCGCGTTGCCAGATACCTGCCGCCTGGCACCAAATGGGCTCAACGGCCCAGGCACTGGCGACACCGCGGGCCACGGGCCATGATCAACGGGCCGCGCGCCATGGCCCCGGGGGCCACGGGAACGAGGAGGCAGGGGGGGAAGGCGGGATGGATGCGGGGAAGAGGGGGGGGGGGGGGATCTGAAAATGCGCAGGTGCGTCGGTGAACCGCGTGGCCTGGCCATGTGTCTTCGCAGAACTCATGCCCGCCCGAATCCCATGGGGAGTTTGATATTGTTTTGGATTGTGACTCTTGGATGCAAGAAAGATTTCTCTACCCTTGGCATGTGTTCTCGCAGAACTTCTGGCCAGCGCCAGGTGTTCCTGGCAAACTCGTGTCCGTGCCGTGGGGTTTCTGGGAATGTCATGGCCAGTGCCATGTGTTCTCTCGGATCCCTTGATCGTTGCCTAGTGTTCACGGCAAACTCGTGTCCGTGCCATGTAGTTGCTGGGGGTCCATGGCCAATGCCATGCGTTCTCTCAGAACTCATGGCCGTTGCCGTGCGTTCCCGGCAAGCTCGTGTCTGTGCCGTGGTCTCTACGGGATTGACATGGCCAGCGTCGCGTGTTCTCTCGGAACTCGCGGCAAACGAGCGGATTGAGCACCACCATTTGGCACCGCAAGGTTTTCGCGATCGGCCCCGTCGCAAATGCGCCGCGGCGCCGAGAACCGCGGCGTCGCGGGGACACGCGGCCGTCGAGGTCGCGGGCCAGAATTCCGAGAAACCGCGGGCCGCCACGGGACCATGGAGCCACGAGCCACGGGGCGCTCGGAGCCACGGTGCAACGAAACGCAAGAACAACAAACATTTGCAACGCGGCAAGTCCGCATTGCGCCACTGGTGAAATATGCCTGCCGACTGCGCGGGCACAGCGATCTTGCGCAGCGGCTGCAAACGAACGCTCTGGTTGTTTAGTTTCAAGATTCATCAGGAACTGAATCGTGATACGCGCGCCCACCTAGTCCTCACCCCCTCTTGGCCGCTCCCGAGTCTTCGCGATGCTCCAGCGGCCCTGGGCCGAGAGCGGTGCTGTTGGCGGGCTCCGCGGAGGCCGATGGGGGACAGGGGCGGCGGCTGGCCGGGCCATCCGCCTCCGGGCGGGTCAGGCATCGGCCCTGCGTTTGGCCCGCCGGCCCGGCCGCCGCGGCCGCCCCGCCGCCCCCTCCCGCGTCCTGCGCCAGGCTGGCCGGGCGCGCCGCCAGCGAAGGCGCGCCCCCCGCGCGCCTTCCGCCTCTCCTTCGCCTCCGCCGCCTCCCGCTGCAGCTCCTGGGCGAGATGGTCGCGCAGGGCGGGGCGCGCGCGCGCCGGCCCGTCGAGCTCCTGCGAGCCCACCATGACAGTGTCATCCGCAATGCCCGCCTCGCTGGGAGCAACCGGCTGGCGCTCCACCTGCACCTGCGCTGAGCGAGCGACGAGCTCCAGGTGTGCCAGGTCCGCGGCATGCTCCTGGTCGTAGGTGACGGCCGACTCCAACGCCGTGCGCCCCGCCTGGTGGATCTCCGTGCCGGGGGGTTCGGGGCCTAGGCCTAGGCCAGTCTCCGCCAACCAACGCTGCAGCGCCGTCGGCGTGCCGGACCGCTGCGCCTTCCACTGCAATGCCCACAACAGCGTCCGCGGGCCGCGCGCTGGCCAGTCGGGCCGCGGGAGCTCGACCATCCGGTCGACCATGACTTGGGGCCCTCCCCGCATGTCGCTCGCGGCGGCGAAGATGCGGGCATCGCCGCCTGGGCTGGCGGGGGGTGCCGCAGCCGGCAGGCCAGCGGGCGCGGGTCCATCAGCAGGGGGCGCGGCGCCAGAGGCAGCGGCATCCACGGGCAGCGCGCCGGGCGCCAAAAGAACGCGAACGGCAGGACCAGGCATCCGCGGCGGCGCGGAGGCCTGGCGCCAGTGCGAGCGCGCCCCCAGCGGCCCCGCCGGCAGGGCCCCCGAGCGCAGCTTGAAGGGCGCGCAAAGGCCGCCACCCACAGGGCCAGGCGCGCCGCCCGCGGGAGCGGCCACCGCGGGCGCCCGCCCCGCGACGTTGGGCACCAGAGTGCCGGCGGGCGCCACGAGGCCCAGGCGGGTGCAGGCTCGGCCGGCGGCAGCCGTGAGCGCCGCCGCCGCGTGGGGATCGCCCGAAAGCAGTAGTAGCGCGCCGCTGGTGCCCAGGGGGAGACCCCGCCTGGCGCACCGCCTGGTCCCAATAGACAACGTCGGCGCTGCCGATGAAGTGGTCGTCGTCTTCATCGCCGTCTACCGTCATGATCGACGCAGTGCCAGGAGTGGCCGGGCTCAGCGCCACCACGACGCGCTCGTGGACGAGCGCTCTCCCGCCCACATTGTACTGCACGCCGACGAAATCTCCGACCGACACGCCCGCGGCTGCGAGCGACACGTTCGCCAGGGGGCCCGGCGCCGCCATCACTGCAGAGCGAGAGCACGCTGCCGCAGCACCTTCACCTGCGCACGGGCCTCCTCGCCGAGCTCGTCAAACTCGCGGTCGCGCCCAAGGAACAAGGCCGCGACCGTGTAGGCCACGAGCCGCCGCAGCGCCAGCAGCCCAACCGCGAGCGCCACCGCCAGCAGCGCGCCAGCGAGCAGGCCGAGGGCGAACCCGACCTCGAAACCCCAGCCGTCGGCCGGGGCCGGCGAGGGGCAGGGCGCGGCTGAGGGCGCGTCGGCCGCGGGGCACGCCAGGCACGTCAGTTGCGGCGGCGCGCTGCAGGTCAGAACCGGGCAGCCGGCGCACTGCGGGCACGCCAGGCGCGCCCCGCAACGCGGCTCGCAGCGGGCGTCAACCGTTGGGCACGCTGGGCAGGCTGGGCACGGCGGCGGCCTCGCCACACAGGCCGCGCCAAGCTGCCCCAGCCACGGCCCGGCGACGCGGAAGGCGCCCAGCATCCGCGGTTGAGCTCTGGACGAGGAGGCGCGCCCCAATAACTTCGAGCCATAATATGAGTACGTCCGACCCCTGGCCTCTGCTCAGCCCTGATTTGTGACAGCTGCGATATACATATATCTATATATACACACACTCAAACCATCGCCCGCGCTTCGCGCGCGCTCAGGTTCTAGCAGGCTCCAGGCCTTGACGAATTCACTGCTGCTCCACCGAAGTAGTGGACCACAACCCACGCATGCCAATCTGCATTCCGAAAAGCCTTCGAAGAAAATGGTTGTGTAGGAGGGCGGAGGCCGTGTGAATCGGTTTTCCAGAAGGCCTTCTGGGAGCATGGGTTTGGGGCGTCTTGGGGAGCCTGTTGGGGCGTGCCGTCGTCGTCGTCGTCGTCGTCGTCGTCGTCGTCGTCGTCGTAATGTCGTCGTCGCCGATTGGGGCGCGCCGTCGTCGTCGTCGTCGTCGTCGTCGTCGTCGTCGTCGTCGTCGTCGTCGTCGTCGTCGTCGTCGTCGTCGTCGTCGTTTCGTCGTCGTCGTCGTTGTCGATTCAAGAGGGCACTTGGGGCGACTTTGTGCGAAACGATCTGCGGAGGGCCGCGTAAAGGCGATCAGCCATGTTCCCAATCAAGTTCCCAGACTGTAGCATGATGGTATTTCGAAGCCTCTGGGGACTCGCGGGCCCATGATGATACATGTCCCCGGGAAGTTTTCTGGGGACATGGTTTGTTGGGGTGTGTTGGGGGGTCTCTTGGGCGTTCCCTGGGGGCTCCTCGGGGGCCTCCGGGAACTCTCGGGCCCATGATGAACCATGTCCCTGGAAGGTTTTCAGGGGACATGATTTTCTTGGGGTGTGTTGGGGGGCCTCTTGGGTGTTCCCTGGGAGCCCCTTGGGGGTCTCTTGGGGCTTCCTGGGGGCCTCTTGGGCGGGGGAAGCGAGAATGCCTAAATCCTACAAAAACCATAGAAAATTACTCACTGCGTGGCGCTCCCCATGTGCATCTCATTTTTTATGAGATGCAATTGTGAAGGTTTCTCTATGAATGCCTGACTATGAGAGCGCGTCCACGTGGTCGACAGGTCCGGCGAAGACGTTTAAACACCGATGTGCATGAGTATCAGTGAGCGTGAGGTTTGAATACGACTGGATATGCGCCCATCCTCTTCGCTCCTCCTCCTCATAGGCCATAGCGATGACGTGGGAGGTTTGGGTGACTTGGGAGACTCGGGGAATGTGGGAGACTTGGGAAACGTGGTAGACTTTGGGGCCTTGGGAGCCTTGGGAACTTTCGGAGACTTGGGAGGCATGGGACACTCGGGAGACTCGGGAGACTTGGGAGGTTTGCGAACCTTGGGAGGCAGGGGAGACTTGGGCGACATGGGAAGCTTGGGAGAGTTGGTCGCCTCGGGAGACTTGACAGAGTTAGGAAACTTGGTATTCCTGCTGGGAGACATGGAAGACGTGGGAGACTTGCGGGACTTGGGGGATTTTAGGGACGTGGGGGGGCATGGAAGACATGGGGCACTTGGGAGACTTGGGAAGCTTGGGAAGCTTGGGCGACTTAGGAGACCTGACAGACTTGGGAGACTTGGGAGACTTTCGGCGCTTCGCCTGAAACATCCTCACAATCTGCTCTCCAAGCGAAGGATGTTGGCAAACCGCTTGAGACATCCCCACAAGACGACCGCGAACGGGACCGTGTCATACCCCTCGGCGGCTCCCCTTAGGGGTGCTGAAACCAGCGCCCCGCCTGAGACATCCTCACGATCTGCTCTCCAAGCGAAGGATGTTGGGGCAGAAAACAAGCAAACCGCTTGAGACATCCCCACAACACGGCCGCGAGCGGGACCGTGTCATACCCCTCGGCGGCTCCCCTCAGGGGTGTTGGAACCATGTGAGATACCCCCCTGGGTAGCCTGGACACGTGACAACACTTGGTTCCAGCTCGGGACAGCCATGTTAAAGCAGGGCTGCGTCTAAACGGTGTTTTTCGTTTTCGTGTTGTTTTAGTTCTCCCTCGTTTTGTTTTCGATCCGCCTTTACCGAAAAAAACGAAATCGAAACGAAAACGGCCCACGAAATCGCCAAAACGCTGTTTAGGTCCAGCCCTGATGTTAAATACCCCCACCAGAGTGGCCTAGACGCGTAAGACACGTGGTTCCAGCGCGGGACTACCATGACAGATATCCTTCTGGGCGGCCTGGACGCATGAAAACACATGGTTGCAGCCTGCCCAGGCAGCGCGGACCCCGCCGCTGGAGCGGTGAGACGCCATCTCCGACCCCCGTGTGGAGACTCGGTTGAAAGGAAGTCGAGCCACAACAATGTAGTGAGTCTGATTTCTGGATCTGGGAGGGCTGAAATCTGGCCAGAAGACAACAGTGAGCCTCATTTCTGGACCAAGTCGAACCAAAATACATAGTGAGCTTCACTTCTGGACCAAATCGAGCTAGAGAACCATAGTGAGTCGATTCCGGACCGTTCTGGACCGCCGCCGGACCTGTGAGACGCCTCCCCCCGGCCCCCCCTTGTAGAGGTTCTGGTGGAAGGATTCTTCGACCTCTTGCAGAACCCTCTGGCGAAACGCTATTAGGGAAAAAGGCAACCACTGTCGTCGTCCACAGCTTGCCGCAGGCGGTGGCAGTTGAAATGCGGCGCCAAATTCGGGATGAAAGCGACATGCACCTACAGCGCGTCTGGAAATGTCCAAATTCGCGCTATCCCTACAGATGTGTCAATTCCGTCGTCGCACTCCGCGAACAGGGCTGCCCAACCCTCCTTATCCTCGCCCCCTTTCCATCAAACAATCGAGGGATTAAGTAACTAGCCTTGGGTCGGGCATGTCCTGCAGGCCAAACTGCGGGTTCGAAGGCGGAACAGTCCTAACACAGTTCCCTCATGTCCTGCAGGCAAATTCCACAACAGTATGCGAAACTGTCAGCCAATACACAAAGGACACTCAAAAATAGTCAAACCATCGTCCCCAGACTATTTTCCTACTATTTTTGAATTTTCCTCCTGTAGAGGGACAGGCCCGACCTAAAACTAGCCGCTGCCTGTTGGTCCATTGGAGCAAAAGTTGCCGGGAGAGGAGAGGGAGCACAGAAGAGGACAGGGAGCAACACGTGTTGGCCGGGAGGAAGAGAGGAGAGGAGACAGGATGAGGGAGGCGGGGGGGAGGGAACGAGAGAGGCAGAAGGGACAAGAGGGCGAAGGGAGAAGGAGAGAGGGAGAAGGAGAGAGGGAGGGAATGAGAGGGGGAAAAGGAGAGAGGGAGAGGGAGAAGGGACGAGAGTGCGAAGGAGAGAGGCAGAAGGAAAGAGGGAGGGAAGGAGAGAGGGAGAAGGAGAGAGGGAGAAGGAAAAGGGCTGAGAGGGAGGAGGAGCTGCGCCAACGCGTCTGAAGCTGAAGAGCACCTCGAGGCTCTCTTGTTTTCTTTTCTTGGCCGGATCCACCAAATGACCTCTGCAGCTGTTTCCTGGGGAGCCCGCAGCGAATACAACAGGGAAGGAGGCGAAACAGACTCACGAAGAGAAGAGAGGAGGGATGAGGAGGAGGAGGATGAGGAGGAGGAGGAGGAGGAGGAGGAAGAGGAGGAGGAGGAGGAGGAGGGGGAGGAGGAGGGGGAGGAGGAGGAGGAGGAGGAGGAATCCGATGCAGGCAGGCAGCCTCTTGAACCTAGCCGGGAGGGAGCAGGAGGGAGCCGGAGGAAAGATGATAAAGAAAAGGAGACGTAGGAGCGGGAACTGGAGGTGCGATCCCTAAGGTGCTCTCCTTCGACCGTGCTGAGAAGCCAACAACGTTATGACAAGAATTTCGAGGAGAATTCAGCTTTGTCGACGACGGCTCTCCAGGACGAACAGTGGCATCGGTAAATCCCTGCCTCCTCTGAGACATCACGTTCCCTCCCCGGCGCCCCCGCCGCGCGCGCTTCAGTAGAAAGCGAACCTCCAGATCAGCTGGGCAAGCTGATTCAGGGTGAGCTCGTGCGGAGGGATTTCGGTGGGCGCCGCCAGGTCGCTCTTGTCGACCCGCCGGCGTTTCGAGACGCACCTGGGCGCCTCGGCCGCCGCGGCAGCCCGCCGCCTCGCTGGAGCGGCGCCGGCGGAGGCTCCCCCCGCAGCGGCGGCGGGCCTCTTGCGGGTCGCGGCCTCTTGCGCGGGGTGGCGTTTCCCGCCGCCGTCGCCGCCGCTGTCGTCGCCGCAGCCACGGTCGCCGCCGCCGTCGTCGTCGCCACCGACGTCGCCGCCACCGACGTCGTCGTCGTCGTTCTGGTCGCCGCCGCCGCCGCCGCCGCCGACCCGCCGTCGTCGTCGTCGTCGCCGTCGTCGTCGTCGTCGTCGTCGACGTCGTCGTCGTCGTCGCCGCCGTCGTCGTCATCATCCGTCGTCGACGTGGCCGCTGTCGTGGCCGTACGAGGGTGGGATCAGGTATGGGCTAGAGAATGGTCAGGAAGACGAGATGGAGGGTCGAGGGGAAGGAGGCGAAGGAAGCGGATCAGGAGGACGGATAATCACAGAGAAGAATGCCCCTCCTCGCCCTCCCCCTGAGACGCGGGGAAGCCTGCGGGCCCCGCAAAACTGGAGCAGACATGGCTAAAAATGATGACTAGAAGCAGGAATAAGAAAGAGCATAATCCGGCAGGTGGGCAAAACCCAGCGTACACGTCGGTCGGAAGACGTAAGTAAAAGCATGAAGCAGGAAGGCGGATAGAGTACATTGGGCTCAGGCCCTCCCAGATAATAACATAACGCAGCAAAAGCAGATCGATTCTTGGAGCAGGAAGGCGCTTGAAGTAGATTGGGATCTGGGAATCCCAGAATACCTATCTTCAACGACCGAAGGGTAACGACTCATCCTCATCCTGCTGCCCGTGCTGCTGCTGCAGTCTGCAAGCTGCAGCTGCTGATCCTCACCCGACGACAGCTCCGCAGCCTGCGCCTCCCGCAGCGTGGAGGCGCCGCCGCCCTGGCAGCGGGCGCGGCCCTGCGCGAGCGCTGCGGCGACGCCCTGCGGCAGCCGCTTGGCCCGGTCGAGCGCAAGCGGTCCGTGCGACAGACAGGAGGACGCCCGCTGTCCACCTGCACAGGTCAGGGCCTTGCCGACCCTGGGCCCTGGACGCGTGTGCGCGGCAGGCTCGTGCTTCAGCGTACTAAGAATGGCACAGGGTCAAGCTTTTTGGGCCATCGGGGACGCCTGTCCCAGGGCGGCTGTGAAGTTCGTAACAATACACAAACTTTCCAGCCGACTTGGGACGGGGGGCCCCGATGGCGGACACATGTATTTCATACCATTATTCGTCCGCTCAGTGTCGTAAGGACCTGTGCGCTGGTTCCTGACACCGCGTGGATCGTTCAACGTTCAATGATCGGCGGCGATTCGGTCGCCAGATTGTTCCATGTTGGCCGATTTTGGGCCACGACGGGTGTTCAACCCTGAACGCCCGCGCTGGGTTCGCAGCCGTGTCGACACGACGCGAACCTACGGCACATGCCCTCCCGACCAGGCCACGAGCGCTCATGCTCTGGATGATTTCGTGAGCGCAAGGTAGAACGGATTGGACTGCGTGGGGGGTTCTGTCAAGCGGGGGGGGCTGCGGGCTTAGTGGCAAGGTTAGATGCTCGTTCTGGGGGCCTTCCTGGAGCAACTCACTGCGACGAACGTCCGTCGGCTTGGGTCGAGATTGAGTCGAGCTAGATTCGAGCTAGAGGCGAACTATAATCGAACTCGAGTCGATCGGATCTGCTAGGTGGGCCCCAGGCAGGTCCCAAAAATGAGCCCCTGGTTTTCCTGGCGCCGAGAAGCCAGAGGAGCGACCTCCCCTAATTATTGAGGAGCGCGCTGGGCTGGCAGGGCCAGTTAAGGGCCCCGAAAGGCAGAAAACGATGCAAAACCAGAGTCTCGCTCTTCTCGAGACGCTCGACGTCTGGGCCTCTGTTGCGGCCGCCGAGAGATGGGCCCCGACCGTGGACCGGTGCGGGTGTCGGCGACTCCGAAGGGTGCGGTTTGCAAAGGGTGCGGTTTGCGACCAGCACGGTGCACCTTCGGGGGGCGGTCGAGGACCTCGACAGAGCTCTCCGCCGCGCCCCGAGGAGGCCCGACGAGGACAATGTCGTGACCGCCAGGCCCCAACGGTGCCAATCGCAAACCGCACCCCAGCGTAACCCTTGGGACGGCGAAGTACATCTGGTACATGAGTTGCTTCGATGGAACATTTTGGAAGTTCTCACGCCACATGAGTGCGGACCTGCCCCATGCAGGTGCTCCCCAAACGCAATGGTCAGCCGAAACAAAAACAATGTTCTGAGAACATGGAGAGCCGGTGTGTTTCAAGGCAATGGCAGCCAGAAGTGCTCTAAGAACATCTCGTGCAAACCACAAAAGTCCTTAGAACATTCTCTCGTAGGTCCAGAGGCAAACCAGGACGCTTCGCCGTTGCTTGAAATACAGTGCTGGCGCGGTCGCAAGAAACCATCGCAAGAAACCCAACTCTGAAACCCCGCGCGCGAGGTGCACCTGAGGGGAGCCCTTGGAGCACCCTGAACGCAGCAGCTTCCCAACGGCCGCGGGAAGTCACCGCGCAGCACGCGGACCGAAGAAACCCAGGGTGCCCTGGCGAAAAGCTGTTGGTTTCTTGATGCGCACCTCCACGGTATGCTGCGCGCTCCGAGCCGTACCCTTTGTGCAGTCGCCGAGGGTGGGCAGCTGGCGTCCCCCGAGACATGGAGCTGGGCTGCACCTGCGCCTCCGCCCCCCGCGCGGCCCTGCGGAGGCACGCCTCGCCGCCAACCCTCGGGTTGCGGTACGGGGCGTACCTCGGGCGCAGAGGCCGGCATGAACTGCAGCCATGGCACTGCCAGAAGGAACGCCAAAGACCGGCGGCGAGCGAGGGGGGAAGTGAGAAAGGGCGGGCCTTCTCAGAAGGCCCGGAAGTCCTTTGGCCTTCGGAGAAGATTTTTAAGCCTTTTGAAAGTCACAAACAACTTCCCACAAGGCCGGAGGGCTTCTGAGAAGCCCCGACGCCTTCTGAGAAGGCCTTCTCCTTCTCACTTCCCCCCCTCGCTCGCCGCCGACAGAGGGAACGCGAAAGAAGGACCGAAGCCCCTTTTTCTTTCAAGACCAGGCCATATATGTCTGAGCATCGGCCGAGCCCATGCCTGGAGGCGTTCCCTCCTCTCCTTTTGCCCCTCGTCCTGAGAATGGCCCCTCCCTCTGCCGAAGCCAAGGGAGCGGGCCTCTCGGCAAGAGAGCGCTAGGGAACGCGGGCAGACCCGGGGAACCACCGAGCCCCTTCCGAACCCGAGCCAGGCCCTGTCTCAGCGCAACGGCTGCACGGCAGGGTCGGGTGGTGACGACCTTGGCGTTGGTCCCTGACGCCGCAGGGATCCTTCGACCTCGAGCGATCGGCCGTTTCCGAAACGCCGCACCGTTCAACGATGGGCCGGTTCTGGGCCACGAGCGGCAATCAAGCTTCAACGGGGCGTAAGTACCTCGGGCGCACGCCGACCTGGTCCCAAGCGTCGGGCGTCTCGAATCAAGCAGGACGGAGGTTTTTCGGCCCTTACTGGGCCTCGGGACTGCCTAAAAACGACTCGGGATGAAGAAATTGTCCCAGGGAATGTGTCGAGAGGTCGGGTGCCCGAGTCTCGAAACAATCGAGACGCCAGATGTCTGGGGAATACGGGTCAATGGATCTGGCGCGTGGGCGCAAGGGTCCGAGTCCGAGTAGATGGGGTCGGAGGATCGCGCCGCATCGACGAGAAATCGGCGATGCATCGGCGATGCATCGGTGATGCATCGGCGATGCATCGGTGATGCACCGTCGACGCCGGCGACGCATCGGCGACGTCGACGTGAAGCAAAACGGGATGCACATCGAGCCGCATCGCCGATGCATCGGCAACGTCGACTTGAGGCAACACGGGATCTGGCGCGTGGGCGCCAGGATCCACGTGCCGAAGACGGCACGTCAAAATACGATAGGAAACATGAGACCAATGCCGCCCGACTTAGCGACGGAGCGCCCCAGTTTCGTGCGGAAGCGGGACCCGTCGCTGGTCCACGCGCCTTCACCACAATGCTTGCGGTTTCTTGGGCACGTGCTGTCAGCCTTTCTCAAGGTCTAAGAGGCCACGTGCGAACCCTATCCCACCACCCCACGATTTCAAAGGGGGGAGGTGGGGTAGGGTTCGCATGTGGCCCTCTAAGATCGCCCCCCGCCACCCCCCCCTGCTCCCCCGGGGCCTCTCCTTCAGACGGGGATTTCGACGAGGCGAATCCAGCCGTGGCGGCCTGGGCCCCGTGGAGGCCCAGAAGTGCAACAACGCCTCGCCCCTCCGCATCGTCGAGGGGGACGAGAGAAGTACCGATGCCGCTACTCCCAGAATCTCGCCCGCCGTGCGCTGTGACCGAGATTTCGAGGCGAATCCACGGGTGGCGACGAGGGCCTCCCAGGAGGCCCAAGAAGGCGAAACCGAATCAAGAACAGTGGTATGGGTACCTGTTCCTCCTCTGAAATCATTGCTCCTCCCTTGCGGGCCAGAACTCGGGCCTCTGGCGGCCATGCGAGAAGGCTGCGGCATCCCCGCAAAGCCCTTGCCGAGGCGCAGCTGATGCAAGCTGAGCACGGGCCCTCCGAAGCCATTCCGAAGCCATTCCGAAAGCCTCCGCTCTAAGAGAACGTTTTTCTGTTTTTCGCGGTAGCGGCCATTACCGGTCATGCCCCCCCCCCCCTCCTTACGACGAAGCCAGAACGATAATAAAACCGGGTGAGAGTAAATCGAGAATCTCTGAGATCCCGCGGCTCTGGAGAATGTCTCGGGCACCGCGGCCTTCTCAGAGCGTTCTGGAACGCTCTGAGAGCGTTCCTGAACGCTCTGGAACAGATTTATCCTTGTCCTAGCCCCGTCCGACTCTCCCCCACTGGTAACGTCACGATTCGTGCTGACCTCCGAGGTGCCTTTGGGTATTCCTAGGGCGCTCCCATGGACGGCGCAGGCGGGAAACGTGACGCTACCGGCCCCTCCTCCCCCCTTCCCACCCCCAATAACGCCTGTTATCGCCCAGGAATGAAAACCGCTTTCTTCCAGGGGCACCACTGGACCGACATCGACCCGCTGGCCGAGTCGATGGACTTCACCTCCACGACGCCGCGCCTGGCCCCGTCCCGTGACGGCGGCCGACGCACGACAGATATCGGACCAACGAACGATCGACGGCGGCCGACGACGGCCGACGGTGACGACGACGAACCGACGAACGACCGACGGCGAACCGACGAGAGAGCCGACGACGAACCGACCGACGGCGACGGACCACGACCGACCATCGACTGACCCGCGGCGACGGCGCCTGCCGCCGCAGGCCGCCAAATAAAACTGGCCCGCCGTGGGCTCCGCGGCGGGCCGCGGCTCGGCCAGCTGCGGGTTGGCCGCGGGAGGCGCCTGCAACCGTCCGCGGGGTCCGGGAACGCTGCCCCTCGCTCTCGGTCTGCGCCGCGCGGCTCTCGGAACTTTTCTTGCTCAAACAATGCGTGCACTTAGAGATTTTTACTTGTAAGCGTTTTCTGATTCGGCGTTTCGACATTGGGCGGAGGGGGGGGGATGGGGGGGGAGTTCTGGCTCCGGACCTCTGCTTCATGCGACTGTTTGCAACAGTGCGTCCGATGGGGGAGACTCCACCTGCTCTGCCAATATCTACTCCATGGGGGGTGGATGCGAGGGCCCGCGCCGATCGGCAAAACAATGAAAACTGGGCCCGTCTGGCGGTCCGGCCGGCTTGTCGCCGCCGCCCGTCGCCGCCGTCCGCTTGGGCCTGGCTAGCGGTGCGGCCAGCTCGTCGCCGCCCGTCGCCGGCCGTGGCCGTCGCCCCTCGCCGCCGGATTTTGGTCGCAATTTTGACTGCGCGGGCCTCGTAAGTCTTTTCATGAAGCAAATCAGAATCTACCACCCTCCCCACCCCGAAAGATCGGTTCCCATGCGATAGTGTAAGTTACACACGATTATGCCCCATCATCCATCTCAAATATGAACTCATACGGCCAACAATAATGCCGTTATCGCCCCCCTCATCCCTGTCATATTATACTATGCGCGCACACTCGCTTATCAATCATACATGTTCAGCAATATGCAAAACCACGGAAAGAAGTCAGCACGCGCGGTCGTTGCGCGCATGCCGAAATTATTGCCAAACTTGAGGTCTCGTAAGGATTGCAATGCCGAGCTCATGGAAAACATATGGCAGCCATCGCGGACCCCAAACAGTGCTTCTGGCAATATAGGTTGTGCGCTCTATGTGGTGCAATCGATGTGGTGGTACATTCGATGTGGTGTACTATCTTTATTGGTATGTGTACAAGTACATAAAAATATATACACACATGTATTGTACACTCCATATGGCACAAACTATATCATGCAATCCATGAGGTGCAATCGAAACGGTTTTAAAGATGTTGTGCAAGCTATTTGGTGCAGTCTCATGGGTGCAATCTATGTTGTGCAATATACGAGGTGCAACTTATGTGCTGCAATCTATGTTGCGCAATGAAGGTCGTGCACTGTAGGTGATGCATTTTATGTTGTGCAATCCATTTGGTGCAATCCATGCAACTCAATCTATGTCGTCAAGTTTACTGCAGTCCGCAACCAGTTTGGCCTAAGCTGTTGGGATCAAGGTCCATACAGAACCCAAGACACACACCACCCCGCTCAGCCCGACGGCCGCGCCCCCTATCCCCCCTTCCTCTGGGCCGGCAGGGAGTGTTCTGTCGCTGGCGCGGGCGCCGCGCCAGCGCCGGCCGTCGGGTTGCCAGGCGGCGGGTGTCTCGGGGGGGGGGGGGTCTTTCGCGATAGCTGGCCCTTGGATCTAAGCGGCTCGTGACCCCGATTTCGCTCAGAGCGAGATCGTGAGCGGCGAGCTGTACGAGGCCACTGTCCAGGATAAGAGCGGGACTCCCCAAGGGGCGGTGATGCTCCGGTGCAGCAAGGGGGCCCAGTTCGGCGGCGTGGCGCGCATGGAGCACATGTGCGTCCAAGAGGACTACTATGCCTGGTGGACGCAGGAGAGGGACCACAGCATGAAGGGGCTCTACCACCTGTGTATGGAGCCCGCCTACGACTGCCAGCGCAGGCGGGGGTGGAAAAAGTGACGCGAGGAACCCATCGTCCACCTGAACGAAATCCGATACCTCACGGAAGAGGAGGCAGGCGACCTGAGGTGGCTGAAGGGGCCGGCCCGCCGAAGTGACAAGCCCATGCGAGGGCGAGAGCAAGGACAAGGGTAAGGACGACAGCAAGGACCAGAAAAAGGGCAAGGACGGCGAGGAGGACAGGGAGAAACCCGAGAAAGAAAAGGGGCCTCCAGACTCTTCGACAAGCCGTCCGCAGGAGGGGACCCCACGGCGGGCGCCAGGCCACGAGGAGGCTGTGAAGACACGCTGGACAACCTCCGCCAACAGGTCGGTGTGCGGAAGGGCGATGACCGGAAAAATCGCGTCGACCTGCTTCCGCGTCGTGCTGAGCCCAGCGCGTCGCGACATGGCGCTCCGTATGTCCCAGAAGGCGCGCACCCTGTGCTGGGCCTTGGTCTTGCTGGCCAAGCGCCAAGCCAGAACCGCAACAGACTTGCTGTGTCAGCGGCTCAAGGCGCTCGAGACGGCGATGAAGGACAACAACAGCTGGATCAGAACGCAGTGGTTGGAGCTAGTCCCGCCAGAGGGCATGCCGTTGGTCGACGAGGACAAGGAGCTGATGACGACACGCGAGGATGAGCGTTCAGTCCAGGATCGCAGGCAGCAGGGGAAAAGCAACTCCACGGGCAAGGACGGGAAGGCAAAGGAAGGGAAAGGCGGCGGAGGAAAAAAGAGCCTGAAATGAGCGTGGCGCCCGGCGCCGCCGCCGCCGTTACGACAACCGCCCGTCCGCCGCCAGACGGCCGATCGACGGCGCCCGCCCGCCTGTCTGCCATCCGACGGCCACCTGACGGTACCCCGTTGGCGCCCGACGCTCGACCGACGGTGCCGCCGCCGCGGCTGTTACGACAACGCCCGGGATCGCCCGAAGGGCGCCCGACGCCGCCGCTACGACAGCTAGGGCAACCTCGATGCCAGCCCAGTCGATGGACGACTGGCGGCGCAACCTTGGGGACTCCACCGCCCGCGCCGTTTCGGCACTGTCGCTGGGCGCGCTGATGCGACGAGCCTTGGTCGACTTGCCTTCGGGCTGTATCGTCCCTCTCCGGGCATTGGCCTGGCTGTGGCTCCCAATCGGGAAACAAGTAATGACAGAAACACCAAAATTCGGAGGCCCGCGCGGATTTCTCGAATCGGCGCTGGACTTCCCCATTGGCGCGCGAAGCGCGCTCGGGGGCGGCGCCGGGGGCGGCGCCAAGGGGCCCCAGTGCCGGTCCGAGGAATCCGAACGGGACTCCGAGTTTTATGTTTATGTAATTGTTAGCTCCCTTACCCAAGGATGTTCCCATTGTCGTACCGCGACGTGGAGGCGATTGGGCGCTTGGGAGCACGAGGAAAACTTGCTCGGCGAAGAACCCAACCCTGTATAAATCAGGGCGAACATAAACAGGACGGCCCAATGCGCAAAAACACGGCGAATGATCTACAATATCCCCGGCGACTTCGCCAAAGAGGGTAAAACCGCGCACAGATTTCCCCATTCGGGCATAGACGCCCACAAATCGAATCGCGATGGGGATCGCACGACGAACGTGACGTGGAGCAGGACGGAGGCACGGAGAGGAGGAAGTCGAATTGGAGGAATGACTAGTGCGAGTCTCAGCGCCGCGCGCTACGTCACGCGAGACATAACAGGACAGCGCGACGCGCGGAACGCTGCGAATTGTCGAGCGTCAAGTGGGTAACTTGCCGCCGAAGAAAAAAAGTAGTGGCGCCGGACAGCGGCATGCGCTACGCGGCGCCCTAGCGCCCCGCGCTATGGAATAGGACCGCGCCGCGCGCTGCGCGGGCGCTTGCCGCGCAATTTGAACCAATTGCAGACGCGCGTAGCCGTGTGCGGTCTAGATTCTTTCGACCAGAGGTGCCGGCGGCGACAGCTCGCGAACCCGCCCACGCGCCGCGGGTCAAACCCGGGCGAGCCTGCGTGTGAGCGTGAACCACCTGCGACGCGCCAGGGGTCCAGGCCGCGGACGGGGCGACTGCTGCGCGATATTGAAACGATCCGCAGCAGGCTCAGGTCCCAGCCGCACGCAGGAATTCCTCGAAACCGAGCTGTGCCGCGCGGGCCCTGCCGTTTTCTGGCAAGCCCCCGCGCGAGTACAGGCCCGCGGGCGGCCCGCGCAGGAAAAACTCGACGGGGGGCGCGCGCGTGAGCAGGAGGTCCTCGCTGCGAGTCGCGCGCGAGAGGAGGACGTAGAGGTCGAGCCACCAATCGTCGTCATGCTTCCTGCCGTTCCCGACCCCGTGGCGGCCGCAATCCAGAAGCACGCCTGGGCGGAAGCGGGCGAGAGACAGGCGCGCCGAAATCCGTGGGCCGAAACCGGCGCGCCAGAACCACAAACCTGAATGCCAAATCGCTCCAAAAACGTTGAGGGCGCCGTCCTCTCGCCCACTCTCTCCCGCATGGTGCGCCCCTGGTACGCTGTGGTTGTGATGGCCTGGCCATGCGAGAATGGGAAACCCGCCCGGGTCACCCTGAAGCCGCGAAAATGGAGGGGCCCCGAACTGCGGGACTCTATGAACACCAGCGGGCCCGTCAAATCCCTCGTGAGGTTGTCGCCGTGGCCCTCTGATATGAAACGGGGACTCCTGCTTGAAAATGCGAACGCGCCCGCTGGGGCCCTCGGTGCAGCTCCATGAGAGGCATGATGTGAGGGTTGGGCCGAAAAGGGTGGGGCGACGCCATGCGAGAGCACCCAGGTGGGGCCCTCGGTGGAGCTCCCAGGGGGCCACGAAACGTGTGAGGGGTGTGCCGAAATCTGCATGCGAACGCATGTAATTTAATGGTTCCCTCGGTGGGGCTCCCTGGGGGGCACGAAGTGTGTGAGGGTGCCGAAATGGGCGGGGCGACGCCATGCGAACGCACCCTCTGGGGCCCTCGGTGGAGCTCTTTGCGGGGCCACGAAACGTGTGAAGGGTGTGCCGGAATGGGTGGGGCGACGCCATGCGAACGCACCCGCTGGGGCCCTCAGTGGAGCTTCTAGCGGGGCTACGAAACGTGTGAGGGGTGCGCCGACATGGGAGGGCGACGCCATGCGAACGCGGAGGGGGGGGCGCCGACATGGAGACGCGCGAGGCTGCGGATTCAAAACGAGGACCCAACACACAGGAGGGTTGGGAAAAGAAGGCTGGGCGTGCACTCCGCGGGCGACCGGTGCTGGACCGTGGGCGGACTCTTGAACTCCCTGGCGGAGGGGGCGCGGTCGCCGACGATAGGCAGCCGACCGCGGCCGAACCCATCTAGAAAGGAAAATGCCCGACGAACACGCAGGACTCGATGAAGAAAAAACTCCGCACGGGTTTCTTGGATCCGCGCTGGGCCCCCCCGGCGGCGCCTCCGGCGCCGCCCCCAGCGCGCTTCGCGCGCCAGGGAGGGGGTCCAGCGCAGATCCAAGAAATCCGCGCGGAGCGAAAGTTTATGCTTGTGCTGCTTTTCCTTCTTCTAGAGACGACCTACGAGCACCTGGCTGCGATGGTCCTGGAGTTCTTGCGGGAGGACGGCGCGCGGGGTTGGGCGACGCTCGACCACGAAACGAAGGACAGGAAATTCGCTTCTAATAGCGAGGTGGTCGGCGTCCGCCGGGAGCTCTTCGCCGACAAGGCGATCCCGACCTGGCCGCGGAAGGGTGCCGCGGCAGAGGCAACCATCACAGATTTCCTTGACGAAGACCTGCACAGGCTCTACGCGGATCCTTACAAGTGCATGCTCCCGCGGGAAGAGTGGCCAGAACGAGCGCGACAGTCGCGCGTGCACGCCACCGAGGCAGAGCAGGACCGCATCGCCAGAGAAGCCCTGGACCATGAGACTTTCTGCGAAGTCGACGATCGGGAGATATTCAGATCGCCCGACGGGTCGCCAGTGACCATCGGCGCAGTGGGGGGTCGACAAGATCAAGGAGACCCCCAAGGGCACCTCGAACTGCTTCGCTTAATAATCCCAATGAGCAATCTCATGCGGCTCCTTGAGGGCGATGCGATGCGGCTGCCATACCTGGGTCACGCTCTTCTCACCGTTCTGGGTGACTGCGAGGAGGCATAAGTGGAAAGCGAGGACCTCGAGAGTTGCTTCAACTTGTTCGTCCAACCTTCTACTTGGAAAAACTTCACGGCTTTCGCGAAGAGGGTCAACGGCTGGGTTGGCGGTCGGCACGACCCATTGCGCGTCGGCGTCCGGACGGTGCCGGAAGCAAGGTACCCGCTTCCCCTCGGGACCAGACTTTATGTGCATTCGTGATGTTCGCCTCCTTGGACCTCAACCGGGTGCTCGACACAGATATCGCGAGAGCCCTGGAGAACCAGGCGAGGCGAGGCTAGGCAACTCCCAGTTCGCCTGTGAGGGCAGCCGCGCGCGGGGCTGGGAGTGGGCGCCGCGGTGCCGCTCATTCAGTCGAGGGCCGAGGGTAGACCTGTTTCTGTTTGTACAGTGCTTATAACCACCCTCTAATTGCCACAAGCGCTTCGTGGAGGTATACCGCACGCACAGGCTGGCCCTTAACGACGGGAGGAGTCTCCTCGGGAACATTCGGGCCACCCTGCAGGCCAGCGAATTCCTCGGGGATGCTGGGCTGTACGCGCACGCGCGGCCTCACGGCCGGCATCCACAAGCTCTCTCCGCGGGGATGCTGCTCGATGACCCGTGGCCAGAGGTGCTTGTGCGGCATTGGGCCGGCTTGCCGTGTTTCGCGGCTGCTTATCGGCAACCTATGTTCTCGATCTCGCAGGAGGTTTTCGTCCCGGCGCAGTTCCCCAGCCATGTCAAGGAGGCGCCTGGCATAGGTCTGGAGGAGAGTTTGGTTTTCACTGGCCTCGTCCCCATCGCCTCGGGAAACTTTCTTGCGGGCAGGGGTCTTGAAGCAGGTATCGATCTCCGATGCCTCACCGCACGGCGGCGCGTCGGCGGTGGCGTCCCAATTCTCCGCCCTTGTGTGCCCAGCTGCGCGCGGATGCCGCCGCAATGGGGGTTCAGGGAGCTCTGGTCGCGGGCCCGCTGCTCTGGAGCGGAACGACGGCGTCGAGGCGATCGGAGGGTTTGCGTGCCCAGGTGACTGCGCGCAGAAGATCGCTGCAATGGAGGACGTGGTGGACCATCGGAGGGGCGAGGCGTGCGGGTGCCCTGGGGCTCGGCGCCTCGGCTCGGCGAACTTCTCTCTGGGCCCAGAGCGCCCTTGACGAAGGCAGTCGCCCGGCGGATGATCGAAGTCGAGAACCCGCTGGACATCTTGAGAGAGCGTGATCCACCGCCGCTTTACTGTGGAAAATTGCCAACCTTTTCTCCCGGAACCGGGGGGTCCCCCCCCGCCCCGCTCCGAAACTCCACCCCCCCCCTGCCGGGAACCCTCCCCCCCCCCCCCCCCCTCATTCCCGCAAACCCCCCCGTCCCTAACCCCTCCCCCCCCCCCCCCCCCTCGAAAACGGGGGGGGTCACTACCGGTTCGAACCCCTCCCCCCCCCCCCTCCGATCCGGAATACCGGGGGGGGTCACTACTGGTTGGAACCCCCCCCCCCCCTCGAAAACCGGAGGGGGGTCACTACCGGTTCGACCCCCCTCCCCACGCACCGCCAGCAAACGACTCCCGGTCCCTGCCACCGCTCGCATCACATCCCCCACTGTTGTTCCCAGCACCACTGTCCTCACCACCACTGTCCCCGCTGGTTCCACCACCGTCCCTATTGTCCCCACCAATGCCCCCACCACTGTCGCACTGTCCCCACTGTTCCCACAACTGTTCCCACCACGGTTCCACTCTCCCCACTGTCTCCACGGACCCAACCACTGCCTATCCCCATTGTCCCCACTGTCCCACTGACTCCTCCGCTGTCCCACTGAGCTGTCCCACTGTTTCCACCACTGTCCCCACTGTCCCCGCCACTGTCCCCACTGTACCTCTGTCCCATTGTCCCACCGCCGTCCTCGCCACCGCTTTTACCAGTGTCTCTCCACCACCATTGTACCCTCCACTGTCCCAGTGTTTCCACCTCATTCCCACTGTCCCCACACCACTGTCCCCACCACCACCGTTCCCACCACTGTCCACTGTCCCCCCTGTTCCCACCATTGTCCCCACCACTGTCCCCACCACTACCGTCCCCACCACTGTCCCACTGTCCCCCCACTGTCCCCACCACTGTCCCGCTGTCCCCTCACCACTGTCCCCACCAACACCGTCCCCACCACTGTCCGCACCCCCACTCGGTTTTCGAGGGGGGGGGGGGGGTTCGAACCGGTAGTGACCCCCCCCCCTTTTCATGATGAGCTGGGGGGGGGGGGGGGAGGGGTTCGAACCGGTAGTGACCCCCCCCGGTTTTCCGGAGGGGGGGGGGAGGGGTTCGAACCGGTAGTGACCCCCCCCGGTTTTCCGCCAGCAGCGGTAGAACACGCTCTTTCACATCT
>CAUYUJ010004867.1:0-66228 GCA_963575745.1 Prorocentrum cordatum
TTTTTGAGCATGCTTTGGCCATTTGTGGGCATGTTTTGG
Organism: Prorocentrum cordatum; assembly: GCA_963575745.1. Lineage (NCBI taxonomy): Eukaryota > Dinophyceae > Prorocentrales > Prorocentraceae > Prorocentrum > Prorocentrum cordatum. The sequence continues at coordinate 40 of CAUYUJ010004867.1, forward strand.
GTATTCTTATTTTTCGTCGAACATCCCCCTGTAGGGGGACACGCCCGACTTGAACATACGTTCCGCCTGGGCCGATCCACCGATGGGCACGGATGGCCCTTGTCGATGTGATCGATCTGATTCGATGGCTGTTTCTGCCAGCCCGATCCGATTCGATTCCGCTGCTTCCACGATGCGACGCGATTCCGACTCCGTGCCGATGCGGCCCGATTTGATGCAGTTTCAGCTTTGATCTGAGTTATCGATTCGATGGTGACCGCTCCTGCCGATGGGTCAGTACACTGCGTACACCGCCTTCGTCGTAATGAAGGGCTTCGATGAGCAAGCACGCGTTGGCGCTAAGACACGTTCTGTGGAGCATCGACAGGTTGTAGAGAATCTTGCCCCTCGGCTGCCACTCCTGGAAGGCAGAATTCAGCAGTGGCGCCACCATGCCCGCTGCCGACAACAGTCCTTCTCCCGACCCGGTCCCGCCGTGCCCAGCTTCGTCCAGCAAGGGTCCTGGGCAGCATCTGGCCTGCTTCGACGCCGTGGCCTCTCAGTCTGGCCAGATTGCCGTCGCCCGTTCCCACGACAAAAAAAAAACGCTCCTGAGTTGCCTCCTGATTGTCCGCGCGGGCTCTGCCTTCTCCCGCATCATCACCCACCCCTGACTCCAGATCCGCCCTACTTTGGGGAAACTCGTAAGTGGGGCTTTGAGTTTCCGCCTTACTTTTCAAGCCCCGCTGATGCCGATTTCCGCCCTATTTTTCTGTTGTTGTTTCCGCCCTACTTCTGTGGATGTTCGCCCCATTTTATGTTGGGTGCAGAAATTTCCGCCCTACTTTTTCGGCTCCTTATAGGTGGATTTCCGACGCAATTTTAAGTTGGAAAAAAGCCAAATTAGGGCGGATCTGGAGTCAGGGTGGTGGGACAGCGGAACGGGGTGGTACGAGATTTGCTGCACGCAGCCGGCTCCGGCCCGGCTGCCGGGCGCCTGCCTCGCGCGATGCATGCCCGGGCGCCTCCAGAGGCGCCGGGCAGGCCGGCTGTGCGGATCAGCCACGCGCAGGAGGCTGGAGGTGGAGGAGGAGGCGGAGGAGGCGGAGGATGGCGGAGGAGGCGGAGGGGAGGAGGAGGGAGGAGGAGGAGGAGGGGAGGAGGAGGAGGAGCGGAGGAGGAGGTGGAGGAGGGGTGAGGGGAGGGGGGGAGGGTCTGCTTAGAAGCACCCCTGCTTCTTGGAGGCGCGGGCCTTACCTGTAGGTGTAGGCCGGCCGCCTTCTAAGAAGCACCCTCCTTCTAAGAACCATCCCCCCTCCCCCCACCTCCATTGTGCGCGCCGCCAAGCTGATTCCCCCCTCTTCGTCCGCCCCTCGCTTGGCTCACCCCCATGCGCCCCCGCTGTTCGGCCTTCGGCTGCTCGCCGCCTCAGTTGCCTCTCTACGGGCGTTCTGAAGCGCAGCACGTCCCGTGTTCAAGGCGTCCGTGCCAATACGTTGCGTGTTGGCTCCACGTAACCCGAGTAAGCGAGTAAGGACCCCCCCCCCTCTCCGGTGAAAGGATAACGCACCCGGCACCCGGAAGCGTTATCCTGGCACCAGGAGGGGGTACACCAGATCGCACGGGTCCCACGGACATCTAATTGGATGCCACCCGAGGCGGGGCGCTGGAATTATTTATTTTCCTTCCATTTGCGCGGTGCTAATAATATCGCTCGGCGAAAACCCCCCCAAATAATTATTTAATTACGGCGCGGTGCTAATGATAACGCCGGGGGGGTCCTTAATTGCTTCTCCGGGTTATTGGGCCACGTTCTGGCGAAGGTATCGCGTCGGGCCTGCGTTTTCAGCCCACGTGTTGAGCTCCGTATAAATACGATGCGTGCTGCGTGTTGCGTATCGGGGCAGCAAAGCTCGCCGCAGATCATCCCCCGTGCGCGCCGCCCCCCGCGCGGGCGGGCCGCTCGTCCCCCTGCGAGGGCGCGCGGCGCGGCGCCGTCGCCGCGGGCACGGCGCCGTCGCGCGCTCTCGGGACGGCTCGGCTGGCGCTCGCCCACCCCCACCCCCCCTGGCGTGCACTCCCCACGGGCCACGCGGGCACGGCGCCCCGCCGCCGACGGGCTGTCGGGCGTTTGGTAATGGGGGGGCGGTAAAGGGGGGGGGGCGTCGAGAGTTGCACGAGAGGGGCCCTGGAGGGGCCCTGAACGAGCCCCCTGGGGCCCCGAAGGGGTACGGAAGGTGCACGAAAGGTGCACCTTTCTAACCCCCCCATCTATCGCCTCCCATTGGTGAACGCCCGATGCTGCCGCGGAAGCGGCTGAGGCCGCTCGCCCCCCGCGAGTGCGCGCGGCGCGGCGCCGTCGCCGCGGGCACGGCGCGGTCGCGCGCGCTCTCAAGGGGGGGGGGGGGCGCCGAGGACCTGCAAGAGATGCGGCGGGCTCGTGTGGTTTTTGACGCGGCTGCGGTCCCAGCGCGGGCGTCCAGGGTGGAATGCTGGCGGCGGCCCCGAGTCCGCCAGTGGAACGATCTGGCGAGAGCGATCCCCGCGGTGTCAGCACCCAGTGCCGAAGTTGTCACGGCACGAACTGGCCACGAATCTCTTGCCGCTGCCAGTTTTGGACAACACGTGCCGTTGGGCATTGCATCATTTTCTCCTGGGCGATCGCATGGGCATCGCATCACGGGGGCGGCGTCGATTAGCGACGGACGGGTCCCGTTTACATGGGTAATCACGGATTTCCGCCGCCGAACGAGGCGGCACCAGCCGCATTTTGGGGAGGCCCCCCCCCCGATACATGGATTTGGCGACCGCGCGCCAAGTCCATGGATCGCTAATCCATGTTTGCGCGCCCCCGAAAACTGGAGCCTGGCCGGAAACTGGAGCATATACACTACCCTTAGCGGGCTGCTTCTCAATCGCAGGAACTGTTTGGGGGTCGGGGACGACGCGGGGGTGGTGTGGTGCACACTTTTGGTTTTCCCGTCCTCCCAGGGAAGCGACGACACATGTATACACCAGGGTCCCGTGTACACCAGGATCCGCTTCCCTGTGCAAGTGTCAGTGGAGGTCAGCCACGCGCAGATGGGGGTGGGGGGAGGGGGGAGGGCTTCTTAGAAGCACCCCTGCTTCTTAGAAGGCGCGGGCCTTATCTAAGATGTAAGGCCGGCGCCTTCTAAGAAGCAGCCTGCTTCTAAGAAGCCAGAGGGCCGAGGGCCCCCCCCACCCCGACGGCCAGGACCTCCTGCGCGCGGCAGCGGACCCCGACGCGCCGGACGCGGGCGGGCGGGGCACGCCGCTGCACGCCGCGGCGCGGTCCGGGCTGCCCGACTTGGTGCGCCCGAGGGGCTGTGGGAGGAGGAGGAGGAGGAGGAGGAGGAGGAGGAGGAGGAGGAGGAGGAGGAGGAGGAGGAGAGGAGGAGGAGGAGGAGGAGGAGGAGGAGGAGCGGCCGCGGAGGAGGGACAACGAAAGGGGGGGAGGCGCACTCACGCGGCGAAGCCGCGGCGGGGCGTGCGGGGCGGCTGAGCCGGCGCAGCAGCCCCTGGCGATGGGCGCCGGGCGGCATCGCGAGAGCACCCAGGGTGGGGTCCAGCGGCTGCAGAGCGGGGCGAGGCCCAGCAAGACGGGAGACGGAAGGCCAGAGCTGCGAGGATTACGACGGTCCCGTTCGACGGCACGGTGCGGCTGCTGGGGAGGTTGCGCTGGTGAGTTGCAGTGGCGGACCGGGAGCCGGGGTGGCTCGACGGGCAGGCGACGCAGCGGTAGCGAAGGCGGTGTGCGTTCGCAGCGCAGGGCAGGCCAGGAGCCACGAGGAAGAAAGACGCGAAGAGGCTGGGGGTAGCCAGTACGGCCGGGAAGGAGCCACGAGACCCGGGCGACCGCGGGAGCGGCGCGTGGGTGCGCCTTGTTCCGGACCTCCTTATTTCAGTGGGGGGGTCCTCGGGGCTTGGACGGGCGACGGGCTCATTTTTCTGATATCCCTGGTGCCTGCTGGCGCCGCGTTCGCCCGATGCGCTTGCACGCTTGCGCGCAAGAGTGGGGGAGGAATGCTGATGTTTTCACGCGCGAAGGCCCTTTGAGGAAGTCAGGAACGTTCCCATGACACTCCGAAGAAGTCGCAGTAGCTCCGAACAAATCGATTATTGGTCGCTACCTGAATGCCTGGAGGGCCCCAGGCATGCAGGACATCTTCGATCGTCGAACTTCGGACCTCGATCCATTGCTTGTCTCTCTCGATCGAGGAGCTTAAGCCTCGGGCGTCAAGCGTGGAACCAAGATCGTCGGGTCAGCTCAATGTACTTCGTACGAGAACGCCGTCTGGGCGGTTTGGGGGATGTTTGGGCCGACCTGAGGCCCCCCTGGGCCGTCCCGTGGCCTTTTTGGGCCGTCTTGGGGAGCTGGGGCCCTCCAGAGGTTTTCCGCAGCCGCTTGCCATCTCGGGCCCTCTTGGGGGCCTCGGCCTTCTCGGGGGTATCCCATGGCTTTCGTGGATCTCTCTTGGGGGCCTTCCGGGGGCATCTTGGGCCTCTTGAGGGTCGTCTCGGAGCTCTGTGGGGCAGAAAGGGGGGCCTCTTGGGCCGTCTTCAAACCTTCTGGGGAGCCTCTTGGGCCGTCTTGGAGCGACATGGGGAGCCCATCGGGTCGTTTTGGGCGCTGCGACGACCTCAAAAACGGATGTGCTAAACATACATGTTTAAAGGGAATGGGACGAGTTGTGCTTGTTCGGGGGGTTCTTAACGTCCTCTTGGGGCGTCATGGGGGCCTCGTGGGCCGTCTTCAGACCATCGAGGTTCCTCTTGGGGCGCTCTTGTGCTATCTTGGGTCTCTCTTGCGCATTTCCGATGACCACTCTGATCGCCTTGAGTCTGCTCACAAAGCCCGGCACGGCGCTTTGGGAGGCCCGGAAGGGCCAGCAGACCATTTCCAAGGGCGTCCAGGGGGCCGCCGAGACGTCCGAAAGGGCGTCCGGGGCGTCCCTGGTGGGGGCCCAGTTTAGGGGGGGAAGGGTGACTTCCGGGTAAGAGAAATATAGCAATAGGAATATGTGTGTAGGCGTGTGTATGTATGTTTGTATATATATATATATATATACTTGTGTACATATATCATGTAACAGCTACTGAAACCATGCGCAATACAAGCCACATGCTGGAGAAATGGGGCCCGCTCGCACATAATCCAGGGAGGGGAGATCAGCGAACATAGTGTTTCACTGCGGAGGGAGGGGGCGTGAGACGGGAGGAGGGAGTGAGGAGGGATGAGAGAGTTGGGCGGACGAAAAAGGGAGGAAGGAGAAGGCAGAGGATGGTGGGGAGGGAGGAAAGAGCAAGGGCATGGTGAGCAGGATGAGAATTGGAAGGGGGGGGAGGAAAGGGGGCAGGAGGAGGAGGAGGAGGAGGAGGAGGAGGAGGAGGAGGACTGCTACATCCCCTGAGGTGGCCGTGCTGCTGGAAGCTGGGGCCAGGCCGAGCCCCCTCTTCTCAAGCCGCCGCCATCGAGTTTGCCGCTACCTCTTTGGGGTGAACGGAAGCGCGGGGGCGAGCCATCAACGCCATCAACGAAGGGTTAGGGAAGGGGAAGAGGAGGATCGAGGACTATGGGGAGGAACAGGGAGGGAGTGGGAAAGGGGGAGGGGGAGGGAGAGATGACGGGAGAGGGGGAGGGAGAGGGGAAGGGAGAGGTGAGGGCGAGGGCGAGACTTGTGCGCCCGCGCCATATCTGACATCATACGATCTGTCCCTCCCATTCCTTACCCTGTAGTGCCGCCCCCCGATTCGCAGAGTCGAATGCCGAAGAAAGGACGGATCCCGCAAGGACGACGTTGTTCAAGAGGGCCCCAGTCATCAAGAGGTGGGAAGGGGCATGAAGGACGCGGGGGGGCGGAGACGGGGTGGGTGGGCATAACGGCGGCGGAGGGGCAACGCAGGGAACAGGAGCACCGCCGCCGGGGGCAGGAGGTTGGGCCGAGGACGGCGACGCGAAAGACAGGACAACACGGGGAGGAATGAGAAGGCAGCACATAGCACATGCAGAACATTAGGGGGGTGATTGGGGAAAGGACCGCGGGATGGAGCTGGACGATGGTGACGTACGGAAAATCGGCGTGTGTCAAACGTTGTAACGGGATCGACACGATGGTTGAGGCAGTAGAACGGCCATCGCTGCGGCGAGTGCATCGATCTAGTGGACGGAAGTCAAATGGTATCTCTGGAGCGTGGCAGCCGCTGCAGAGAGATCACCGTCTTCGCTGATGCAAGAATACGTCCAGCGCTGCTGCAAGATCGTCGTTCCATTGGCGTACATTGGCGGAGGAGGAGGAGGAAGAGGAGGAGGAGGAGGAGGAGGAGGAAAGGAGGTGGCAGATGAGCAGGAGGATAAGCAGGAGGAAGAGGAGGATCAGGGCGGGCAACAGAAGGCGGACAAGGGGACACGAGGGGGCGACAACGGCGAGGAGCGAGCCGGATGCAGAAGTGCGACCTCCGCTGAGGCAAGAACGCCACTCTGAACGACGCGGGCAGATCACCGATCCTGCCATGAGGTCCATGCTGCAGCGAGGACGCAGCTATGACATACCAGCAGCGCTCCGATCGTCAAAAGCACATGCATAGCCAGAAGGATGAGGAGGGGGAGGAGGAGGAGGAGGAGGAGGGGAGGAGGAGGAGGAGGAGGAGGAGGAGGAAGGAGGAGGAGGAGGAGGAGGAAAGGCAGGAGGCGGAGGCGGAGGAGGAGGGGGGGAGGAGAACGAGGAAGAGGGGGGAGGAAAGGGAGGAGGAGGAGGAGGTGGAGGAGGAGGAGGATGAGGATGAGTTGAGGAGGAGGAGGAGGAGGAGGAGGAGGAGGAGGAGGAAGAGGAGGAGCAGGAGGCGGAGGGGAGGAGGGGGGGAAGAGAACGAGGAGGAGGCGGGGAGGAACGGGAGGAGGAGAGGAGGAGGAGGAGACCGGACCGGGGGGACGATTAATATGGGATTTGGGGCAAGACCGCCCACCTGACACGGCCGCCCCTCCGCAGGGAGGAGGAGGAGGAGGAGGAGGAGGAGGAGGAGGAGGAGCAGGAGGAGGAGGAGGACGAGGAGCAGGAGCAAGAGCAGGAGGAGGAGGAGCATGAGGAGGAGGAGGAGGAGGAGCAGGAGCAGGAGCAGGAGGAGGAGGAGGAGGCGGAGGACGAGGAGCAGGAGCAGGAGCAGGAGGAGCAGGAGGAGGAGGAGGAGGAGGATGAGGATGAGGAGGAGGTTCACCTGACACGGCCGCCCCTCCGAAGCGGTCCACGCGGCCCACCCCTGCCGCTCGAGGACAGGCAAGCGCCTGCGCCGCGGGTGCGCGCGGCGGGCCCCCCCGCGGGTTTCGCGAGGGCGCTCCCCATCTGCATGGCGGGCGGCGCGGCTGGCGGGGAGGCCCTGGAGCTGAGGCCCGGCGGCGTTCGACACGGGAGGAGGAGGAGGAGGAGGAGGAGGAGGAGGAGGAGGAGGAGGAGGAGGAGGAGGAGGGGGCCCAGATCTCCGACGACGGGATTTGTCAATCTCGGCGTTTTTTGCCCCGAGCTCAGCCTCCGGGAGCCGCTCCCGGGCCCAGCGGCCCTCGTTCCTGGGACGAGGACACGACCCCCCGAGAAACGGTCGGGGGCTCTGGCGCAGCGGATCGAAGAGAAACCACATTTGCGGATGTCTGGGCAGAAGGGGGTCGCGAGCACGAGGGGGTTGTGGCGCGCAGGGGTCCTCTCTGGCGTCGCGCACGAAGGGGCAGCGCGAGGGGTGTGGCCTTCTGAGAAGGCAGGGGGCTTCTCAGAAAGCAGGGGCCTTCTCCAGAAGTGCCCCTGAGGCTTCGCAGAAGCCCTCTTCGAGTCCAGGGGGGACCTCTAAGAAGGCCCCCTGCTCTCTAAGAAGGCCCTGCCTTTCCAGAAAGCCGCCCCGGGGGATGCATCGGCCCCCGCTCGCACATGGATCGCCGATAAGGGGCCAATAGCCCATCACTCCCAGGAAGGTGCGGACTGGCTATTGCAGGCCTATCGCCTATCCATCGATGATGTATCGCCGATTCCAGGTCGATGTTTCCCCCCCCCCCCCCGCGCCACCCGATTGTGCGCGCCGCCAAGTCCCGAAGGGAAGAGGCCCTGACATGTGCTGCTGCTTCGAAACTGGGGGACGCCCCATTGTCCATGACCTTGGCATCGCTCGGACGTGCGCAATTTTTCTTGGCGAGGACCATCGAGGGGCATCTTAAATCATCAATGTGAGAGAAAGCGCACGACATCGAAACATGCACGGGGAATGGACGTCCGAGCGATGGCAAGTGGCCCGCTTCCTTCAGGACCCCTCTCTTTCATGCCACGATGTCCAAAGGCTCTCTCCTCGCTCTCTCACGATTCCCGACGGCATGCCCTCGCTCATCGTTCTTCGGTTTCGCTCCTGGTTCCCTGAGGCTCCTCTTCCGCCTCCTCCTGATATCGACGAGCGGTGGCGACGGCGTAGGTCTTTGTTGTGTAGGCATGCCCCTTCCCGAGCATTGCCTGCTTGAAAACTTTGGCTGGGGCCTGGATGGATTGCCAGTCGTCGAGTCTGGCAGAGTGTTGCTTCAGGCCCCGTGCAGGCTCGGCTGCGGTTGTCCCGGTTCCATTGCGCATGACATGCTGCGTCCAGCTTTATGGCGGGCGGCCGGTCTCCAACCATCGTTCCTTCCCCCTGCGTGTCCTTGGGTTCATCTTGGGCCGGGTGGTGAATCTGACTACGAGGGATTGGGGGACGGCCGCCTCAGATGCCACCGTAAGATGGTGGATGCGAGTCGCATGTGCCAAAAGGTTCGGTCCCATCTGGGCCTGCAGCAGGTCGCTAGTGCCGCCGCCATCCTGCAGACCAGCCGTGCGGCGTGCGCGGCCCTTCGTCTCGAACGCACCACGCCCCCCCCCCCCCCCCGTGGCGACGTGCGTTCCCCCTCCCTTTCCCTCCCCCTCTTCATGCCACGATGTTCGACGAGTGAAGCTAGGCATCCATCGCTTCGAACACACATCCAGGCGGCTGGTGTGTCGCTATCTGTGGGCCTTCGATGCCAGTCGTGGCCAGTCTCGGGCCCCGGGGCCGTCAACGAGCATGTCTTGGGATGAAAAGCCTGGCTGGGCGCCCGCGCATCGAACAAGTCAAAGCGCAAGATGTGGTCAGGGGAAATGCTGAGGGGATGAGCTCAGGGGAGACGCGTCGATCCCCAATCGCCCATTGACCGCCATCAGGGGGCTCGCTAGCCATCTCCGCCCAGGAAGTTGCGGATTCGCGTTCGAGGGCCTATCGCCGATCAGTCGGCGATAGACCACCGATTCCAAGTCAACGCCCCCCCCCCCCCTGGGCCAGTCCCCTCCGATCGTCGCCCCTCAAAAAGCCCGCCGTCGAGGGACGGCCTGCCCCCTGGGTTTTGCCTGGAGCCCTGTGCGCCCCAGCGCCGCGCGTGAGGGGAGCAGATGTGGCCCAGAGGCTTCCAGGGGCCTCTAAGAGGTCGGCGCGGGAGGCAGGCCTCCAGAGGTCGCGACAAGACGGAGAAATCTTGACACTTCGCGTACAGTCAACCCGTCGGCTACAGTCACAGGAGTGCCTTCCAGATGCGCAAGCCGCACACCGCCGTGGTACCAGGGCCATCGTGGGCGCTCTCCTTTGTGGTCGGGGCCACCACCAGGCTTTGGACCGAACCCCCCTCGGCGGCGTTCAAAGTGAATGAGTGGTTTTGGCACCTTCGTCTGGCAGCCTGGCCCCACCTGCGGGTCCGACCTTTTAGCCTTCCCCACCCTCGCTGGCACACGCTCAGCGGCTGGTTTTCCTATTTGTATCCCTCGCTGGCACATGTTCAGCGTTGTTAATTCTCTGCTGCTGGCACATGCTCAGCTGCTTTTTGGCCGGCACTTGTGCTGCGCCGTTAATTATCTGCCTTCCCGTGCGCTGTGTCCCAGCCTCGTTCTTACCGCCCTCTGGACTTTTCTTCCTTGCGGGCCGCGAATCAAAAACGTACAGTCAACCCGTACAAGGAGGACGCAGGATAAGGATGCAAGAGCCTTGGAAGGCCATTCCGAAGCTTTCCGAGCGGGGCGCGGCCGACGAAAGTGGGCAAATATGGACTTTGGAGGCAAGGATGCAAGGGTACCCTGGGGAAGGTCGCTCATCCATACTATGCGGGTTGCCTGTACCCCCACCAGCCCATCCAAGAACAATTATCCGGCGAGTGGCCATGATCATGGGTGTGTGGCAGCATGCGGTCACGCTCTCTAGGGGGCTTTTGGAGGGGTCTTGGGGACATCGCTTGGCCCTATTGGGGCCCTATTGGATGCTTCTCGGAGCTCTCTTGGGGCCCTCTTGGAACCCTGGCGTTAGAATCTCGTTTGCCGAGATGCTTTCGGGCGCGGTACTCCAAATCCCGTATTAATCGACCCCGCCCAGAAAAACCGGACCCCCTTCCAAATGCGACCTAATATTCCGGACCCACCTCTTCAACGGGGCGCCTTAATAAACCGGACCCCCTAAGCTCCAATCCAAGGAAAGCGCCCTAATGAGCAAGACCCCCCCAGTTACAAAAAAACGCTATAAAAACCGGACCCGGGTGACGATTAATAAGGAGGAGGAGGGGGAGAAGGAGGAGGAGGAGGAGGAGGAGGAGGGGAGCGGGCCGTCGCGGTTGCGACCCCAGCACCGGCGCTCAAGGTTGAGGGCCGCCCGCGGCCCGGAGCCGGACGGCACCGCGCGTTTCCGCGACCGCTTCTAGGCTGTGCGGTGCACGCGGCGTCGGAAGCCAAGGCCGACGTTCCGGGCACAATCCTCCTTTTCCTCTTCCTCCTCCCCTCCTCCTCCTCCTCCCCCCTTTCCTCCTCCTCCTCGTCCCTCCTCCTCCTCTCCTCCTACCTCCTCCTCCTCCCCCCTCCTCCTCCTCCTCCTCCTCGTCCTCCTCCTCCTCCCCCCCTCCTCATCCTCCTCCTCTCCTCCTCCTCCTCGTCTATCCTCCTCCTCCTCGTCCTCCTCCTCCTCCTCCTCCTCCTCTTCCTCCTCCTCCTCCTCCTCCTCAGAGCCTCGGCCAGAACCAAACGGATTTTTCTGGAGGGCCCCCTCGGGGCAGAAGCCACCGACCTCGACGTGAACACTCGGGCTGCGGTTGTGGTCGACACCACCCCACTTGCGGCCCTCCATGTTGCGCTGCGGCCCATCGGGGGCCGTAGCGCACACCACACAGAAGCCCTATGCCCCGTGTGGACATAGGTGGGGTGGTGTTGTTTGGGTTATGGTCCAGCATCGACCACAACCAAAAACTGCGCTGGCTCTAGTGCTCTGACGACTCGCTGTCATTCGCAAGACATTCCCCAGGGCGTGTTCTCGATGTGGCTACGGTCGCATGCTGCCCCCTCTGGCATGGTCTTGGCACGAGCCTGCCGCAGCCGAGTTTTCTCTCCCAGACCTTGGCTTTTCGACGAAAAAAAAGCCGCTCAGAAAAGGAGGGGGGCCCTGTGATATACCCACGGGGGCTATGCGGACGCACCCCATATCGAGGATGGACGCCTCCCCGGGAAAGGCGTCCATCCTCGATCCCCAGGGGAGGCGTCCATCCCCTCTCGTACAGCCCAGGATTGAGGGGGGAGGCTCCCCCCCCTATGGTTTAGCCCCAGGGGGGGGGAGGCTCCCCCCGCTGTAGTATCGCCCAGGGTGGAGCCCCCAGGCTCCCCCCCCTGTCGTCTAGCCCAGGATGCAGCCCCAGATGCCAGGTCCATTCGAACACCCCTCGAAGCCTGGGATCGGGGTCGACATGGAGGAGGAGGAGGAGGAGGAGGAGGAGGAGGAGGAGGAGGAGGAGGAGGAGGAGGAGGAGGAGGAGGCCCCCTGGGCAGCTCTGCCCTCCTCCTCCCCCCCCCGCCGCTTCTTCCCTGCGGCGGCCCGAGAGGTGCGAGGCCCGCGCCGACGAGTGGCACTTCGACGAGGGTGCGCACCAGGCGCGGGTCGAGGCCGCGGTGCAGGAGCCGGCGGACGGGGGCCTTTGGCGGCGCGAGGTGGTCCAGCCCGTTACGCTGGAGACAGCCTCGCAGCTCTAGGCTCCGAGGTGCCGTTCGGGATGGAGGGGAGGTGGAGGAGGAGGAGGAGGAGGAGGAGGAGGAGGAGGAGGAGGAGGAGCAGGAGCAGGAGCAGGAGCAGGAGCAGGAGGAGGAGGAGGAGGCATGTTTTAACATGCCATGCCAGCCCGCACTGGACGGGCACGCAATCGACCTTGGAAGCCGCAGTGGGTCTAAAAACCCTGTTTGGGGATACCGCACTCCGGCTATAATTAATTGTTCGGCGAGGGCCATCGAGGAGCATCGTGGGACCCATCTCGCGAGACAAAAAAAAAAGCGCCCACGACACCGACAAAGTGCACGGGGACCGGACGCTCCGGCGGTGGGCAAGGGGGGGGGGGGGCGCCAGGGGGCGGGCCAGGACACGCGCCCGAGAGGACGTCGGGGGCTGCCAGAGGTGCCCCTGGCCCCAGGTGCCCCGCGCTTTCCATTCCATTTTGGCCCCCCTGGGGCCCTCTGGGCCTCGTGAGGGGTGCTCTGGAGGCCGTGGGGGCCTCCCTGGAAATCCTGGTGGGCACATCTGGCCGGGAGCACTTCCAGCAACACTCGAGCAGGGAGGGGACTGTCGGACGTGGGTACAGCCCTCAGCAAGACTAACCTCAAACATGGTTCACACCCCATTTGAATGTCGCCGACTTTCACCTTTCACCCGTTCAGTGTCGCCCCCTTCAATGTCGAAGAAGATCGAAACGCGGTCTGTGCAGGTGCGACTCGGAAGTTCCACGATGACAGACATTGGAGAGGGGGCGCCAACAAGTATCTTGCGCCCTCGATAACAAAACGGCGTGACACATTTTTGAGGTTAATTGTGTCGAGGGCAGTCCCCTCCAGGCGGGAACCTGACGCGATGGCGCCACTGTTCAGCGCAGAACCCCCTGGCCAAGGCGCAAACAACGGTTCCCTCCACGCCGCCCTCGCCCAGCCCGCAATGCACCCAGGACCATGCGAACCGCCCAGCCGCATCAGCGCTGCCTCATCATCGCCTTCGTCACCCGACGGCCCTAGACGCCACGCGCCAACCACCCCGGCGGCGCATGGCACCTTTCCCTTCACTGGTTCTTTTCGCATCTGTTTCCACACCGATTAGGTGCCCTGGCCGCGTGCTGTCCACCCCAGCAGCGCGTGGCTTCCTTGGCATCGGCCGCTTCACTAAAACAGCTTCCGCACCGATTAGGTGCCCCTAGTCTTGGCCCGCACTGCGCGCGGCCTCTCGGTCTTGGCCACAGCTTTGACCGATTAGATGCCCTGGCAGCGTGCTGTCCACCCCGGCAGCGCGGCTCCCGTCGGCCTCGGCCGCTTCACTAAAACAGCTTCCGCACGGATTAGGTGCCCCTAGTCTTGGCCCGCACTGTCCACCCACGGCAGCGCGCAGCCTCACGGCCTTGGCCACAGTTTTGTTCCAGGCACTTCCGCTCCGCTGCTCCCTGCTGGGCAGCTCTGGGCGTGCTTCAGCTACCCTTGCCCGCCGGTAGAGGTAGCGCACAGACGTCCGCAGCAGCACAGTGCGCGGGCCGCCTGCCTACCGCCCGCCGGCGCTGGCGCCAGCGCTGCCGCCCCGCCTGCAGGAGATCTCCCTACAGGCGGGGCGCTCCTCTTCCTCGCCCACTCTCCCGCCCCCCCTGCCGTTTCCTTTTCCCCCCCCTCCCTCCGCGCGCCGCCATGGTGCTCGCGAGGCTGCCGCATCTTGCAGCCTCCCCACGTGGTTGGGCACCTGGGCTCGGTCTTGCCGCCCGTTCCCCTCCACGGGCCCAGCATGTTGCTGGTTGCAGTCCAGACCTAGACTGGTCGCGAACTTGCCGTATCTTGTCACGTGCCACCCACCTGGGCGGCCTTGCAGCACTCCAGTCGTCCAATTATTTCGCCAATTTCATCGGCAGAGTCACTGCAGTATGTATCCGCTTTACACGCACTGGGCCCCGTCATCGCCCGTGGGTGCCCTGGCGCCGCAGCCCAGCAGCTGCCATGGATCCCGCTGGCGGGGCTGGCCGCGCCAGCTCGCGCAGGTGAGAGCTCTTCCGCCTCCGAGTGGCCTTTTCTCCCCCCCCTCCGCGGCCGCCCCCTCTGCACTATTCCCACTCTTACACGCTGGCCACTTCGCTTCTTGGTGCCCCCGTTTAGCTCTATCGCCGGTGCAGCCAACTTTGCCTCGCCGCCGACGGAAAAAGTGCCGAGGGCAGTAGGACAGGGATGAACCATCCCAGAACGTGCCGGAACGCTCTCGGAGCGTTCGCTGTAAAGGCCAGTGCGCCCGGTACATTCTCCATAGCCGCCAGATTTCCGAGATCCCCGATGCATCCCGGTCCGATGTTGTCCTGGTCCTGGTTCCGCACAAGCAAGAGGAGGAGGACGAGGAGGAGGAGGAGGAGGAGGAGGAGGAGGAGGAAGAGGTGGAGGAGGAGGAGGAGGAGGATGAGGAGGAGGAGGAGGAGGAGGAGGAGGACCAGCCTGAGGCCGAGTCGTGCAGCGGACGGACGGGAGCAGGGCCCACCGCTGCGCACCGTTCGGCCGCAGACCTGACCGGCCCCGCCAGGCCTTCGAGCGACTATAGACGGCTCAGCGTATCGTAATGGCCTCCGGCCAGTGCCGCCGATCCGGGGCGCTCCCGATGCGTGTGGGAACGGACGATGACGACGACGACGACGACGACGACGACGACGACGACGACGACGACGACCGACGACCGGGTCAACGACGGACGATGATGACGACGACGTCCCTCCTCCCCCCGCTGCCCTCCCCGGTTTCTTGGACCCCCCCCCCGCTTGAGCTCGACCCCCCCGTCCTCGCTGGCGTATTTGCTGGCGCGCACGGGTCTCAGGACTCTCGGGGGGTGCCTTTTGAAAGGTTTTTCCCGGAAAGGGCATAGGCCCAGGGTTCTCTTTTAGTAGGTTTACCCCCGGTTTTGAGCTTAGCAGGCGTATTTGCTGGCGCGCACGGGTCTCGGGACTCTCGGGGGGTGCCTCTCGAAAGGTTTTTCCCGGAAAGGGCTACAGGCCCAGGGTTTTCTTTCAGTGTGTTTACTCCCGGTTCTGACGGCGGTCGGGCTGGCGAAATTGCTTTGCGGTCAATAACGAGGTCGCGTAGGGCCGGCGGATAAGATGTTTGATGTCTCGAGCGAAACGCTTGCTTTACAGAATTTCTTGAGGAAGTCTCGAGCGAAGCGCTTGTTTTGTGTTATAGATTATCTTCTCCTGGGGACCAGAATTTAGAGGATCTCTCAAGTGAAATGCTTCTTTTCACGTGCCCATGGCTTGAGGATGCCTCGAGCGAGACGCTTGGTTTCACGCTTCCAGGCTGCCCAGGCAGAGGTCTAGCGCCAGGATTTGTTGAGGATGTCTCGAGCGAGACGCTTGGTTTCACGCGTCCTCGTCGCCCAGGCGGATGTCTGACATGAGGATGTGTTGAGGAAGTCTCGATCGAGATGCTTGTTTGCACGTGTCCAGGTTGCCCAGGCGGATGCCTAGCATGAGGATGTGTTGAGAATGTCTCGAGAAAACCACGGGGTTTCACGTGTCCACCTCCGCGCCGGGGGCGGGAGGAGCCCGGCGCCTCCCCGGCGGGGGGGTCGCTCCCGAGCGCGTACCAGCCGAGGGCGGGCGGCGCCCCGGGGTCCCCCGATCGCTGCAGGCGCTGCGACAGCCGCAGCCTGCGCGCTCGGGTTTCCCTGCCCCCGCTCCCCCCCCGCGACCCCCCTGAGGCTACGCACGCACGGGTCCCTCCTGCTTGGGCTCTCTCGCTGCGCGGGTGGCCGGGGCTCCCTCCGGCGCAGCCCCAGTGCGCACCGGCGCTGTCCGCTGCGTGCGGGCGCCTCTTGCAGCCAGGGCGCCGAGAGGCAGCTGGCGCGAGGGTCAAGAGCAGCCCTCTCTGTGGAGGGGTGCCCTGATGTTCCTCGTGTTCTGTTTTGTATGATCCGCCCTTGAGTGCGTTACGTTCGGGGCACTTCCATGTGGACATTGGGCCTCCGGCGAAGGAGCACGAGTTACCCTCTTGACCCGCGCTCTTGTGGCCGAGTTTCGACTGTAAGGGCCACCCAGGGCTCGGGAGGGGTTCTCGCGAAGGGAGCAGCGCGGGGAGAGGGCAGGGGCCCGACGCGCACCGATGGCTGCGGCGGGTGCGGCGGCGGACCTCTCCTCCCTTGCCGCCCCGCGGAGGGCAGCTCGGGGCCGACGGCGGTCGGTCCGGTGGACAATCTCACACGGTGCCGCCTTTGACTGGATGCCCCTCCTCCTCATGCTCCCACTCGTTCGCTCCTGCAGTTCTTCGTGCGTGGACGGCGCGACGGCTGACGCCCACCCTAATTAGGGAGAGGACGAGGGAGCGGAAGCGACAGAGAGGAGAGCCAGGGCGAGCACACTGCCCAGCGGACGCGTCGGGCAGGCAGGCAGGACGCCACTCACAGTCCTGCCGCGGCACGGGGCAACCTCCCCTGCCGAGGGCCCGAGCCACCCAGCCTGCCCCCCCCCCCACTTCCAGCAGTGCTGCCGTGGCACGAGGCAGCTTCCTCCTCCTCCTCCTCCTCCTCCTCCTCCTCCTCCTCCTCCTCCTCCTCCTCCTCCTAGGAGTCCTTTTCGTCGTCCTCCTCCTCCTCCTCCTCCTCCTCCTCCTCACCTCTCCTCCTCCTCCTCCTCCTCCTAGGAGTCCTTTTCGTCCTCCTCCTCTCCTCATCCTCCTCTCCTCCTCCTCCTCCTCCCCCTCCTCCTTGCCCCCTGACCCCACGGGCGGCGCGAGCGCCCGCGCATCTGTCCATCTCTCCGACGCGTCTCGGGAGGCGCGCCTCGCCCCCGCCCGCAGCTCCCGCCGCGGCGGCCCGCCCAGCGTGAGGAGCCCCCCCTCACTTAGGCGGCAGGACGGAACCGCGCTTCCCGCGGCGACGTCTGCTTTTCTTCCTCCTCCTCCTCCTCCTTCTCCTCGGAGTCCTCCTCGAAGTCCTCCTCCTCCTCTTCCTCCTCCTCCTCCTCCTCCTCGGAGTCCTCCTCCT
This sequence comes from Prorocentrum cordatum, assembly GCA_963575745.1. NCBI lineage: Eukaryota > Dinophyceae > Prorocentrales > Prorocentraceae > Prorocentrum > Prorocentrum cordatum. Next base: position 17,056 of record CAUYUJ010004867.1, read on the forward strand.
CCTCCTCGGAGTCCTCGGAGTCCTCGGAGTCCTCCTCCTCCTCCTCCTCCTCCTCCTCCTCCTCCTCGGAGTCCTCGGAGTCCTCGGTGACTGTGCTCGCCGCCGCAGGAGTCCGCAGCCCACCGGGCCCGGGAGGCCGCGGCTGTCGAGAGGCGCGTGGCTGGCTGGAGAATGGCGTTCCTCGGGGGGAGTCGACTGCTGTTTGGACACCCGAAATGGGTACGGAAAGAATGGGCAACATGCCCAACAACAAATGTGGTCCCGAACCAACAGCGGCCGCTGTTGGGCAGGCGGCCTTCTGTCTCGAATGGACACAGGCCGCGGCGGCGTGGACAGCGAATCCTGTTGAAAATGAACAGGAATTGTTGTTGGGCATTGTACCCATTCTTTCAGTACCCATTTCGGGCGTCCAAATGCTGGCGGGGGGCCCATGGGCGAGGGGCACCCATCGAGGGAGCACGAACATTCAGAGGAGGAACCCTTCCCTCGTTTTCCCCCTTCCTGGGCCTCTGGGGAGGCCCTCGTCGCCACCGCTGGATTCGCGTCGAAATTCTGATCACAGCGAACCCCTGGAGAGGTCCTGGGAGTAGCGGTAGCGGTACATTTCGGTCTCCCCAAACCCAGACTCCCGACGTCATGATTTTTTCCATGACGTCGGCCCCCCGAGGTCTCGACCGATTCCCCAGGACCGGTTTCTCATCCTGAATCGTTTTTTGACGGTCCCGAGGCCCGGTAAGGCCCCCCAGAGGCCGAGAATGGCGAAAAACCTCCCGTCGTGATTTTTTCATGACTCGAGGAGGTCTGGGAACGTGGACTAAGGCGAACAGCACGCACCCATATCCATCGGGGGGGGGCCAGAGGGGGCTCTGAGTGCGCGTTGGCGGGTGGGGGTCCCCGCTCGAACGGAGCTTCCCCCGCGGACCGACAGCCCGCACCCATGCCCATAGCCAGTCCTCGTCCCTCCGATCCCCCTACGGGTATGTATTCTGCACGAACGAGATGGGCACGGAAAGAATGGGTACGATGCCCAACAGCTGTTCCTGTTCATTTTGAACAGGACTCGCTGTCCGCGCCGCCGCGGCCCGTGTCCATCTGAGACAGAAGGCCGCCTGCCCAACAGCGGCCGCTGTTGGTTTTCGACAACATTTGTTGTTGGGCATCGTACGATTTTTTCCGTACCCGTTTCGGGCGTCCAAATGTATGTGTTGTTCTGGCCCCATGGTTCGCAGGATACCTTCCCCGAACGTGGATCTGGCGCACCCGCTCCCGATCCCTGGACCCCCAATCCATGTTGGCGCGCGCCCGACAACATTCCCTTTCGCCAGGGCAGGAGCTCGGCAGAGGTTGCCCGCACTGCGTTTCTCAACATGAAGAGGTGGGTCTGAGGTCTTCGGGTGGTCTCGCCGATTCTCGTCGTGTGTCCAGCCTCGTGATGCATCCCAGCAGATGCTCATTGCCGAGAGCGTTCCGGGGGTGCCCGAGACGTCCCGAATGGCCGCTGGAGAACCGAGACGCGACCCGAAAGCAAGACGGCGAGAATCATTCGGGTCGAACGAAAGAGTCTGTTCTGGAAACGGGGGGGTGTACGACATCTGCTGCATGCAGCTGGCTTCGGCCCCGCCGCCAGCCCCTCTTCTCGATGCGTGGTCGCTCCAGGCGCCGGGAGGCGGCGGTGCCGGGAACAGTTGCATGCAGCAGGAGAAGGAGAAGGAGAAGGAGGAGGAGGAGGAGGAGGAGGAGGAGGAGGAGGAGAAGGAGAAGGAGAAGGAGGAGGAGGAGAAGGAGGAGGAGGGAGGAGGAGGAGGAGGATCGAGGATCCAGGATCCAGGATTGAAGGGAGTCGAGGAGAAGAGGGATGAGGAGGACCCCCTTTGTAATCCCTCCTTGTGCCCCCCCCCCCTGGACGAAATTGGGCGGCGCGAGGGAGCCGTCCTCCCCAGTGAGGGCAGGGAGGCTGCCTCGAGGGCAGGGGGGGGCTTCTCGGAATTTTAAGCCCTTCTGCCTCGAGGGCAGGGAGGGCAGGGAGGGCAGGGAGGCTGCCTCGAGGGCAGGGAGGGCAGGGAGGCTGCCTCGAGGGCAGGGAGGCTGCCTCGAGGGCAGGGGGGGCTTCTCGGAATTTCAAGCCCTTCTGGCGTCCAGGAGTCAGGAGCGAAAGAAGGACGTACACGTACGGAGGTTTGCGTCGTGTCGACCAGCGGCGACCCCAGCGCGGGCGTTCAAGGTGAACACCGCCGGCGACCCATAATCGGTCGATGTTGAAGGATCGCACGTTGCGGCAGCGGCCGATCGTTCAAGGTTGAACGATCCCCGCGGTGTCAAAAACCAACGCTGGGGTCGGCACGACACGAACCTGCTGTACATGAACCCACGCTGTTTTCGAGATCGCGGCCGGTCTCGCGGGTCAATGGGGCCGTGTTCATGTACATAGTTGGGCGCGTACGTCCTTTGTTGGCTCCCTAAGGAAGCCGCCTCCTCCTCCTCCTCCTCCTCCTCCTCCTCCTCCTCCTTCTGGCTTCCAGGAAGCCCTCCTCCTCCTCCTCCTCCTGCTCCTCCTCCTCCTTCCCTAAGGAATCTTAAGACCTTCTGGCTTCCAGGAAGCCTCCTCCTTCTCCTCCTCCTCCTTCTCCTCCTCCTCCTCCTCCGTCGGGCCCTTCGCAGAGGGTCCCTGCCCTCTCAGAAGGCCCCCCACCCTCTCAGAGGGCCGGCCCCGTCGCGCGCCACGGCGTCGGCGCGCGTCGCCAAGGAGATGCGCCTCCGCCCTCGCAGGCCCTGTGGGGCACGACGTCGCGAGGAGAGACAGCATCCTGGCAGGTCACCGCCAGAGTCAAGCGGCGAGGCGTCCTGGCTCGCCTACAGCCCCACCAAAGCATGTTCTAAGAACCTTGTGTGTTTTCCACGAAAGGTTCTTTGAACATTTCGGGCTTATGTTCTAAGAGCATTGCTTTTGTTATTCGAACATTTTGGGGTTCTAAGAACATTTCGTGGGACAGTGGGCGGCTTGAATAAGGAACACTTACTTTTCAAAAGTGGCTCGGTCGTTCCTTAGGTTTGAAAGAGCGTGTTCTACCGCTGCTGGCGGAAAACCGGGGGGGGTCACTACCGGTTCGAACCCCTCCCCCCCCCCCCCCCCCCCCCCCCCCCCTCCGGAAACCGGGGGGGGTCACTACCGGTTCGAACCCCTCCCCCCCCCCCCCTGCTCATCATGAAAAGGGGGGGGGGTTCACTACCGGTTCGAACCCCTCCCCCCCCCCCCCCCCCCTCGGAAAACCGGGGGGGGTCACTACCGGTTCGAACCCCCCCCCCTCCAAAACCAGTGGGGGTGCGGACAGTGGTGGGGACGGTGTTGGTGAGGACAGTGGTGAGGGGATAGCGGGACAGTGGTGGGGACAGTGGGACAGTGGGACAGTGGTGGGGACGTGGTGGGGACAGGGTGACAGTGGTGGGGACAATGGTGGGAACAGGGGGGGGGACAGTGGACAGTGGTGGTGACGGTGGTGGTGGGGACAGTGGTGGGGACAATGGTGGGAACAGGGGGGGGGACAGTGGACAGTGGTGGTGACGGTGGTGGTGGGGACAGTGGTGTGGGGACAATGGGAATGAGGTGGAAACAGTGGGACAGTGGAGGGTACAATGGTGGTGGGGACAGTGGTGAAGGCGGTGGCGAGGACGGCGGTGGGACAATGGGACAGAGGTACAGTGGGGACAGTGGTGGGGACAGTGGGGACAGTGGTGGGAACAGTGGGACAGCTCAGTGGGACAGCGGAGGAGTCAGTGGGACAGTGGGGACAGTGGGGATAGTCGGGCAGTGGTTGGGGCCGTGGAGACAGTGGGGAGAGTGGTGGAACCGTGGTGGGAACAGTTCTGGGGACAGCGGGGACAGTGCGACAGTGGTGGGGCCACTGGTGGGGACAGTAGGGGCGGTGGTGGAACCAGTGGGGACAGCGGTGGTGAGGACAGTGGTGCTGGGAACACCAGTGGGGGATGTGATGCGGACGGTGGTGGGGACCGGGAGTCGTTTGCTGGCGGTGAGTAGGGGGGGGGGGGGGGGGGGGGGGGTCGAACCGGTAGTGACCCCCCCGGTTTTCCGGATCCGGAGGGGGGGGGGGGGGGGGGGGGGGGGTTCGAACGGTAGTGACCCCCCCCGGTTTTCGAGCGGGAGGGGGGGGGGGGGGGAGGGGTTAGGGGAGGGGGGGGTTTTGTCGGGGGAGGGGGGGGGGGGGGGGGGGGGGGGTAGGGGGGGGGGGAAATTTTCGGAGGGGGGGGGGGGGGGCGACCCCCGGGTTCCGGAGGAAAAGGTTGGCAATTTACCACAGTAAAGCGGCGGTGGATCACGCTCTCTCGATGATTTACATGGGTTATTTCCAGCTGCTTGCGTGTTATTTCTTATGAATCGTTCCTTATGCGTCATTCCTTGGGATAAAAAGGGGCTTCGCTCCTTATTTATCGTTCCTTAGGTCAGGCCGATGACTGTAATACTGCAGGAATGCCGGGACGGTCGGTCCCTGCTTAACAGAGCCCGCGGGGCGCCTCGTGTGCCCACCTCGTGGCGCCTCGGGTGGCGTTTCTCCGTGCGCACGGCAGGCGCTGTTCGCCGCACGGCCTGAGCCGCGCGCTCTGCACGACACGCAGAAAACCTGCAGCCCGTGCACGCTAAAACGACGCGAAGATCGAGACAAAATCGGATCGGGATAATTCGAAATCTCTGAGAATCGGCGGGTTTGGAGGATGTATTGGGCGCCGCGGCCGCTCCAGAGCGTTCCGGAACGCTCTGAGAGCGCTTCGGAACGCTCTGGAGCGAGTTATCCCGATCCTAGCCCTGTTTTACACGCTGTTCGTCGCGGAGTCTCCGAAGGTTCTTCGAGATTGTTTGGGGGGCCGAGGCCCTTGCGTTTCTAATTGTTCCATCCTGGGCCTCTTCCTGGCCACCAGGGGGCCAGGAAGAGTCAGAAGCGAGCACAATTAGAAATGAGCACGATTGGAAAGGAACGGCGTGCATATCGCTAGGTATGTATTGCACCCCAATTCTCCTTTTCCAAAGAAAGATGGACTCCACCATCCCCCGGAGTTCACAGCCCCCCTGGGGCATTGCACTTTACGTATGGTTCTGACTCGTCGCTCGTTTTCCATGTGATGTCAGACCATCCCCGCCGAACCGGGCATCGCCCCCCCCCGCCTTCATCACGGCCAGAACATACTATGCGCGCACGCTCGCTCATCAGACAAGAGCAGGTGTTCGAGAATCCCTTTCGAAAAGGGGCACAATGCCCACGCGCGCGCAACGTCGAACGCATACCAGAACACAAAAGGTTGTCAAGCATGCCAACATACAACTGTTTCAAACTCTGGTTTGCCAGGATACTTCATGCAGATGTTCTGCCCTCTCGCACGTGCTGAGATCATAAGGCCCAGATGGATTGCCCAGAAATGGCATTCTCATCTTATCACGCGGTGCATCCGCGTTGGTCCAGAATGCGCCACGAATCCATATCAAAGAATACCATCGCGGGCCACGCGCGCGCGCCGCCATGCGCGCGGAGTCGAAAGCCGTCCAAGCCCATAGGTGTTTGAAGCATCTCAAGACAGAGTTCTTCACCAACGCATGCCAACCACGTGTGCTTCAGCAGAAACAATGCCAGGTTTATTGCAGTTCCGCGCGCACACTTCCTCACCATTGCCCTTATCAGCGCCACCGCATCTCCGCCATTATCGCCATCGCCAACCGCTGCCGTTGCCGCCATCATCAGTCAATCACCTTCCCCGCTGACGCATCCACATCAGCATCGCCATCATCGTCACTAGCATGGGCGTCGTCATTGGCCTTGTCATCGTCATCGTCATCATCGCCACCGTCGCTGCTATCTTCACCGTTGCCGCCGTTGCCTGCCTCATCATGATGCCGCGCCCGCCCGAGTCACCGACCCGCACGGAAGCACTCGCGTGCCGGCGCGGCCTGGGAGACGCGCTGGGAGAGCTCCCATCCGAAAGCGCCATCGCGGCCGCGTCGGTTGTGCCGAACCAGTTGGCCGCTCTGCTCGCGAGCTTGTAGCGCAGTGGCAGGTATGCGCCAGCCAGTGCCAAGCAGTGACCGCAGAAACGGTCGCATGGGTTGTGCAGAGCAAGTTCGGGTTGGGTGGGTGGGACGGCTGCGCGAGCAGTGGAGTTGACGATTTCAAGTTCTGCAATCCGCGTTGCACCAAATATGTCGTACTCCATAGCTTGCACTTCACAGACAGCATTGCTTGCACCCACACATGGCAGTACATGTCACGTGGAGTGCATCGCATATAGCGCGCCATTGGGATTGCAGAAGAGATGTTGCACCACATCACGGTACAGAGTGCCCCATATCTATATACAAATTTACATACACCTATTGCATCGCGTATGTGGCACCGCATGGCGGATGCTCAGTTGCAGCATGTACATGCCGATCGCAGCACGTAGTGTGCACCATACACTGGATGCGTTACAAGCGTTGCACATCGAGAGCGCAAGAACCCGATGTTGGGGGTCACGCTTGCAAGCAATCGTACTAGGTCTTCATGCTGATAGCCCTTTCCCCAGATCGGGTTTGTCGTCCTGGGTCGTTCTTGTTTTGGCGGTGGCGTTCGGCAGCCCATTGACTCTTGTGGGATCGAAGGCGAAGACCAGCCGTAACAGGTCACATTCCCTCTGTGACCCCATCAACATCACCCCTTGGTCATTTTTACAAGTGCCCTGGTCACTTTGCTCGCCGCCTGGCTTAGTTTCCGCCTGTCTTGCGGCACTCGCGCCTGCATGCGGTTGGGTCTTTCGGCAGGCTAGTTTGACGGTCCCAGTCGGCAGCCCCTGGATCCTTTCGTGGGATCTGCCGTCCCGTCTGAGAGGCTGCAGCGGACGGAGAGGGAGGCCGACGAGCGCGTCGCGGAGGTGCTCGCGGTGGCGGCCGCGGAGGACAGCCGTTGGGCCGTCGGGCGTCATCCGTGCTCGGCTTCGCGGCATCACTCTTCCTCCTCCTCCTCCTCCTCCTCCTCCTCCTCCACAGCTCAACATGTGGGATCGATCCGATTCGATCCCGACTCCGTCCGGCTCGGTCCAGTTCGATTCCGATGTTCCGACGGTCCGATGCGGCCCGAGGCTCGTTGGGCGCAGTTGTGCACTCTGGCGCAGCCGATCCGATTCGACTTTCACTCCGTGCCAATGCAGGCCGATCCGACTGATCCTGCCTCTTCTCCAGGGTCCCACCGGATTCTTCCTGTACCTCTGGGCGCTGCAAGGCCCCGAGCGGCCATGGAAGTGGTCAGATGAGGAATGCGCTTGTCACGCAGGCCCAGGATGAGGTCAAATCGCTCCAGAGCGCTTCAGAGCGCTCTCAGAGCGACTCCAGAACGCTCTGGAATTGCCGCGGTGCTCGATACCTCCTTTCAGACCCGTCGGTTCCCAGAGGCTAGAAGCCGTGCCATGACGGAACATTCGCTGCAGTGCAAAGAGTCAGAGTACTAAACACAATGTTGTCGATTTTTGGCCTTCCATGTGTGGAGACAGTCGTTTTCATTGTCCAGGCCGGCGAAAAAAACAGATCCTCGCCTCCCCCCGCGCGGCCCTGAGCGTATGCATTCTGGTCATGTGCCCCCAGAAAACTCTCAGGAGGAAAAGAAACACACAGACACAATTAATCCTCGATCCCCCAGGCAATATGGGAAAATATGGGAAGTGGGGGGGAAGACAGAAACTTAGAAAATTAGGAAAATATAGGGTTTCTTTTTATTTGTGTGTATTTATTTGTGTGTTTGTGGGCCCCTTCAAACTCTTGGGTGCCCTCGCTTTCGCGCGCCCCCTGGCTGCGCCAGCTGCGGTGACGTAAATCGGAACACGCATCTGCGAACAATGCGGTTTTCTGGCAGTGCCGCCGCTTTTCCGGATAGGCACACCTGTTTCGGAATCGGTTGGTCTGACACCTGGTTTGCCGAGGCAATTTCCAAATCCTCACGTTCGAGTCTCCTGATCTTCGGGCGCGGTACCCCCCAGATTTCCTATAAACCAGCAGCGTGACAATAGTTCATCCGAAAATCGTAAGTTGTTTCAAGCGTTTTGTCTCAAAGCTCTAGACGCCGCGCGCCTCGTAACCCCTCTGCTTATTACTCCTGCTCAAAGAATGGCTCCAGACGGATTGATTCGCAATTTATCCTCATTCGAATTTGTCATCAGCTTGCCGTCACCTTAGCGTTGGGCTGGCCTCAGGAGCAGAGGATCGCGAAGGTCGTCGCGGACCTGCGCGAGCAGGCCCAGGAGCCAAAGGATGCAAAGACACACGGGCCCCCACCAGTGACGTTTGCGGAACAGCCCTGGGCGTGTACGAAGCAGTCCTGCCCCGATCGCCTCCTCCCCGAGGTGCACTTACGAAGCGGCCTCGCCTGTATGCGGTGCTCTTAGTCTGAGGGTGCGGCTCCTCCCCCCGCCCAGGACGAGGCCGAGCGCGGCGAGGACCTCGTGGAGGACTGCGACCGGGAGGTCCAGAACATCGAGCGGCAGATCGAGGCCGAGCGGGCCCGCAGGCTTGGCGTGGAGGCGGCCCTGAGGGACGAGCGGGGGCAGCTCGAGAAGGCCTCCCTCCGCGAGGCGGAGGTGCAGGAGCTCGGCATCTCCTGACCGATCCCCATCCCATCCCTACCCCGAAGAAGAAAATGCGCCGAAAATGTAAACTTTTGGCGCTCCTCGCGGGATTTCTTGGATCCGCGCTGGGACCCGCTGGCGGCGCGTGCGGCGCCGCCCCTGGCGCGCTCCCCGCGCCAGGGAGGAGGGTCCAGCGCAGATCTAAGAACTCCGCGCGGAGCGCCAAATGTTTCTGCGTATGCCGATGTCTCTTTTTCTGCTACTGGGCCATGGTGGCTCAGCCTCACCAGCACTCCCCTCCGCGTCGGGATCGGCTCCGCGACGCCCGCAGGAGCAGGCACACCTCCCCGCCTGTGTGTAGAGGTCGGCAAGCGAGGCCAAGGCCACGCCAGCGGGGATCGAGATGGGTCAGGCAGTGCTCAGGAGTCGGCGCGCGAGGCCGCTCGCGAGGTGGCGGAGCGCCGGAGGCGCCTGCAGGCTGAGAGCCAGGCGCGCATCGCCGCAGCGCAGCGCGCCAGCGAGGCGCGCGTGCGCGAGGCGGAGGGCGCTGCGCGGCGGCAGGCGAGCAACGGAAGAGAGCGGGGTCGACGGCGCGGCCACGCGCGCAAGCTGCATGCGCAAGGTGGCGCGTAAGCTCCCTCGCTTCCAGTGTAGCGTGCCGAACTGGTGGCCCGCGCAAGCCACCGCAGAAGGTTGCCACGCCTCCTCGCCCGAGGCCCAAGGCCCGTCTCTGTTCGGTCGTTCAGGTGGAGGCCCTCGAGCTGGAGGTGCAGCAGGCCTGGCTGCAGCAGCGCAGCGCGTCGGGCGCAGAGGTCGGCCGCACGCGAGCGTGGCCCTTCTCCGGAGTGACCTCTTTTGTGCGGGCCTGCCGGGATGCCCCCGAGCACTGGCCCGCGCGCTGGGATCTGACCCCAGCCACGGCGCCAGAAGCCGCGCACGAGAGGCCACTCCTGCCCAGGGCCGCTCGCTGCGTGTGTGCGAAGAGGGCTGTACCCGAGGCTATGCCTCCCCTCGGCCTCGCTCTGAGGCTCCGCCGCTTCCTCCCTCCTCTTCTCCGCCTAATTCAAGCTTCGCGCGGCCCGCTTAGCTTCGACCGGAAGAGGTGCGCTCTCGACCCGCGGCTCAAAAAAGTGTGTGCGAAGAGGTGGCGCAGCGGCGGGACGCGCTCGGCGCCGTCGACCGGCAGGTCGCGGCGCGCGTGGACGCCCAAGTGCGGCAGGCCCTGAACGCGACGCTGAGGGAGGCGGAGGACGTCCACTTGGACGCAGTGCGGCAGGTCAGGGAGATACGCGGGCGCGACGTGGCGTTCGAGGAGTCGCGGACGCGGAATCACGGGCTGGCTCAGGAGGCGTTCGCGGGCTCGCAGGAGCAGATGCAGCAGGCCGCACTGGCCGAGAAGCTCGACAGGGGGCGGGCGCTGGCGGCCGCGGAAGTGCTCGGGCCAGTGTACCACAGGCCGGCAACTGCCAACTGCGCACTGACCCTGGTCAGCCACCCGCAGAGGGGGGTATGGGGGAGGGGGTGGACAGTACCCCCAACAGTGGCACGTCGATTAGTGAATTGTACGTTTTCGGTTTTCGAGAGGGCGCCGTGGCCGTTATTTTCCAGGCTTGCGCCCGCCAGGTTTGGGCCCAAAGTCGTTTTCACTAAACCATGTTTTACTAAGGGGAGGTCTGTCCATCCCCGAAGGGGGAGGGGGGAAGGCTGCTTCTTAGAAAGCACGGGCCCTGTTTGTAGATGCCAGGCCCGCGCCTTCTAAGAAGCGGCCTCCTTCTAAGAAGCCTCCCCCCCCTCTACCCCCTTGTGCACGCCGCCAGACTGGCGCTGGCGGAGCCCTTCCTGGGCCCCGGACTGGCCGACACGGCACGGGCCCAGTGCTCGAAGTCCCGAGAGGGCCCGTCGCACGCGCGGCCCGCGGCCTCGGAAGGGCCCCGCCAGTGCAGTGTTGTGCGGCTGCGCGTAGGGGGGGGCCCTTCGCCAGAGTGACCCGTGGGTGCGCGGCGTTCGGCGGGGCGCGGGGGAGCCAAAACGCCAGGCACGAGGGCCGCTGCTGCCGCATCGCATGCAGCGATCGGCAGGCCGCGCACCGAAGGTCGTTCTCGTCCAGGGCCACCCCTGAGATCCGACGACGCGACAAAAGTACCCAGGGGCGTACCCAACCCTTTTCACACATGGAGCGACGATACACAGGACCGGTCCATTCAAAAACAAGCATCGAAGGACGTACCGCACCCTCGAACTTTTTGCCAAACAAGAGCGGGCCACAGTCAAACGGCTCCCAATCGCGGCATCACTCTTGCGACTTCAATCATTGGCAGGAAGCGTCCTCGATCAAACGAGAGAAGCAGAACGACGCGTGTAGAAGCATACTGGGAGCAGTTGGCAGCCCCCCATACACAAGACATTATGTGGTCACTCGTTATGTGGTCAGGTGGTCAGGTGGTCGGGTGATCAGGTGGTCAGGCGGTCAGGTGGTCAGGTGGTCAGGCGGTCAGGTGGTCAGGCGCTCAGGTGGTCAGGTGGTCAGGTGGTCAGGCGCTCAGGTGGTCAGATGAACGGTGTTCAGGTGCTCAGGTGGTCAGGTTGTCAGGTGATCAGGCGGTCAGGTGGTCGGATGGTCAGGTGGCCGACGAGGAGGAGGAGGAGGAGGAGGAGGAGGAGGAGGAGGAGGAGGAGGAGGAGGAGGAGAAGGATGGAAGAGGAAAAGGAGGAGGAGGGAGAAATTGCGTACTAGCGCAGCGCCCTCTGCGACACGAGGCCCCTCCCCAAAGACATCATTTAAGGAGGTTCATCGCCGTTGCGTTCTGTCTTACTCATTCATGGCCCCTCACGCCCCGTAGGGCCAGACGCGGCCTCCTCTTTTCCGATGGCGATGCATAGATCCGATGCTCTTGTTCCGATATTCCCGTTCTCGTTTTTTAACATGTACCTCTGGTTCCAGCGTCTCGTTTGCTATGATCAATCATTTTTTTCGGAGCTACGCATCGTTTTCCATGCGTGGTTTCATTGATAACAACATGTTTTGTGAGCGCCCCATGGCTTCCTCTGCGCGTTTTCTCTTGCCTGACCTTTGTTTTTTTAGAGTGGCGAATTGGTTGCAGCGCTTAGCTTCCCGCAGGACGAAAAAAAAAAGGGAGGAAGATGATCATAAGCACGTGCCCAGTTGAACACGGATGTGCGCGGCGCCAAGGCGAGAGCCTCATTTTGTGTATCGTAACCGAACAATGTAGGCCTCTTGCGTTCTGGATTGGTCGGCGCACATCGCTCGGATGGGTTGACTCAGGGCCTTCGGAGCTCGGTCGTGGCTCTCTTTCTGGGGGATGGGCAGGGACGTCGTCGTCACCGTCTCCCGTCTCCGCCCCGCGGCTGAGCGTGGCCCGAGTTGCCCGCTTCAGGGTTGGCGTCTCGCCGTCTCGACCATGGGCCGCGGCGATGCTTGGCAGACTTCAGGCCGCTCTGCCATCTCGCTGCACTGCCCCGGGCGATGTTCCATTGATCATGGAGCACGGCTTGGTCGAGGTGCTGAATTCAGTTGCAAATACAGGACTTGCATACGTTCAAATTTTCTGTTGTGGTTCATCAGGTTTCCTGGGCTATTCGGTTCTTCTGGGACTCGGGGCTCCTGGGCTCCTCTTCGGGATCTCCTCGGGATTCGGGACTCCTGGACTCGGAACTTCTAAGCACATCCCCCTAACTTTCCTGCGTCGATCTCGTGGTTCTCCTGCCGCTGCTGTTGCTTATCCCTTGCATATGTATTTATTGTTCCTGCGTTCTAGTCGCCCTCCCCCTCATCATTCCTCATTTGTTTCGTTTGGGATCCTTGAGGACTCAGGGGCGTACCTCGAGCATGTGAGAGCTTCAAAGTTTCAGAGACACATTATCGATTGGATGTGGTTCCCTTTATACTATTGAGATGCGGCAGGATGGTTGATGTCAGTCAGTGGCGCACTGTTCAATCTAACATGCTGAGAATTCTTCGGGAGAACGTTGGCAGTGAGATTCGATGGGGGACCTCGGCACCACCGGCGGCTACAAGCGCTCCAGACCCAGCCCCAGCCGTCCCCAGAGCCAGAGCCAAAGCAATGCGAAGGCCACCACCATTTCTCAAAAGACGACGTTTCAAGGTGCTCAATCGAACTCATCGAACTCCCCAAGATCCTGTGAGCAAGTGGAAATCTAAGGCATCATACTGGAAGCGCAAGTGTATGGAAGCCAGGGAAGAAAACAGACATGCTCGAGCAAGGCTGGACGAGATGCTAGCAAATGGGAAGCGCGGCAAGAGACAGAGATACTTTTCAGTCAAGGGTGGGCTCACCCACGCCCTCCGGAGATGCAACAGCCGCACTGCGGCCATTGCCTATGGCCTCTCAGTCCGCAGCGACATCTCTCATGCCACCTTGGGGCGGTGGGAGCGCACCGCGCACGCTGCACTTGTATCGGCATTTTCAGCTTCGCAGAAACTTGCACGTTCGCAGATCTACCATGACAATCAAGATTCGTCGTGGTCCCCAGGTCTTAGGGTTGTCGTCCACCGGCTACGAGCAGACGCAACTAATGCCAGCGCATGGCAGCGTCAAAAATTACACGTCCTGGAGGTCTCGAGCGCCTGGGGTTTCTCTCCATCATCACCTTTTCCAGACGGATGGGATGGTCATGAAGCGGATGTCGAGGAGAATGCTTTATTCGCTGATATTTTGGCCGTTGAGGGGAGCAAAGGTTTGGACGCGCTGGCCCTGTGGAAAAAACAGATTGCGGGGCTAGGTGTGGTTGATTGGGAGGCTGCAACTTTGACATCTAGATCTTGCTTAGAGGGGTGCCTCGAGACAGATCTCCAGGAACCGACTTCTGGCTCAGCTTTGGTCGAATTGTTTCAGGCTCAGCTTGCTAAGCTTAAATCAGATGGGGCGCTCGATATGACAGCTGGGAAGTTGCCTCCAATCGAAGCTTGGGCAGTTTGCACCGATGCTGGTTCCGATCAGGTCTTCGCAGCCAAGTCCGCTGGGGCCCAATGCGTGGCATCCATTCTGATCTTCTTTGGATGGGTACCATGCCTGATGCACCAGAGCCACTTTTCTGTGAAATACCATCTCAAATTCGGCGATACGTTTATCAAAGGCGTCACTGATGGGTCTATCAAAACGTACTTCAGTACTTTGGCGGTGACTATGAATTGCTGGCGGAATGCAGGCAAGGATATTTACAGAGAAATGTTTGATGTTCACCAACCTAGCCAAAAACTTGTCAAGAACGTTCCGCCCAAGTGTATTGGTGGCCGATGGGGGGCCGTGACAGAATGCGAGAAGAGGTTACTAGCCGTCGACCGCGATGTCTTCAGAGAGGCGTGGAACAGAGTTGCGATGCAGAAAGCAGCGAAGAAAACAAGAAAGAGAGATGATGGCGATGCTGTAGACGAGTTGGCAGTAGAGGAGGGCATGGCATACCAGTTGAAACTTAACACATGGTGGAAGAGATCTGTATTGGCCATCAACAGCAACGAGTTCTTTAATCTCACCATTGCCATGATGAACATGCAAAGGGAACCGATGGGACACTTCCTAAATTGGCTGCAGCAAGAGAGGAGCCTGGGTGCGAGAAAGGCTGGGGAGGCAAGTGCATTAGCAAAGCTAGTCTGGTATAAAAGCGACATCCTGTCTAAAGAGTTCGCTGCGAATCTTCGGAAGGAGCGCTGGATTGATCTTCTCGATATGGCACCTTTATCTTTGATGGGCTTGCTGATTGAGGGTATTGTGGCTGGCTCTGCGATGCTCGCTGCTGATTACTTCCACCGCGTGGGGTCTCGGCTTGGCACTTTCCCGATCAAGCTGCTCTTGCTGGCGAAGAACGCCCCGAATGTGCGATGCGAGGACCTTCCCCCCTCTCCACTCCTCCCTCCCCCCTCCCCCCCCCCCTCCTCCTCCTCCTCCTCCTGTCCCCCCTCCCCCTTCCACCCTCCACCCTCCGCCCTCCGCCCTCCTTCTCCTCCTCCTCCTCCTCTTCCTCCTCCTCCTTCTCCCCCGCCCCCTTAAGACGTCGGGGCCGCGACTGCGGCGTCGTCGGCAACGGCGGCGGCGGCAGCGACGATTTGGCGGCGACTGCTAACTGCGAGGGCGGCGGCGACGACGGCGGCCTCAGGATCGGAAGACGGTTGCCCGGGAGTTGATCTCGACGGATCCCCACTTGCTGGAAATCAATGCCCTGAAGGCGAGCATCCTATTTGGCGACGCTTTGGCTTACGCAGCCGCCGACGGTCAGCTATGGGCGCCAGTGTGCCAGTTCTGGAGGACAGCGCGAGGGAGGAAGGAGGAGGAAGAGGGGGACCTGAGGGTGAGGAGGGCTCGGAGGGCAGGATGAGCAGGCGGACGATGAGGAAGAGGATAAGAAGGCGGAGGGCCCCCCCCCCGTTCTCCGCCTGCAGCGCCAGGACCGTCGCTAGCCAGTGGTTCTGCGACACGCAGGACATCGAGTCCACGAACAGAGTGCTCACCTGGGCGGTCGAGAGGGGCCCGAGCATTGCGCAACATACTTTGAGTGCTCGTGTTTCGTTGTCTAAGTATATCAACCACAAGAAACAGTACGACAAGGTTTGGCAGAAAAACAAGCATAGCGTGACAGAGCCAGCGATCAGAGCAACCTTGATTGAAGCAGAGTCGGGGTGGTCCGGGGCGAAACAGATCTTGAATAATCCTGCCCGGTGGAAATGTCCCCCCCCGCATCCTGACGTTCCCGAGCCCTGCCGACCCCTCTCGCCAAACCAACTCACGCCAACGGAATGGGCGACAGCATACCAACTCAAATGGTTCAGGCACGCCGTCGAGAAGGGTGACTACTGGAATCATATATTGGCATTCTCGCCACAAGCTGGACAAGAGTTGAGCAACTCAAGCGCGTGGCACTTCTCCCTCAAATATGCGTTGTCTGGTGTCATGACCCGCTTGTCGCTGTATGATATCGAGGGGTCCGAAGCCGAGCCGCCGTTCGATATGGAAGTCGAGTTCGAGACGCAGGAGGAGAATGCGGACGGCGAGGGCCATCGGGACAAGCATTTAGAGTTTCGCAAGTCTCTGGATCTTTTCATTCACCTCCATTCAGCAGTCGCATTGTTTGAGCAGCAGCAACGAGATTCCGATCCCGAGGCGGCGATCCAGGGGGTGCATGTGTTCGATATGGTAGTCCAGTGGGATGAGGTCGGGAAGGGGAGGATTGTCGAGTGCACGACACTGTTCGAGGCTACCAGCCAGGGCCTGAAGGTGAAACGGCGCCGCCCACGGCCAGGGCGAGAAGACGGCGGAGACGGAGAGGGCGAGGAGGAGGAGGGCGACTACCCTGACGACGATTGCGATTACTACGCCGACGAGCTGAATGAAGCCGCCAACCAGATGAAACGTGATCATGACTGCTATGGCGACGAAGGCGACGACATGGAAGACGGAGACACGCAGGGATCAGCGAATGACGAGAAGAAGATTATCGCATAGAAGCTGCAGGGTTCTGCTGCCAAAGAGAAAATCATGAAACTCGTGGAGGAAGCGATGGCGGAACGGGCTCGCGAGGACAGCAGCGACGACTGCATCAGCGACGGGTTGCGGGGGCACTTCGGAAAACTCTGCCGCCCCGAAGCTTTGAGGAGGAGGAGGTGGGGGGGGAGGAGGGGGGGGAGGAGGGGAGGAGGAGGAGGAGGAGGAGGAGGAGGAGGAGGAGGAGGAGGAGGAGGAGGAGGAGGAGGAGGAGGAGGGGGAGGAGGAGGGGGAGGGGGAGGAGGAGGAGGAAGGAGGGGAGGAGGAGGAGGAGGAGGAGGAGGAGGAGGAGGGGGAGGAGGAGGAGGAGGAGGAGGGGCGGAGGAGTGAAGGCCTCCGTCCTTGTCGTCGTCCTCCTCCTCCTCCTCACCCCCCCCTCGTCCTCCTGCTCCTGCTGAGGCCCGTTGTCGGGCCCGCAGAGATTCAGCTTTCTGAGCCGCACTCCGTCGGCTCCGTTCGGTGGGCCTTGAGTTGGCCCTTCGGTGGAAACGTGCCTCCTCCTCCTCCTCCTCCTCTTCCTCCTTCCTCCTCCCGCCTCCCTCCTCCCTCCGCCTCCCTCCTCCCTCCTCCCGCCTCCCTCCTCCTCCTCCCCCTCCTCCTCCTCCTCCTCCTCCTCCTCCTCCTCCTGCTGCTCCTCCCCCTCCTCATCTGACGTCTGTCTCGCGCCCTCGCGCTGCCCAGGTCGCTACGGGACCCAGACGTTGAAGTGGCAGACGCAGCTCTCGGCATGAGTTCCGACGACTGCGATGATCATGATGATGATGACGATGGCGATCGTGGCAGTGATCTAGAGGGGGGTGGCGAACCTGGAGCAGCTCCGGAGCCAGTTCCTGCTGAACGGGTCGCCGAAGTTCTTCGCCTGTGGGTGCGGGCGCGCTGCTCCTACTCCTTCTCACCCCATGCACACTTCTCTTCCCTCTCATGCTTCCTTTCCTGGCGTCGGCCGTCCTCCTCCTCCTCCTCCTCCTCCTCCTCCTCCTCCCCCTCCTCCTCCTCCTCATCCTCCTCCCCCTCCATCCCCTCTTCCTCTTGCTCTCGCAACTGCTGCTCCTTCCTCGGTCCTTCCTCCCCCTCAGTCCGTCCGTCCTCCTATTCCACCGCTCAAGCCCTCCTCTTCCTCAACCGCCCTCCGTCTTGGACGCATCAGACTCAGCAGGCAGCCAAGGATTGGCCGAATCACTTGGAGCATTGCTTCGGGCACCGCGGAATGGACCTCAATAAGCCGCACATTTCCTTGTTGTTGCATCGAACGACAGATGAGGCCCTGGGTAGCTCGGTGTGCCACATAGACTTCATGAACTGGATCCAGACAAGCGTCTTGTATGGTCAGAGAGTCCGCACTGAGAGGGGCAAGCTTGTGTACGCAACAAAACAATACTACCCGTACTTCTATCCAGAAGAGCCAGTGTTTGTGTATCCAGACATAGGAGAGAAAATGAATAAGACTTCGCGTCAGGAGGAGAGGGCTGAGATCCCCCCGCACCCGCTTGGGATGTTTCGGATATTTCAGCGAGCTTTGTGCCCTGAGCTCGCAGGCGAGGATGAGTGTATATGCGTGGTGTGTACAGACCACCATGCGCGCCAGTGTTCCCTGTGTGGGATTGTCGTGCATGACCACTGTGGGCGGGGCGTTGCCAACTCTGCTTCCTTTGGTTCTTCTGGGCCAGCTGTTCTTGAGAACGGTGGCAGCGGGCCCCTTCAGGCGGCAGTGCGAAATCTTTTGAAGAGGGCAGAGTACGACGTCGTGCTGGATAACGCCTGCCCTCTCTGCTCTAATTGGCTGCGCATGATCGGATTTGTCCGCCATTGATAGGCTGAGCAAGGCAACTTGGGCACTGACGATGAGTGTGAGAGAGGATGAGTGGTCAGGACGACGACGACAACCCCTGGCGGGCGATCCGATGGCGGCCGTTGCCTTCCCGCGCACTGTACAGAGTTGCGAGAGCTAGTTCCCTCGGGCCAACTCCAACACGGGGGTCGCCCGAGGCGGCACGAAGGACGTGGACCCGGGAGGTCCGCCACGGCCGCCGGCTGCCAGGAAGAGGGGTGGAGGGGGGGGAGGAGGGGGAGGCGGAGGAGGACGAGGTGGATGAGGATGAGGATGAGGATGAGGAGGAGGAGGAGGAGGAGGAGGAGCAACGCAAACCACACAACAGGAGGAAGGCGAGGAGGATGAAAAGAAACAACACACAACACACGCTTATTCTTTACCCCATCCATATTCAGTCTTCACTTGCGCCCTGTCCTCTACTTCTCGTTGACCGCCCTGTCCCCCCCCGGCCGGCAGAGACGCTTCGGCGCAGAGGCAGTGGTCGCACATCGTGCCGACGCTCTCCCCGCCACTCGCGAGGGTGAAGAGGGCGAGGGAGGAGGGGGTGATGGGAATGCTGATAGGGAGGATATAAGGGGAATGGTGAGGATGATGGGTCTTCTCCACGAGCCTTGGGTCTTCACAAAACCAATGAAATGAAATGTGGGAGCAATGGAGTTCCCAACTTTCTGCCTCGGCTATTTCTGGGAGGCGTCATGGCGAAAACTTGGGCACTCCGTTGACCCCGCTTTCTATTGGTTTGGGCAAACATAAAGGCTAGGCTGCTAGGGAATAGTGTCGGCGTTTGCTTACGATATTTGTTTTGGGAAGACAGAGCATGAGGATCATGAGGGCGAGGAGGGATATGTTCATGGCGATGCTCTATCAGTCATATCTCCTATGTCCAGAAGGGCGTTGACCGTGCGATGTAGGGCCGGAGCATGCATCGGCCCTATCTCCTAGGTCCAGAGAGAGTGGTGGCCCTATAACGTAGGGGCAGATCCTTGGTCAGTCATATATCTTAGGTCTATGGGGGCGTTGGCCCTATGACGTAGGGCCACGTCAGTTGATCGGTCCTATCTCCTAAGTCCAGATGGGGTGTTGTCCATGTGACGTAGGGTCGTATACTGTACTGGTCTTATCTCCTAGGTCCAGGAATGCGATCGGCCATATGACGTAGGGCCATAGCCTTCATCGGCCCTATCTCCTGGGACCAGGATGTGTTGGCCCTATGACGTAGGACCATAGCATTGGTTGGTCCTACATCCTAGGCCCAGTGGGATGTTGGTCCTATAATGTAGGACCATTGCCGTGGTATGTCCTATACCCTATATCCAGGGCGTGATGGCCCTATGACATAGGGCCGGGGCCTGTGTCGGTCCTATCTCCTAGGTCCATGAGGGTGTTTGCTCCATGACGTATGATCATGGCCGTGGTAGGCCCCATCTCCTAGGTCCAGGGGTTGGTACCCCTATGACGTAGGGCCGGGGTCTGTGCCGATCCTATCTCATAGGTCCAGTGGGTGGTGATCCTATGATGTAGGGCCAGACCCGTGGGCGGCCCCATCTCCTAGGTCCATGGGGGCTGGCCCTATGACGTAGGGCCATGATCGTGATCTGTCCTATATCATAGGTCCAGGGGGGGGTGTTGGCCCTATGACGTAGGGCCAGAAATGCGGCTGGTCCTATCTCCTAGGTCCATAGGGGGTGTCTGCCCTACGACGTAGGACCAAATCACTAGTTGGTCCTATATCCTAGGCCCAGAAGGGTGTTGGCCCTATGACATAGGGCCATCGCCTTGATCGGCCCCATCTCCTAGGTCCATGGGGGTACTGGCCCTATGACGTAGGACCAGGCCCTTGATCGGTCCTATCTCCTGGGTCCAGTAGGGTGGTTGCCCTATGACGTAGGGCCGTCGCATTGATCGGTCCTATCTCCTAGGACCAGGGGGGTGTTGGCCCTATGACATAGGACCATAGCCTTGATCGGCCCCATCTCCTAGGTCCATGGGGGTATTGGCCCTACGCCGTAGGGCCAGCGCCTTGACATGTCCTATCTCGTAGGGCCAGAGGGTTGGTCGGTCCTATGACGTAGGGCAGATGTCTTACTCCGTCCTGTCCCATAGGGCCGACGGTTTCTCAGCCATACGTCATAGGTTCATGCGCAATCCTCCACCCTACGATATATGAGACCATACTCCGTAAGGATATGCTGGCTCAAGAGTATGATATTGTGAGTCGCTTCGCTCAGTGATCCGTGCACGATCGAGTTGATGGTTACACCTGAGAAGAAGTCGAAGAAGATTGCAGAAGTGAACAGTTTGGCGGACGCTTTCAATTGGGTCAAATATGTTTTGCAAAAGTGGTCAGTATTTCCTGGTTGCAATGTGGGCGCAGTATCCAACGCCTTTTCATCTGAATCTATCAGTACAGCTTTTAGCGGCATCGGAACTCCAGAGACTGCGTGTGAGATCATTCGGGCGCACCTGCAATCTGAATTTCCTAATGGAACGTTTCCTTCGATGACGTGCGAGTATGCAATTGAATGTTTAGAGTCATCCCGGAAGGAATTGCAATCGTTGCCACATCCACCACGTTGCATATTCAAAGACATGAATGCGTTTCTGAATCCCGCTATCCGCGAGGCCCTCGTTGCGTCGATTGCCGAGCGTTTGATGACGTGGGACGACTTGGCTAGTGTTGTCTGTGACCAGGAGAACGCAATCATGGTTTCAGCTGAGTGCGTCAACCATCCAGGGCAGACGTGTGTCACGCCATGTTGTTTCGCACACATCGCAGGTACCCCTTGCATAGATCATTCAGAAATGCCAGGTGCTAAGCGAGGGGGCGTCTCAGGCAAATCTTGCCTATCATTTCTGTCGTGGGCAGGACAGCGCCGGCGGCTTCAGGAACCCATTATCATACATGAGAATGTGGGAACTTTTCCAGCTGAAGTGTTCTCTACCATCCTACCAATGTACAAGGTCGAATCCATCATCGTTGGCCCCGACGAGCTGGGCTGGCCAGTTCGCAGGCCGCGGAGGATCTCAATCTTGATTCATACGTCTAAGGTTCTGGGGGGGACAAACAACTCTAACACCTTTGGTACTCCTTAGGTTCCAGGGGGACGTTCGGAACGTTCGAAACAACGCCTTGTAAATTCAGAAACAGCCGTGGGACGTTTCCAGCTCTTTTGATGTCAGGCCCAAGTTGGCCGTGCTGCCCAGGTTGTGTTGCACCCGTCTTTCCTCGGGCCCCAAAGCCTTGCCCCCTTCTGCGATCGCAACCTCATTGCGTTTTCTCTGCGAGGTTGGCGTGCCCCTCGTCAAATGGAGCAGGTCCCTCATCGAGAAAGTATTTCGGCTGTGTCACATTACGTTTGCACACTTCATGGTGTTGCCCCGAGACTCCCCAGACGTTGTCGACGAGATAGTGTGGGCGGCTCAGAGACCTTCCAGCAGGATGAATGGGTTGACGGTCGACCCCACCACGCACTCGTTGGAGGATTGCTTGACCGACACGGAAAAAGGATGGCTTGACGAATACCGCAAGAACTTCCCTTGCTTTTGCTATAGTTTGAACAACGACCCGTTCAAGATGCCAGTGCATTCGAACTCTCACATCTTTATGGGGACCATCACTAGGAAGCGTTTCATGCTATGGCCTGGTAAACACCATCGCGCCTTCACGCCGCGAGAGCTCCTGATGCTGCAGGGGTACCCCACGCTCGAGTGCGCGAAGATCTTCGGGGAGAGGACGAGCTGGGATGTCAACATGGGTCGTTCCCGGCACGCGATGACTGAGCAGGGGGGCAACGCCATGCACGTGCACGTGATAGGGCTGGCAATCTTATATTCGTTCTTGTTCTGCCGCGCTGCCACGCGGGCCCCAGAGGACATCCAGGGCGCGATGGCTTGCAGTTCGTTCATCAGCAGGGTGGTAGGCCTGCAGAAGAGGCTGTCGGACTCTTCTGCCAGCGATACCTCGTCCCCGTTTAAGGCGCCGAGGACGTTGAGGCCCCAGAGGTCTGTCTGATAGAGTTGTAGTTGTAGACAAGGGAGCGAGTGGGAGTCGCCTCCAGGGTCAGATCAAAACGCGCACAGATGTGGAAGGTGCCCATGGGCCTGTCGGGCGCACCCCTCGCGCGTTTCTTGCGTCGTCTGGCCTGGGTGCGCAGGGGCCCCCCGCCCTTGAGCCCTTGAGGACTTGAGGAGGAGGAGGAGGGGGAGGAGGAGGGATGAGGCGCGGGGGGGGGTGGGCGAGGAGGGGGAGGAGGAGGATGAGGAGGAGGAGGAGGAGGAGGAGGCCTTTCTTACTCATCCTTACTTACTCGCATCCCACAATCCTCTATCTCCCTTCTCCTTCCCGATTTCCCTCGAAGCCAGACGAGATCTACAGGAACATCAGGTGCTTGATTTGGAAAGGCGCGGCGGCCCCGGGGCCCAACCCACCCCCTTCTCCTTCTCCTTCTCCTTCTCCGGGCGACCGCCCTCGGCCCGCAGCTCCAGGCCCAAGGGTTTCGGCCCTCGACCTTTCAACCTTCGAACCTCTCCAGGTGTCCGAGAATTAGAATCTGTCTGATCGGGTTCTCGCCGACAGGATGGCTGCTCAGCAATCGGCCACGCGCTTTGTCGAATTCCCGACGTGCGAGAGGCGCCATCCCACTTTAAGTGGGAGGCTTCTTGTGGACCAGTTCGAGGTGGACTACATCGTCGCTCGCAACGCGCAGCTTCATTTCTGTGACGACGCCGGGGCCGAATTGTTGAGGCCCCACGAGAACAACAACCGGTGCAGGGGGGATATTGGAAATCTCTCTCAGTTGCACACCTCTCCTCATCTCCTACCTCAGTCATTCATTCACCTCCTTCACCTCGCACCCTTGCTCGCGCCCACCCTCCTGGCGCCTCGTGGCAGCAGCAGCGATCGCGCCGGCCTCGCGCAGCAAGTCACTCAAGTCGCAGCGCCCCCTCGGCGGAGCAGGAGGATCAGGATGAGGAGGAGAGGCAGAGAGGGAGGGGGGAAATCGTGCTCCTCACTCGTCCTCACTCCCCCCTCACTCCACTAGTGCTCACTCCTCCCTCACTCACTCCTCACTTTGCACAATCCTCCTTCCTCACTCGTGCTCTCGCACTCTCCTGGCCCAATTGCCTGCCAGGTTTCAAAATGCGGTCAGCCGCAAGTACTTGAAGTCCATTACTACCGAGGGCTTAATCCCTGATGTTCGCAGCGCCCCAGTCGCCATCGTCGACGAGGCTCGCAGGGCTTCGGTCACTGGGAATCACACGCCCTACCTCATGGTGGGCTACAACGCGCTGAGCCAGAGCGTGTACGCAGCCCAGAGGAAGGAGCCCGGCAACCCGTTCGTGGTCGCCTCCGTGCGCGGCGGCATCCGCGGCGCCATCATTTTGGACAGCAGGACCCCGAAGGACGCCTTGAAGTTTTACAGGGACCTTCACAACCGTTTCCACGGCGGAGTCGGCATCTCGGTCTTGGAGCTCATGGACACGCTGGACGATGCCGAAGAACTCTGGGAGCAATGGTGCGCCGTATCAAACCGCCTTCTCACGCCCAAAAACTTTTGAAAGCTCGGGGGGGGGGAGGGGGGGAAGACGAAGGAGGAGGGGGAGGAAGGAAGGAGGAGGAAGGAGGAAGGAGGCTGCAGACGTTCCCTCCCCCCCCTTGCCCCGTTGGTGCGACGAGCAGATCCCCAAGATCACCCGCGCCTCATGCGACAAGACTGGGGAGAACACGTTTGACAAGCAGCACTGGAGGTTCATCAAAAAGGAGTTCCCCGGCAAGTGGGATTTTTGGGACACGTACGAGAGGATGCGCGCTTTCAAGTGGGGGATCAAACGGATCGGGTGCCTCGAGCACTTCACAGAGATGCTGGGCAACAGTTGCGATTTTACCTCGATGGTGACCCGGGGTCAACTTTCATTGGGCGGGGGGGTGCAACATTGAGGGCGTCGAAGACGACGAAACCGAATGCGAGGGCAGCAAGAGGGAGGGGCGGAAGGAGGAGGAGGAGGAGGAGGCGAGGGAGGGAGGAGAAGGAATGTGCAGATGGGGAGGAGTCCTAGGGCCTCAGGTAAAAGAGTGAAAGACGAGGAGGACGAGGAGACGAGGAGGGAGGGTGCAGGAGTGGGGGGAGATGGAGGATGAGGAGGAGCGCGCAGTCAGGTGAACATGAAATTGTCCGACCTGATATGGTTGTTCCACACGGTGTACAGCACCATCACTCTGAACTTCGAGAACAGCTTGACCGCAGAGTATGTCAGTCTCGCTATGATGTGCGCGCTGGAGTTCACAGTTCCCCTGGATAAAGCTGACGACGTCGGCTATGTCGCACCTCTGGAGCTGAACTGCTCTTCGGAGACCCAGGCCAAGCTCGGCAGCAAGATCAACAACCTGTTGGCGCCAATGAAACTGAGCCTCTTGTACAAGAAGTCGGCGAAGCGCAAGGCCGAGGATGCTGAGGGGGACGATGCTGGCGACGCTGATGGCCACGACGCCCCTGCGCCCAAGAAAGCCAAGGCCAAGGGCGCCGCTGGCAAGAGCAAGGCCAAACCAAAAGCAAAGGCTGCGTCGAAAGCTGCGTCGCAGAAACAGGAGATGGAAAAGAAGATCCAGGCAGCCCTCGCTACGACGAACCCCGTGGCGACGCTGAAGGCGGCGAAGAGGGCGGCGGATGCGGAGACGGCTGCCCAGTCTGCTGCGTCGGAGTCCGCCACCGGCGCAGCGGTGGTGGCCGCGACGGCCAAGCCCAAGGCTTGGGGGCGGCCTGGTGGCAAGAAGAAGCTCGAGGACTGCCCCGATGAGGTCTTCCCGGCGGACAGGGCTGACGGGACCCCGACCTTGTTCTTGGACGACGTCTTCATTGCGATGGAGTTTGCTTCGCGCGGCATGGTCGCGCTCATCAAAGACGAGGACAAGAAG
This sequence comes from Prorocentrum cordatum, assembly GCA_963575745.1. NCBI lineage: Eukaryota > Dinophyceae > Prorocentrales > Prorocentraceae > Prorocentrum > Prorocentrum cordatum. The sequence continues at coordinate 41,906 of CAUYUJ010004867.1, forward strand.
GCGATGGTCTCTCTCGCACTCCAGTTTGCATTCAGCGGGTCGCTGGACATCTCTGGCGGGTCGTACGCAGCATGGAGCAAGCTTCGACCACAACTTCAGGCGGCTCTGAGGAAGTCTCGCCCTGAGGGCAGCTCGCCTGCCATCGCCGGCATGTTCGCCACCGTGCTTGGGCAGCATGGCTCTCCAAGTCCAAGCGGAGCGAGCTCTTCAGCTCCAGGGGCAGAGGCGAGCGAGGGGGCGCGCATGGCGAAGCTGCAGTCGTTCGACGACCAGGTGTCAGCGCAGCCCCAGGTCAAGGATGGCATCAAGAAGTTCCTTGAGCAACAGCAGTCGAACGTCCCGGCGAAGTTCCACAGAATCGTTGCCATCGCGTCCGACGACATCTTCCAGGCCCACTTGGCGGAGCAGCTCGGCAAGAAGTTGAGCAATGCGCAGAACGTCGATCAGTTTGCCAAGGTGATCCTCACTTCCATCATCGAGAAGCTGGACGAGGACATCCCGCGCAAGTGGATCGATATTGTCATGCAAGGTGGCTTCTTGCCAAATCTGCATCCCCGCCCGCTCTATCAGGAACAGGAGGGAGGAGGTGACCAGGTGGGGCAGGGAGGAGGAGGGGGGGGCAGAGGAGGAGGAGGAGGAGGAGGAGGGGGAGGAGGAGGGGGAGGAGGAGGGGGGGGGGGGGCGGAGGCGGAGGCGGAGGCGGAGGTGGAGCGGAGGAGGAGGGATGAGGGGAGGAGGAGGGGGAGGAGGAGGAGGCGGAGGCGGAGGTGGAGGCGGAGGAGGAGGAGGATGATGAGGAGGAGGAGGGGGAGGAGGAGGAGGAGGAGGAGGAGGAGGAGGAGGAAGGCACTCTTCTTTGTTTTCAGTCAGGTGCGACGCTCTGGAAGAGCATGAAGCAGTTCCCTGGCGCCATGAAGGATATCTTTGGGGAGGGTGAGAAGGTTGAGCCTTTCTTGAAACTGCGCGCCGAGTACGCGGTCGCTATCTTGAGCAAGACCTACGGAGACGCAGAGTCCTTCGGCGACGCGCACAGCAGGCAGGCGATGTCCTGGATCAGCGGCAGCCCTGGCGCCTTGAATGACTTGGCCACTCTGGACTGCCAGGTGACTGGTGCGAAGTGGGTTGACATTTGGGCTCATCTGCTCAAGACGGCGAAGGACGCGTCCCGGGAGATCTCTTTGGCGGTGTTCACTGACAAGAGCGCTGAGAAAGCGGAGGCCGCCTGGGCGTCCGCGGTGAAGACGATCACGGACGAGCTCGCTGCGGCCTCTGTGGCAGCCGAGGTGCCATCGGCATTGGCGTTGACCGATTCTCCTCCCCCCACGATTCCACCGACTGCATCCACCATTGTCGCGGTCGTAGCTGCTGGGGCCCCGCCGAAGGACCAGGCCATGATTGACGCTGAGGCTGGCGATGATGATGACGCCGACGATGAGAACGTAGTCAGCCTGAGTGATCACCGCCGAGCTTACATCCAGGATTGCCACAAGCAGACGGGCTGGCCGCAGATCCTCCCAGATGCGATCTACGAGGGCGAGGGCGACGACGGCAACGACAACAGCAGCGGCGGGCGCGAGAAGGTGTTGTACCATCCGAAGCCGCTCCACGAGGAGGTGCAGTTCACCCCGGCGGACACGATGAGGTTCATCTCCGAGCTGGAGGGCCACCTCATCAAGCGCTGCGCGCAGGAGCCCACAGGTGGATGACCCAAACGAGATGCGAGCTAGGAGGAGGTGGAGGAGGAGGAGGAGAGGAGGAGGAGGAGGAGGAGGGGGAGGAGGAGGAGGAAGGGGAGGAACGAGGGGGAGGAGGGAGGAGGAAGAGGAGGGGGGGGGAGGAGGAGCAGTGAGGAGGAGGAAGAGGAAGAGGAGGAGGGGGAGGAGCAGGGAGCGTGGAGGAGGAGGGGAGGAGGAGGTGGCAGGGAGGAGGCAGGAGGAGGGGTTGTGGAGGGGAGAGGGGGGGGAGAATGAGGGGAGGGAGGAGGGAGGGGTCGGAGGTGGTCGGTGGTCGAGGAGTAGGGAGGTGGGTGGGACGATATGATAGCATGGTTGCCAACTCTCCGCGAGGAGAAACCCAAGCCTGGAGCAGATTCGATATGATAGCATGGTTGCCAACTCTCCGCGGGGAGAAACCCAAGCCTGGAGCAGATTCGGGCGCGCAGTTCGTCTTCTTCAACCGCGACGCCGCCAAGAAGGACATTGAGTTCCTGAAGCGTGGCGGCGCGCTCCCTGGCCAGATTTTCTTCAACTTCTGGGGGCGCGTGACCCTTTCGCCCTCTGCCAGCAGCGTGCCGATTGCCGAAGTCGCAGGTCTCAAGTTCTACGTGGACGGTGGCGCGGTCAACAACCACATGAATGAAGTGTTCTGTCCTGCTTGGTTGATTCCGATCAGTGATGAGCCGACAATGGATGTCAATCGTGCTGTCATGAAGTTCCAGTTCCAGAAGGGCGGTGACACGCTCGACATCGAAGCAACTGTTTACTACCTGTCGGTGGTGCCAGAGAACCTCACCGCCGACGACATCATCCTGTCACGCCCGGCGACGCAGGTGGAGAAGTACTGCAGCAACGCCAAGAAGATGATGGCCACGTACAAGAAGGACACCACCACTTGAGGGCTGACTGGAGGAGAGGAAGAGGGAGGTGAGGAGGAGGAGGCGGAGGAGGAGGAGGAGGATGCCCCCCCACGTTCTACCCCCTCCCGCCCCCTCCTCCTCATCCTTCTACTCCTCCTCAGCCTCCTCCTCCTCCGCCTCCCCCTCCTCCTCCTTATCCTCCTCTTCCTCCCTCTCCTCCTCCTCCTCCTCCTCCTCCTCCTCCTCCTCCTCCTCCTCCTCCTCCTCCTCCTCCCCCCCCCCCTCCTCCTCCTCCTCCTCCTCCTCCTCCCCTTCCTCCTCTTCCTCTTCCTCCTCTTCCCCCCCGGCCCCCGTCAGTCTCGCGATCACATCCCCCAGAGGAGCTCGACAAGCTGAGGTTCGGGGCCTCGACCTCGGCCCGCAAGCTGGACAGGAAGCAGTGCCAGCACATCCTGCGCTAGGCGCTAGGCTGCCTGGCCAGCGCGGCCGCCGCCGGGCGAAGCGGCGGGGGGAGGAGGGGCCCCGGGGAGGAGGCGAAGACGGAGCAGGAGGAGGAGGAGGATGAGGAAGAGGAGGAGGAGAAGAAGGAGCAGGAGGAGGAGGATGAGGAGGAGGAGGAGCAGGAGGAGGATGAGGAGGAGGAGGAGGAGTCATCCTCTTCCTCCTGCTGCTGCTGCTTCTCCCCCTCCTCCTCCTCCTCCTCCTCCTCATCCTCCTCCTCCTCCTCTCCTCCTCCTTCTCCTCCCCCCCCACTCCTCCTCTTTCTCCTTCTCCTCCTCCTGTGTGTCCCCTTACAATTAGGCTGGACACATGAGAGCGAGAAAGAGAGAGAGAGAGAGAGAGGAGAGAGAGAGAGAGAGAGAGAGAGAGAGAGAGAGAGAGAGAGAGAGAGAGAGAGAGAGAGATTCCGCTGCTGCCCCCACCCCCACTCCACTGTGCCGCTGCACTTCCGCCAGCGCCGCCCTAGGGGCCCTAGGCTGGCCCGCCCGCGCGCGCCTGGCCGCCTCGTGCGGCGCACGCGCGCACGCCCGACGCCCGCTGAGCTGGGGCCGCTGGGGCTTGAGCAAACGAGCGAGCGAGGCAGGGGGGTGGGCTTCCGCCTCCTCCTCATCATTCTCCTTTTTCCTCCTCCTCCTCCTGACTCCTCCTCCTCCCCTTCCTCCTCCCCCTCCTCCTCCTCCTCCTCTTCTTTCTTCTCCGCCTCTCCCCTCCTTCTTCTCCCCCTTGCTTCTCCTTGTGCTTCTTCTCCCCCTTCGATTCCCCTCCTCAATCCATCTCTCTCTCTCTCTCTCTCTCTTCTCTCTCTCTCTCTCTTCTCTCTCTCTCTCCTCTCTCTCTCTCTCTTCTCTCTTCTCTCTCTCGCTCTCTCGCTCTCTCTCTCCTCTCTCTCTCTCGCCTCCTCCTCTCTCTCTGCCCCCTCCCCTCCTTTTTTCTCTCTCTCTCTCTCTCTCTCTCTTTTTTCTTCCTCCTCATCCTCCTCCAGTCGCCTTGGCTTGCGCATTATTGCGCCTTCCTGTGTCGATAGCGTTTCTGATATCTAATCGTTGGTGTTTTGCTTCGGCTTCGAATCGCCGCTATCCGAGTGGCATTTCGAGGGGGCGCGAGCGGCCCCACGGGTTCGCGGAGGGCCTGAGGAGGAAGACGACAGCATCAAGGGATGAACCTCCCTAGACATCATTGGTGCTAGACGCGCCGCTTTGCTGGGCGCAGAGGCACCTAGCGGTCCTCAATGGAGCCATCCCGTCGACCTAGGAGTCCTGGGGCGAATTCGTGGTGGCGCCCCTGCTTGACTTCGAACGCTACAGTCTTTGCGCCAGCCAGGACCGGCCAGCGGCGGAGGCATGCGCCGACGAGGCAGAGGCCGTTGATCCCCAGGACACGCGAGAGGCGATCGTGCCAGCAAGCCGCCGCGCAGCCATCACTGGACGGGGGTGGCACCAGCTGGAGGCAATGTTGACGACCACCATCACCCAGGTTGCGGCGCTCAACGGCAGTCGCGCGTCATCCGACCCTGGGCCGGAAAACTTCGCCTGGTGCTCTACTGCGCTGCTGACGCTGCCAATGTAGAGGACCTGCAGGAGCTTAGCGGCCCGGGGTCTGGCCTGGACCCCGACCCAGCGGCGCTGCGGGCGTGCCATGCAGCCCGGGACCATTCGTGCGTGGACGAGCTGGATAGCGAGGGGGTGGACCAGTGGTGCGTGTTGTTCGCGGCCAGGGCGACATGGGAACACGTCGCCGCGAGCGTGTCTATGGATGTGGTGCGCGGCGCGGCAGAGATCTTGGTCGGGGTCCAGTCCTTTGTGGATGGCCTGCGGAACGAAGCGTCATTGCGGGGCCGTCGCGGGCAAGCCCTGACGCAAGCGTCCAACAATTACTGGGAGTATCTCAGGTATGGGCCCACGGAGACGGCAGACTTTGCGCGCGGGCCGCGGGGTGCGAGGCCGCGCGGCGACGCGGCCTTCGTGGCAGTTCGAGACGGAGGCCCACTGGCGCAGGCGCGCGCGCGGGCATGCCTGGATGCCGGACGAGCCGCGGACTGGCGCCATGCGCGCGCAGGACCGCGGGCTCCCGATCGGAGCACCTGGAGGAGCTAAGGGTCTGCGCGAGACCAGCCGCGCTCTTCGGCATAGAGGGAGCTCTGCCTTCAACTGCCCGAGTTCGCGCGAGAGGCGAACCGCTCGCAGGAAGGGTGGGGCCGTTCCGCGCTTGGACTCGCGGGGCCGCTACCCCGCGGCGTGCTCCTGCAGCGGCCCGGCCGGCCTCGGCGGCTCTCGACGGATTAAGCGGACGTCGCCCACGTTAAGGATCAAGGTGCACGTGGGCGCCCGAGGGGTCTTGGAGGGTTCTTGGCCGCTCAGAGGAGGCGCTGGGCTCGCGGGGGGAAGCAGTGGCGATCGCGCTCTAGCACCTTGGCGTCGAGTTCCCGCGAGCGCAGCCAGCGGGCAGCGCGGCGGCCTGGCGGCGGCGGCAGAGCGACTACCGCGGGCGCGTCAGCAAGGCGCTGGGCGACGCGGACGAGCTACACTGGCGGAGTCATAGTAGCGGGGGCAGGGGCTCCAGCGCGCCTCCGGCCGGCAATCGGGCGCCCCAGCCTCTCCAGGCTGACTGGACTCGTGGCCTCCAGCCGTGCCATATCTGCCGGGCCCTCCCGGAGACCGCGGCGCGCTTTTTTTTTGTTTGTTTTGTTTTGTTTGTTTTGTTTTCTCACTAAGGGGAGCGAAAGCGCAGGGGTTTAAGCGTCACCCCGCTCGAGACTGCGCAATCGAACTGGGGCGACGGGCAGCCGGCGTGCTGACGACGCTGACGGCGCTGGAGCCAGCACCGAGAAAGTGAGCCACAGTCGGGGCGGGCCTACGCCCAACCCCGTGCTCGAGGCCAGAGATCCCTCCAACGCGACGGTGCCCCGAGGCTCGGGCACTAAGGCTGGCTGCGTAACCAGCACCGCCGCGAGGAGGGAGAAAGAAGCGCGCGGCGCCCCTTCCCCCTGAGGCGGGGTGCCTGTCACTCGCGCAGGGCAACGCGTCCTGCCTTAACAAGATACACTCGCCGTTCGGGCGGGTGGATTTACCTAGCGAAGCAATTTCGCCAACATCAGACGGTAATGCGCGTCCGAAAGGGCTGCGCGGATCCGTAAGAAAAAGGAGGAGGACCAGGGGGGCGAGGAGGGGCGAAAGAATACGGATGAGGAGGAAAGGGAAGCCGACGGCGACGATAAGGATAACCCATGGACCCATGAATGAGGAGGGTGGGCAGCAGTGTGATCGCGAGGAGTAGCAGGGAAGACGAACCACGGTGAGGGGGGAGGGTGCTCATGATGCCGAAGTAGGTCTAGGCGATATCTTGACGTTGCGTCTTTGTTCATGGATGGGGCGTTCTCGGGTGCCAGGCATGCAACCAACAAAAAAACGGCTGGTCGCACATTGGGCGCCTACAACAACATGCCACTAACAATCGCCAAGCAAACGGCATGCAACTAGCACACTAGCATACACCATGCAACTAGCAAACGGCATGCAACTAGCAAACAACATCCAACACGCAACTAGCAAACAACGAGCAAACGACATGCAATTAGCAAACAACAAGCAAACCTACAACATGCAACACAAAAGGAAACGGCATGCAACTAACAAACAGCAGCAACAACTACCACGCCACCAAACACACGACACGCAACGTCAACACCATTCGCACTCTAGGAACGTATCCGTGGTGTTGTAGAGGTGGATGTTGGCAGATTTTCGGAGGGGCGGTCTTCACGCTTCTGGCGCGCGTTGCCATTTAGTTTTGATGCGCTTGCGTTGGGGCCCCATATGCGTTGTTCAGTCCGTGATGTTCCTGGTTGATGTTTGATTTGATCTAGGTTCTTATGGCCTCGTTTTTTGTAGAAGAGGGGTGAGCCAGCACAAACCAATTACACCAGGTGAAATCGGCAACCCATGGGCTCGTGGCTCTCTGGAGGACCCCATGCGCGTGGAGGGTCAACTGACCCCTTTCTCAGAATGCAAAGCCAGCACGATGCCCCCCTGAACCATCCAGTTTACCAGGCGGCCCTGGCATTCGCAGTTGCGTCGCCGACGCAACTGCGAATGGGATCCCTTGTTTCCGTAGCCATTTTGGCCCAGGGGAGTTTGCTTCCGCCAGGCGCGTTCTCGCGCCGTGTCCCCACGGCGAACCTGAGTACCAACATGGTCCTCTCGAAGTTCGCCACGCCCTCCAAAGATAAGCAGGCGTCGACCAAGAAACGCTCGGCAACATCCGGCAGCCCGTCAGCTAGCAGCCCTGGCGGTGCAAAAGTTACCTGGGCCATGGTTGTCAAAGAGAAAACGAAATTCGACAAGCAGTGCGCTCAAGATTCCTCCACATCGAAGCTGCCGCAAGTATTTGCCACCGTGTGCATGGAGCTGCTGGCATCGCCAGCAAAGTTGTTGCCGACACTTCACGCCGTGCAGGGTGATGATATGTGCCGTGGGCCCATTCTCAAGAAGTCCAAGTCGAGCAAGGCCGTCGACGACGACATCGACGAGCTGTGGGCCGACATGGAGAAACTCAGCCAGTTGCCAAAATACTGGGTGTGGGAAGTGGTCCATGCGAAAGATCCGAGCTATTTCAGCAGCACCGCAATCCAGATTATCGATAAGAAACACAGGGACAACTTCAGGAGGCTCCTCGAATGTCTTACTGGATTGAGGTCTACATACAAAATCTTCGAGGAGATGAAAAACAAGAAGATCACCGCCCGCGTCGTTGAAGTCCTGTACGTTGCGTTTGGTTCTCGCTGGCCGTCGTTTCGAGTTCTATTTCCTAACCCTGCTGATTTGACTTGGAAGTTTCTCGGGGTGTACAGGTACGGCGAGCCAAACGAGAACGGCAAGATTTCGGACTTGATTCATATTTCTGGTGCTCGTGCGACGGTGCCGAAGAACATGACTGTCAACTCAGAATGGTATTTCACGAACAACTGGAGCGACAGGTTTGCGCAGGGGACCGACGGGGATTCGGTCTTCACTTGTTTCACCCGATTCAGTGGCGAGGCTGACCAGCCGTGGTATCAGTTCGCCGAAAGCCCATCGAGCCAGTTGAAGCACTACGTCCAGAAGGTCAGCACTGATCTCGACGAGGAGTTTGCGAAGACCTTGTCCACCGACGTGAAGATTTCAGATACTATCAAGGAGGTACAGAAGGACTCGAGGCGCAGGCACGGGAAGGGCCCCCCTGAGTACGCCATGCCTGCTAGTCTTGAGGCTCGGCCAACGAGCTTCACTGCGCCAGAGCAGACTGGCCATCAGTGTGAGCTTGATTGAGTCATTTCCCTCTTGCCCCAGCCCACCACCACTTCAAAGCCCAGGCTCACTGGGCGCTCTTTTGAGCAGCAGCTTTTCTTTGAATTTGAGCGGCGATAGAGCTGATGTGGTGTCTGTCACAGAGCTCTTGTGGCCTGGCTTCGAGGGCAATGCGAGAACGAAACTCCATCGCAAACCTACCCATATGTTTTCATTTGTTGCATGCTTCGTGCCCTCGGGGCCAGTGCACGATCCGATGTCCGCTCGGGTATCAGCGTTATGGCTTGCGAAAGCGTGGGGTTGCCATCAACGTTCAGACAAGATTTCCACATTGCGTATCCCATCGAGCCATCGAAGCATCGTTGATCGAGTTCTTGCTTGCTGCTGTTGCCGACGATTGTGAAGAGCGACGGTTGCGATCGGCGTCGGCGGCGACTTCGACGACGACGACGACGACGAGGACGACGACGATGACGTCGACGTCGACGCCGATCGCAATCGTCGCCCTTCTCCAGTCGATTGCCGTCGCCGACGCTGATCCTCCTCGTCGCCCACTTCGTCCCCCACCGTCTCGCCTTTCGTCGCTTGCACGTCAGCAGTCGAGGTCAGCGGGCAAGCTGGCAACCTCGCTCGCAGCGAGGCGGACGGCGTGCAAGGAGAGAACATAGATCCCCCATGTAAAAAGCCCCTCTCGCTGTCGGTTCGGAGGGGGTCTCGAGGGGGGCGAGCGACGGTGGGGGGAAGTTTGGGGGCGGCGGAGCTCCGCTCGGTTCTGCCCTCGCCCTTCCACCAACTCCCTCTTCCGTCATAGCAGCGCAGGCTCTTAGCGCAGCCTGTGCGCGTCGACCTCGAGGCGACCTCGGCTCAGTCGCCTGGCGATGGAGGTCGACGAGGGCGTCCTGGCCCCCCTGGGAGACCAGGGCGCGGGCGCTGCAGCGGGCGACGGTGACGGTGACATCGGCGACGGTGAGTCAGCGCCCCAGGCCGCCATTGCAGTCGGCGCGGCTGGCGATGCACACGGCGTGCAGGTGGCGCACAACGGCATCGTCGAGCTCTGGATCGACCCTGGCAAGAAGCATCACTATTTGAAGAATCAGCTGACCCACGAGACCGTGAAGATACTGGCCCCACCAGCGGGCACGGATTATTGGGTCATTGATTTGAAGGACAACTACGCCTACATCGACAGCCCAGACGAGTCGCACTGGGTGATTCTGCTCCGGAACGAAATATCCATGCCAAAAAAAAACTGCCACCTGCTACCTGCCCAAAATCCATGCCCAAGTAAAGTTTGGAGGCGTTCCGTTTTCTGCCCGCCTGAGCAGGCGGGCTGAAAACGGAACGCCGTTCCAAAATTGGTCCGTCTGGCCCCCTTGAGCCAAAATGGCTTCAGCCAAAATCGCTACGGAAGAGACGGAGGAAGTGGCACCGACTGTTTTTTTGAACACTTCGGCCTACTGACCCTTAGGCAGTTTTTTTTCGGTGGCATGTTTTTTTTCTGACCGTCTCTAGGTGACGGAGTTCTTCAGGCACAACGCCTTCGTGTCAGACCAGGGCCAGACGTTCGTCAAGTCCACGGACAGCGACTCCCCAGAGTGGATCGAGAATTTCTTAGGCATGCACAGGGTCGACGAGTTCGCTTTCGCACACCCCGCTGGGACGCAGACCACCAGGTACATGATGGTCGCTGTGTGGGAGAATGCTCAGTATGATTCGTCGGTGTGGATTTCTCTTTGGAGCGTGTTCGACATGCTTTGTCTCCATGTCAACGTGAGCGGGGGCTCTTGGTTCGCGAACCGTCGGGACGCATGGGAGCGGTGCTTGTGCGCGTGGCAGCTTCGTCACCACCTTCGCCAGAGCAGCCCGTACGCGAACAAGAGAGCGGCACTGTCGAGTGAGGAGCTCGCGATGCGCATCCTGAAGTTCCCGTCGGTCAGCGTGGTCGGCATGATGTGCTTGATGATTCAGTGGGGGTCGGAGAATCAAAGTTCGCGCTTCAAGTCCGACACAGATCGCGCTTCGGCTAACGACTTGTTTGACAGCTTCGCTTACATGATCCAGAACGGCAGCATCAGGGTCAACGTCGACGGCTTCGCTTGGAGGTGCGGCCCCGACATTGCAGGCGTGCGGCCCATGGTCGTACTCATCAAGGCTGGAAGGTTTGAACGAAAGTCTTTCAACGCCGTTGTCGAGTCCTTCTTCAATGAGTACGGTACGCCAGTGAGCTGGGAAGATGCTGGCGTCTGGGATAAGCGCGAGGAGGGCGAGGACTTCAAGCCGTCTGACGTCATTCAGAAGATCCTCACTGGCAACAGGGACGCCAAGCTTGCAATGCAGCTCGTCTGGGGCCTAGGCAACCTCGTCGACGCGAAGATCGCCAAGGCCAAGGGCAAGGATGTCGAGCTGGCCCCCCGCTTCAGGTACGATTTCTCGGACGATCTTGACGCTCAGCCCGACTCCAGCGTAGACGTTGCGGCATCTGGCAACCACGGCGCTGCGCAGGTGATCATGCGGTACCTCAAGGTCAGCAAGCGCACCATGATCGACAGCATGAACCTCGGTTTCGTCATGGACGCTTCCACGCCAGACCACCAGAAGAAGTTCTACGGCGCTGTGTTCAAGCCGAACAACACAGTGGCCATTTGCCCACCGCAGGTGTTGCGGGCAAGCTGGGATTCCCAGGTAGATCGGCGATCCTGATCCTGGTTGTTTCAGGGGGGGGGGAGCTCCGGATATCCTTGGGTCCCCCGAGGCTCTGGCTCGAGACATTGGCACATCAAGGGGAACGTATGCCAGGAATATCCTGGTAAATTCAGGTATCGGATCCTGGTTCGTCGGGCTCCTTCTCCAGGTGGGGTCCCGCTTGGGTCTTAGGGGTCCGTTCGGTTCGATCGACAGTCTGGAAGTCGCGATTGCAGGGCAGCTGCGAGCGATCGGGATGCGACCGAGACAGACCCTCAGGTGAGCTCAGTCTACAGCGGCAGGCAGATGTACGACAGCGAGAGCACGGCATTGGCGGTGCAGACGTACGAGAATACCCACATCGAGCGGGCCAGGGAGCTTCTGGGCATCAAGTGCAACTCCTCTGAGTTGCCACGGATGGAAAAGGTCAAGCGCAGGTACAGATTGGACTCCTTCATGGCTGGGAAGGCTCTTCACAACATGCGCCTCGTGAGCGTCGGCGAGGGCCTTGGGGCAGTCAAGATCACATTAGAACAGTACCACCAGATGAAGGACTGCTACGATTGGAAGTGCGATCACTTGTGCTCCGACCAGGGCCCCGACATGAAGTGCCTGAAGTGGTTCTTACAGAGCTCGGAGGGCCTGTTCAATGTTGACGACGACGATGATCTGGCACACGGCATCGACAACGATTTCAACATAGCTGACAAGAAGTGCGGTCTGTGGGCATTTCGGAGGCTTCAGAGGTTGGCGAGGAACGCAATCTATGGCCCCTTCGACGAGGGCAGGAGGTTCAAGGAGTTAAAGGACATCGCGAAGGAGGTGAAGACGTTCGTCAGCCCTCTCAAGTGCCCGATATTTTGCGAGGCGTTGCCTGCCATCCTCGAGGAGATGGGAGAGCCCGCGCGCATTATGGAGAATGGCATCGAGGAGGAGGTGTGGAATGGCATGACCGAAGTCGGCTTCGGCGAGGTGGTTGGCAGGAAGGACAACCCCGCCAGGTGGCTTGGCGACCATTATGCTTCTCGCATCGACCGCGATCTGTTCACGATGCGCGCCGTCTGCTTCTCTTACGCGGTCATGGTGCGCGAGCAGTCGAGCACGAAGAAGCTCGGAGTCAAGATGAAGGAGCTGTACAGCGAACCGAACCAGCACGGGGGCAACGACCAGGCCGTGAGCATGAAGTCGGTGGCCGCCGAGCTGAAGCGCGTGAGGATGGCCACGCGGGACCAAGTGGAGGTTGCGATCGTCTACTACAACAACAAGCAGAACAAGAACATCGACAGGGCGACATTCGCCATCCGCGAGCCGTGGGCTCAATGGCATAGCCACAACAATTGGCACCTCAGGGATCTCACGAACGTCACGGACTGGGAGGTGGACCAAATCGTCAACGGGAAGCTCCTCAAAGTTTTTGTGGAATCCATGTCTGTACCGTTCGATGGCAAGGGGATGATGGCTTACCTCGGCTTCGCTGTGGATCACAGCCATGTCAACGTGAATGAAGTGTCCGCGTCCCACCCGCTTCTGAAGATCGAGGGTGACATGGCCGAGTTGATCGGCACTTACTCCCTCGTCCTGAACGCTTGTCGCTTCAAGAGGCTCTTCAAGTTGATGAGGGGCTGGCCCAAGCACTTGGTGGCGGCCCTCGGTGACCTCGCTTCCCAGGACAGGGTCTTCGCCCTCTTCAAGCAAGACTGCGAGAACTGGAAGGCACTCGGCGACTACACGGTTGGCTTCAGGGCTCTGTCGGGGATTATGGTGTTGAGCGAGAGCCCATCATCCATTGGGCCCCCCCCCTGCGACAAACAATTTCCAGTTTTTGTTTCACGTGTGCTGTGAGTTTGGCAGCTGTCTGCAGTTATCTCCTCGGATTGCACTAACCTTCGATTCTCCGGCTCACACAACCTTCGATCCTCCAGAAGGATCGACGCCAGTTTGTTCAGGGGGGCCGTGCCGACCAGAGGTAGTAGGCCGAAGGGGGGGGGGGGTACGTGAAGGCCCCGAATACTGGTTTCCAAAACACCCCCCCCCCTAAGGACCGTTAGGGGGGGGGTGAAACAGGGCCTTAAAACACGGACAAGGGCGCAGCGTCGATATGACTTCTAAGGGCCCCTGAAATCACATCGCCCTCTGGCCGCGCAAGCGGCCTAAATCTCGAGCTCCCTGAGAATGCCCGTTAGCAAACACGCGCCCGCCCCGAGGCTCGCTTGAAGAAGAGCTCGCCTTTCAACCTCGTTCCAGTTCGGCAGCATCTCGGCATTCTTATCGAATCGGGGTTCCAGAGGACCTCGAGGTACATGGAGTTCCTCAGCGAGAATCGGACGAGGCCACTGCTGTCCCAGATCGCCGAGGATTGCTTCTGCAGGTCAGCCAAGGACATTCAGCACGCCTTGGGCCAAGACCGAGGGATCGACAGAGATTTCGCGAACTTGATCGTGAAGGATGTCGTCTCGAAAGTTCACCGCCACAAGGACATCAATTGGAAGTTCGAGCCGCTCGTCAGAAACCCCAGGATCCCCAAAGAGGTGTATCAGAACACTCCCGACGACGTGAAGGCGATCGGCCTCCAGAACATCATTGGCCCCAACCAGTCTCCGAAGTGGTCCAACCAGAGCGTTGCCAACGACTCCAAGCCGACTTTCGAGATGGACATGCTGGAGTTCTGCAGGGCCAACGGCGTCAACGTCTCCACCGCAGAGAAGCACTGGTACTGCGCCTTGGCGAAGCAGGGCAAGGTCGCCATCAAAATGAAGGGGTCCCCCGACTCGGACTACGGCATCGTCATGGGTGACATGTGCGGCATCGGCGTATTGACTGCCAAGCTCAAGCCTTTCAAATACAGGTCTGGGCGCGACTTCTACATGATCGACTTCGACGCTGCGGCCCCGCTCAAGATGACTTACGTATTTGATCCATCGGAGTGGGATGCCCTGCCTTTGTCCTGGACGTCACCGCTGATGCAGTTTGTCGCGGAGGGGGGGCGCAGCTTGCCAGGTGGCATCGAGAAGTACTGCATGAGGCTCGAACCAACTGGGCCTGCTGACAGTCTGTTGCGAGCGGCTGCCAAGAACGCCTTTTGGGATCTGGGATTGTCAGTGTTGAAGACATTCCACAAAGACCTTTGCGTCGACCCCCCTGGCGGCCTCGACCTTTTCGAGACCTTGCAGGCGCTGGTGACGCACGTCTTGAAGCCGACAGATCTGGACCTGTGCGAAATCTTGCGGAAGCGTTGCTTCGTGAAGTTCGTCGGTGAGGACGGCTTGGTGGACATCCAGGGGGCGATGGATTGCATGGCGAAGGAATAGCAGGAGATGACGAGAGGGACGCTGTCTGAGAAGGACGCCCAGAAGCAGATCAGGAAGGAATACACCGCGAAGTTCAACGTCTACCGCAAGGAGGTGAAGGCGGTGCGCACTGCCGAGGCTGCCGATCAGAACCGCGCCAAGCAGGAGCTGAAGAAGTGGAAGGGGCCAATCGAGCCGCCCAAGGACGGGATCGTGCACTCCGAGGCGAAGAAGTTTCTCCCACCTGGTGCGAGCCTGTGGAGGGGTCTCACAGGCACGGGCGCGTGGCACGTCCACATCCCCCCGCACTACAAGTCCAAGACGTGGCTCGAGGCTGGCAGCTACGACAACGCGCTCAGGTTCGTCCTGGCCTTCGCCTGGAAGAAGTACCTCAAGAGCAAAGACCTCGACGACTCGCACTGCCCGATCAAGGGCCTGCTGAAGCACTACACGGACGAGGAGGAGCAGGCGGCCACCGCAGCCGCGAGCTCGTCGAGGGGATGAGTGACAGCTCGCTTCACTTTTTTTCTGCCGTCGCAGCTCCTTCCCCCTTCGTTCTCGCACGAGGGTGCCTCCAGACATAGATGCGCCCAGCAGGGGAGAAACCCCTTCCCTCGCCCCCGCCCCTTCTCTGGAGAAAACGGGGATGCGACGGCGCGAGGTTCGACACAATACCTTGTATTGTGGACTATGCCGCCCGCCACTGCCCAGGCATGACCGCAGCTCCCAGCGTGACGTACGCTGGGGGCTAAGATTTCGATTAGGGTGGGCGGCACCGCCAGCATCGCATCATCGATTGCTGGTACGTGTTGTGTTGGTTCATGGCTGGTAGTTGGATGCACTGGCCAGCAGCAGGACGCCCTGTGCATCGCTCGTGCAAGATGGGACTCGTCCGTAGTTCGACCGTAGGTGAACACATAACTTAGCATATCATGATGTTGGTGCGTGTAGCGCACGGCAGAGGGCAGAGGATGATATCGAATAGGAGGCGGGCCGTCGGGTCGCAACGAGGCCACGTGGGAGTTCAGAGGAGGGCGGATGGGGAATGAGGAGGGGTGGAGGGAAGGTACGGGGCACTAGATAATGAGGAATGTGGCGGCTGCGGGGGGGGAAGGTACGGGGCACTAGGAAATGGGAGGGGTGAGGAGGGATGGAGGGGAGATGCGGGGAAGGTATGGGGAACGAGGAGGGGTGGAGGGAAGGTACGGTGCATTAGAAAAACGGGAATGTAGAGGGGTGGAGGGAAGGTACGGGCCTCTTAGCCATCATCCCTCGTGACCTTGTCGTTCCCTTGTCCATCTGAGCTTACTCTCCCGCCCCCTCCCTCTCCCTCGCCCCTGCCCCCCTCCCTTCCTGGCCAACCTCTCCCGCCCCTCATCGCTCCCGCCTGTTTCCCACCAGTCGTGCCCCCACTTCCGCTTAGCCATTTTTGCTCAAACCCCTCAGCGCTGAGAAGTGCGTTGGCGCCCGAGTCCGACAGCTGCCTCAGCTGCGCTGGGGTGCGCGCGTTGGCGTAGAAATTACCCTGGTAGCGGGGCTGTGCTGGCACTCTGCCAGATCTTGTCGCGGGCCATCTTCCCCCTGGATTTGTTTGATGGCCTCGCGGCTGTTTTGAGCGGCTTTGGCGACTTGGCTGCGGTCGGGTTTCGGATCGGGCTTATGCCTGGGCCTTGGGGGCGTATGTTGCTGGTGTCGGGTTAGCTTTTGCGGCTGTGTGTTGCCCGTGTGGAGGGGGGCAAACGCTCGCTTCAAGCGGTGGCGCGGTGGTTTCAGACAGGCCTATTCGGGAATTTCACCCCCCCAACGGCGAGTGTATCTTGTTGAGGCAGTAACGCGCGCACGCGCACGCACAACATGCACACCACGAAAAGGCGGCACCCCAAGGCTCGGGTACTAGGGCAGGCTGCGCAACCTGCACCGCCATGCACAGAAAACGCAAGGTGGCAGTGTAGCCACCAAAATGAAAACAGATCGACCGCCCACACAAGGACGACGAGACCAGCCGCCCCGTGTGCAACGAGCGCCAGACGACGGCGTGCCTCGCCCCAGATGTGGGGCATGCACTTTGAGACTTGAAACCTGCCCTGGGGCGAGCCCCTCGGGCCGCAAACGAAAGAAACAGACGGGGCGACGCCAGGGCGACAGCCAGGGAACCCCAGGTGTACCTAACCCAAGTGGGCAGACGCCTGGGCGGCCCCTGGCCTGCCCCTGGCGCGGGCCTGACTCGCTCCTGAGCCAGTGCCCCTATGGCGGGCCCTCCAAATACAGCCAAAGACCAACTGGGCAGAGCGATCAAGAGCCCCCCGCCTTCCGCTCCAACGAAAGGGACACAGACTAGCAGGCAGGCGAGACAGAGAGGGGAAAGGCCTCGGTCGGGGCTCAAAGAACCCCCGCGCCTGACCCTACGATGGCATAGTCAAAGAAACGGAAGTCATGAACCCCAATGAGGGGGGGGAAACTGGCCAGGCTAAAAATATCGTTTAGTAGAGAAAACCGTTCTGCACTGCTTCGCCCCCTGCCGTGGAAGTTGGCCCAGGAGAAGGGCCGCCAGATTATTGCGCCCTCGGCGCGCGATGGGTCGACAGGGCTTGCCCAAGCCGTCGGGGCGGACCCGGGATCGCCCATGCAATCCACAAGCAGAGCAACACACCGTGCCCAGGACCCCCGTCTGGAGTCTGTGAGTCTGATGAATGACTCGCCCGAAAAAAAAACGCCGTCGGCTCCGCGAGGCGAGCAGCAGCACGCCACGGCGTATTCAGAAAATCGAAGGCGAATTTCCTGGCCGCGCGTCCGTCACACAAGGAGCACTGCCAAAATGGGCGGTGAGGATTCGGGATCTTGTGTTGCGTCTTACTCAGGGCGCGGCTTAGCTTCAAAGTCTCACGAGCATGCTTAGCAAGTTTCGGACGTTGAACCTTGGGCCGCGGCGGAGGAGGAACACGGTGTGAGGCGCAGTCAAGGAGGACAACCGCTAAATGTTCCTTGACCACCGCCGCGACCTCATCGGCCAATTCAATCTGAGCACGCTGCGAGTATAAAAGCTGGGCTTCCTCAGCAAAAACCTCGGCCAACTAGTGCGCTCGTTGATTAGCAAAGAAATGAGAGAGCGGGATCGAGCGCTCTTGGGCTTCAGCAACGGAAAGGTGGGACTCAACCTTGAAGAGCCGCACAACTAACCCAGGAGTGTCACTGATCACCGTTTGGAGCTCTAACCAATCGGCAACGTTGCTGGCAGGAAACCCTCCGCGCATTATAGCTGAGAAACCGCGGGGGACATAGGCGCTGCCGGTGATAAAATGACGTTCTGCTTCAATCGGAATGGGCCTCGTGGCCCTTAGGAAGATTCCGAAAGCTCGGAGCTCTCCTCTGTTCACTGATTGTTCTAATTCCAGAGGCCCACCCCAGGATTTGATCTCAGACAGTTTGCAAGCCTGGAGGTGGCTTCCATCCTGGAAAAACGGTGGACCAGCCCATGCGCCTAAGTCTAGGGTCGGCTGAGTGGCCCCCCCCCCCCGCTGGCGTCGCCAGCTCCAAACACCGCGCCGCGCGGAAACTCCAACTCCGAGGGCGAGAGGTCGGGGTCAAGAGGCGGGGGCGAATCGATGGGGGGGGCCCGCTTCAACCCAAGATCCTGGCACCAGGCCTCTATGCCAGAAACAGAGCAGCTCTTCACAGTCCAGCCGCGCTCGCTCCACGACAGCAGCTGGAGCTATGCCCTCCAGTGCACTGTTGCACGGGCATTCCCAGTGGGCATGTCTCGGGGTCTCTGGGGGCCTCTTTGCAACGGGGGCACAAGGGGTCCACCTCAGGAAAGCAGTCGTGCACCCGCTGAGCTGGCCACAGATTGCCGGTCGCGATGACTTGGTGGACTCCAAGCAGCGCGTGCCCCCCCCTTTCGCTCGAGGCTCCTCAGAAAACCGCGGAGGGGCCCAATGTCAGGGATTCCTCGCTCGAGACCAAGCCCCGGATACTCCTCCGAGGCCGCGGCCCACAAGGACATCTGAATAGAAAGAGAAAACACCTGCTTCAAATCCGAAAAATCCAGCACCCCAGCCTCGTGCTTTGCAGGCGGGGCGTAAAACTCGATACCGCCGGGGCTCACCCACCTCCAAGGGCCTAGGGGCCCCCAAGAGTACCTCAGAAGCAAGCAGACCGTGGCCGAGCAAATTCCCCAGACATGGTGAGACCAGGTGCTCAGTGGCAGTGGTCGGGCCAAGAAGTCCGCTACAACCCTGGCCCAGGTCGTCCCGATCAGCTGCCTGTCGATGTCGGGGGTGGCCAGGAAAAGCGCCCGCGTGTTGATCACGCCCATGGCCGTAGTGATGGCAGGGTCCGAATGTCCCATGTCCAACTGGAGCTGGATGGTCAGCGAGCGCTGGCTGGAGCCCTTGCGCAGGATGCGCCCCAGAGCTAGGCGCCACTGAAGTAAACCGATGGAGGCGTGCCGTACATCTCTCCAGCGTAGGAAACACACGGCATGGCGGCAGTAACTGCAAGACGTAATCCTATCCTTCGATGCGCCAGGGTACCTCTGGCTAGGTTGCCAATCTTGTGAAGTCTGGAGCGAGCCTTCTCAGCTCGTTTCTGATGCTTAGCTGGGCCACGTCGTATGCTGCCTCGGTCAATGCCCAAGTCCACAACTCGATCTTTGCATTGCACTGTAAGCCCCAACTGCTTCAGGTTGGCCTCCAGAGCTACCCCAGCCAAGACAGAAGAGCTGAGGATGTTCGGCTTCGGCGAGATGACGAGGTCCAACTCTATGCAGTCGCCCCGCAGGATGGTGGCGACCTTGGTGAGCTGGTCGACTGCAAACTTCGGCGGGGCTGTGATGCGAGTGTTTAGGTCGTCTGCCCATGACTTGATGGCCACAAGGGGTGTGCGCCTCACGCATCCTTTCGAGTGTTCGATAAAGAATGCGGCGCGAGAGATTGACTGCTGACCTTAAACCTGCAACCGTTGCTTTTTGAGGCTGGATAGGAAGAGAAAAGTGGCCCGACTCCTTCAGGATTCTAGGGGCGAAACATTGCTGCATTGTCAGAGCCAGCGTGCGCGGAGGGAAATTGCGATCTTATCAGCGGTGTTGATGAGTGCTACCCAGTCCAGTGAGTCATAGAAAGCCTTGAGATCCCAAAGAACTTCCAGGTGTACCAACTCGCCGAGAGGGGACATCCTGACAGCTTCATCACCAACATGTCGGATCAGGGCCGCTCGGAGGGAGGAGGATCCAGCAATGACCCCGTCCCGATGACCAGCTGCCTTGGCGCGCCACTCGCGGCCCAGCGGGCTCCTGATGGCCCCCCAAAGCCGAACCAGTAGTGATGCGACTCCTATCGCCCGGTCGTCGTCGGCCGACATCGGCAATAAGCTAAACCACCATGAGCTGCCATGGCCACGAGACACATCTCTCCACTTCGTGGTACGTGTCGACTAACGCCTGTATAGCTTGATCAGGTAAACGTCGGAGATCGTTGATGCTGAGAGCCGCGCAGCCCTTGGGTGGGATACGCTGTAAAATATGCCTGGTCTGATCAACTGAGATGGGTTTCAAATCTGTGTCCAAGGCTTTCTGACGTGCCTTGGCGAAAGCGTCCATCACCTTCTGTTTGTCGAACCGCTTGCTGCTCCAGGCCGTTTCCCACCAATCCCGCTGCGTTGTCATGATCTCAATGGGAGTCGCCATGGCCCTTTGAGCCACTCGATTTTCATTCAGCGTGACTGGCGGGTGCCTGATGAAGTCATAGAGCTTGCCTGAGGTAGTGGAGGCCATGGTGAGGATCCTTGAGTCGAGCCCTCGCCTTGAAGCTGCGGCTGAAAACCGCTGTGCCCGAACTGCATTAATCTCGATTGTTATATTGAGCCGCTTTAGCTGGGCAAGGGTAGGATGATTGATTATGTGTAGGGTGGCCTCCCATTTTCTCCTGGCCCTCGGTGACAGGGGAAGAGCTGCTGAGGTAGGCATGGTACAAACCAGCTCCTTGATGCGGCCACGGATGACCACGGTCTTGAGCGGGTCCTCATGCTTCTTGATCAGCTCCTCGAAACGCGCCAGAAGAAGGGCCCACCACTTGGTGGCGGGGTCAGCCTGAACAGTGCACTGCTTTGGCGCCTTGATAGGTGCCACTCTGAAATGTCTCGGAACCGCTCGCCCAGTGCACGAGCTGGCCTTACTGGGTACAATGTCCAGCATTTTTATGTAGAAACTCCCAAGGACAGAAACCCACTTGCCATACAATCTTCCAAGATGGAGGGCTGATAACTGCGCGACTTGACATGCAAGAGACTGCTGGATGAAATTTGTCGGCTGGTTGGGAAAGTCTGAGCCAGCAAGGTCAATGCTGCGCCAGACTTCATTCCGAGAAAGTTGCTGCAGTAGTGAGGGGACCTGGGGTGGGTGCATCTCCTCGTAGTCCACGTCCACGTTGGAGGGATCCCGGTCAGCCTCTGAGAGGGTCCCCGTCCCCAGGTCTCCCGGGTCTTCCATCATGAGATCGGGGGGCAAGTCCTGCTCATGCTCGTCGTCAGAGGATTTCTCCTCCAAATCCGCAAAGGTGAGCTTGGGCGGCGGCAGCCCTGGGATGGCGGGCTTGGTGGTCAGGGCCGTCTTCGACTTAGCCTGCTTCTTTTGCTCCGCATCTGCCGCGGTAGCTGCCTTGCGAGATCTTTTGCTAGTAGGGTTTGCCCTTCTCCCAGGGAGAGGCTGATGAGTGAAAGAACGCGGCAGAGAATAAAGACGAGCTTGGGCCAACTCAGCTCGTGCTCGGATGTCAATCTTGAGTCCATAGCGCGCTTTGCCAGCTACTGCATTCCGGGCCACAACCACTGATGTGTCTGCAGTGAGGCTAGATATCAGAAGCCGCGCATGCGGTGAGACAATGCCGTAGTCCAACATGGATCCTGAGCCAATGGTGCAAGTGTGTTCCACGTCCGTCGGGACTACAGGGACCCCCCCAATCATGGCGGGCCACCCTGGCTGCATCAGGGTCGACGGTGGAACGTCCCAATCGGCAAAAATGGCCCACGGGATGTCTAAACTCTTGATGAAACTGCCAAGAATCGCGAGCTTCTGAAGATTGATGCCTCGAGTGCCAATTGAGCAAGCAAGATAAGCCGCCACAGTGCATATCGAGGTGCCGTTGATATGCCATGCGATGGGGACAAAATCGTGGAAATCGACGTTCCCCTCGGTGGAGGTGAGGTCTCTCATGCCAATATGCTGCGCCTTGTTCACGGCAAGGTGCCTGAAAGGGGAGGTGGTGAAAGTGTTCTTCATGCCCACCACCGCGCCTTCATAAAGCTTTGTATGTTCAGTCGGCCTGGCGGGTGCGCAGATATCCTTATAGCCATTATTGCTCCAGTGCCGAAGAAGGTCATCCGAGTGTTCCTCGCCAGCATGAGTCTCCACTAAGAGGATGCCGTCGTAGTGTCGCTCATCAATGCCACCTTTGGCCGCAGGGCCCCAGGTCGAAAAGTTCCGAAAGTAGAGATGCCACGTCTTCTCCTTCCGAGAGTGGCCTGGACGCTGCTTACTCTTGTAGGTTACAGTAGCGGGGCCACCAGCACCAGTCAGATGTTCACCGGGAGTCTGGTCAGGAGCCCGATCCCATCTGCTGCTGCCTGCGGGCGAGCTCCTTCTCGAAGACTGCCGATGCCGAG
Organism: Prorocentrum cordatum; assembly: GCA_963575745.1. Classification (NCBI taxonomy): domain Eukaryota; class Dinophyceae; order Prorocentrales; family Prorocentraceae; genus Prorocentrum; species Prorocentrum cordatum. The sequence goes on from CAUYUJ010004867.1 coordinate 63,886, forward strand.
GGCTCCCGGGGCGCCGATGGGCGCCGTCGGCGCCCCCTCTCGGCCGCGGGAGACGCAGCGGCCCCCGACGCTGCCGCTCCACCTGGAGGGGCCTGGGCGTCGCCGTGGCTGTCCTCGGCTCGGCGGCGCTGGGAGGCGAGTCGATCCAGCTGCTGCTGGCGGGCGGATCGGGCCTCCTTGGCCTTGGTGGCCGCGTCAGCGAGAAAAGCTTCTTGGCGCCCTCCTGGAGGCCCTTGACGAGGGCCTCCCTTCATTCTCCTGCTTTTGCCGCAGTTCGTCATCGCCCTGGCCCTCCTGGCCGCCCATGGAGAAAACGTCGCCGGAGTCGATAACGAAACCGTCGAGCTTATCTTCCAAGAACGCCGAGAGGGAGAGTGTTGGCTTGGGTTCAGGTGCTGGGGTAGCTGAGCGAACCGAGGCTGCCAGCTTGTCGTATTCGGCTTGTAGCGCGTCCAGGTGGGTCTTGAGAGAGATAACGTGCTCCCAACGCTGTTCAAGTTACTGCTGCCACTTGTGGTACTTGTCCAAGGCCCGCTTGAGTTTGCCATCTTGGTTGTTGAGGGCCCAGCGTGCCTTTGAGAGACGGGTCTCGAGCGGCGGCTGAGGAGGAGGGCCCTTGTCGAGCTCGTCCAGCTTCTTCTGGCACGCATGGGCAAGATGTGTCTGGCCACACTTGGTGGATGAAGCCAACATCGCCACCAACTCTGAGCGCTCGAGCTGAGAAGAGTCAACCTCAGGGAAACTGGCGGGAGGGCTATTGGCCCACTTGGAGCTCGGGTCCACCGCTCTCCCGTTGTCCAAGGCATGAGTGATGTCTTTAGGCTTCCACTCCCCACAGTGCTTGCACCACTTGAAGGATCCTGGGTTCTTCGCGCATCCGCAGGAGAGACATTTCCACATGGGGCCTCCAGAGCGATGCGGGAAACGTTTGCCCTTGGCGCCAGTGCGAACCCAGGGGCTGTAAGTCCAACTCCAATCTGCGGACAATGTGCGGAAGCAGGAGCAGAAGGAGCCACGGCGCCTTTGCGTAGGATGTCGTGTCTGGAGCCGTGTTGAGAGTGGCCCGATGGCCAAAGCCCAAATGGGCGCAGCTGCGTGGCCTGGCGGCTCGCGCAGCGGAGCGGTGGAGAAACGAACACTGGCCGCGGACTAGGCCGCCGGCCTAGCGCCGCGCGGGCCGCCGCAGAAGATGCAGTCCAAACTATTGTGCAATAAGTTGGGGGCCCAAGATGATAATGCGCTGCTAGATCCAGGATTTTCTGGGAAGGTGCATGCAGACCGAGATCTTACAGGTCATCGGGGGAGGATCTTCCCGGCATCCTTGACGGACGCGATCTGAGCGAAAGACTGATTGCAGAAACATGGGTATCTAGTTGCAGATCTGAGGCGCAGATGCGGCGCTCTTCCCAATCGCCTGCGCCACCGACTCGGAGAGCGGCCCGCTCGCTCTAGCCCCGAGGCAGCAGCTTCGCAGTGATCTTTGGGATGTCGCGTCCACCCCCGAGGCTTCGAGAATCTTAGCTCGCGGCTTTCTGCCCCGACCTGTTTGCGCGACAACCCCGCCCGAAGGATTCGGTCGCGAACTTTTCTCTCATCGGCCCCTAGATGAGACCCCGCCCGCCCTCGCCCTCGCAGGGCAAAGTCATTTCGCGGGCGAGAGCTGTTCCAAAATGAAGATCTCTCCAACCGGAGGCAATCCCCAGGATGTCTAGCAGGGCAGGAAACATCTCGCCGCAGGCGCCAGCAGCGGGAGAGCACGCAGCAGCATTCGTCATTGCAGCCCGCCTCCCTGGGGCAACCTCGGCAGTCACCGACTATAAAGGAGTTGTCGATTGAATGGAGCAGCATGCTAGCGCATGCTGCTGCAATGCGTCTCTCTACGCAGAGGTCAAAGTAGGGGTTCGAGGCCTCGCGCTTGCGGATTTCCAGCGGCGCGAAGTCAAACCCCATCAGGAAATCGACTCGCCGGAGCGATTCTCTGGAGACTGGTCGCGGGCAGCAGGTAATGAACAGGCGGGCGCCGCTGCTAAGATTGGAGCCAATCTGTATTCGGTTCCACGTTGAGCCGAAGTGGACCAACGCGCTAGACATGGCCAGAGTGCGAAATTGTAGTTCCAATACGATGCCAGAGCGCTCGAGAATTACCCAGCCCTCTCCCCCGAAGGGAGAAGAGCTTCTGTTGGGCCTCGGGCCAGGCGCGGAATGGCATGGGAGGGGGGCCCCAGCATGTTGACCACCCGGGGCCGACCTTTGCCGCCCGCCGGCAGGAAGAATGGAGGGGCGAAGATGGGCGCGCGAGCGCAGTGGACGTTGCGCCGCCGCCGCCGCCCACGCCACCCCCCC
>CAUYUJ010004868.1:0-2500 GCA_963575745.1 Prorocentrum cordatum
CGCAGCCACTGGGGCCTTCGGTGGAGCTCCCTATGGGGCCACGAAACGTGTGAGGGGTGTGCCAGAAAGGGGGGTGGAACCGCATGCGGGCGCAGCCACTGGGGCCTTCGGTGGAGCTCCCTATGGGGCCACGAAACGTGTGAGGGGTGTGCCCGAATGGGGGGTGGAACCGCATGCGGGCGCAGCCACTGGGGCCTTCGGTGGAGCTCCCTATGGGGCCACGAAACGTGTGAGGGGTGTGCCAGAATGGGGGGTGGAACCGCATGCGGGCGCAGCCACTGGGGCCTTCGGTGGAGCTCCCTATGGGGCCACGAAACGTGTGAGGGGTGTGCCAAAATGGGCGGTGGAACCGCATGCGGGCGCAGCCACTGGGGCCTTCGGTGGAGCTCTCCATGGGGCCACGAAAACGTGTGAGGGTGTGCCAGAATGGGGGGTGGATCCGCATGCGTGCGCAGCCACTGGGGCCTTCGGTGGAGCTCCCTATGGGGCCACGAAACGTGTGAGGGGTGTGCCAGAATGGGGGGTGGAACCGCATGCGGGCGCAGCCACTGGGGCCTTCGGTGGAGCTCCCTATGGGGCCACGAAACGTGTGAGGGGTGTGCCAGAATGGGTGTGGGAGGGGGAGGAGGAGGGAGGAAGGGGAGGAGGAGGAAGGAGGAGGAGGAGGAGGAGGAGGAGGAAGGAACGCGGGGCGACGTCTCTTCAAAACGAAGACCCAACACCACAGGATGGTTGGGAAAAAGACTCGGGATGACAAACCGGTCCCGGTGAGATGGTCGGGACTTCGGAGGACCACGTATGGGGAAAATCAGGACGTCGCATGTCTGGGCTCATGCCTTCTCCCATTACCTCCTCCCTCCTTTTTCTTTTCCCGCTCCTCCTCCTCCTCCTCCCCACCATCATCATCATCATCATCATCATCATCATCATCATCATCATCATCAGCATCATCATCATCATCATCATCATCATCATCGTCATCATCATCATCAGCATCAGCATCATCATCATCATCATCATCATCATCCTCATCCTCATCCTCATCCTCATCCTCATCCTCATCCTCATCCTCATCCTCACCACCACCACCACCACCACCATCATCATCATCATCATCATCATCATCATCATCATCATTATCATCATCATCATTACCATCACTGCCACCACCACCACCGCCACCACCACCACCACCACCATCATCATCATCATCATCATCATCAGCAGCAGCAGCAGCAGCAGCATCAGCATCATCATCATCATCGCCACCATCACCACCACCACCATCATCATCATCATCACCACCACCACCACCACCATCATCATCATCATCATCAGATTCATGATCATCATCATCATCATCATCAACAACATCATCATCATCATCATCAGCAGCAGCATCATCATCATCATCATCCTCATCCTCATCCTCATCCTCATCCTCATCCTCATCCTCATCCTCATCACCACCACCACCACTTCCATCATCATCATCATCATCATCATCATCATCATAATCATTATCATCATCATCATAACCATCACCTACCACCCCCACCACCCGCCACCACGCACACCACCAGCATCATCATCATCATCATCATCTCATCGTCATCATCATCATCATCGGAGGGTCCATCATCATCATCATCATCATCATGCAACCACTCACCATCATCATCATCATCATCATCATCAACATCATCATCATCATCAGCATCCTCAGCATCATCATCATCATCATCATCACCCGCACGCAGCCGGTGTGCGCCCCCGTGGCCAGTCGAACACGGCCCGCGCGGCCCCCCCTGGTGGCGATCCGCCGTCCTGCCGTGCAGACCCCCATGCGATGGGGGATCCAGGAGGGGGAAGGTGCTTCGATTCGCACAACTTCGATTCTGCCTTCTGCTCGAGGATGCTGCAATTCGCATAACTCCCCCGATGCTTCGATTCGAGTAACTTCACAACTTCTAGAATGCTTCCCCGAGTGCTCTGCCCAGAGCTTGACCGGCAGCGGGCGCGCACCACTGGCCAAGATGCTCCACAGAACTATAGCGGGTGGCAGCCGGAGCGGTGCACCTCGTGCTTCGGAGGAAGGGCGCGTGCGCCACGTCCAGAAAGAGCTAGAGGGCTGTCGGGCGGGCCCCGAGAGAAGGTCAGCCGGTCAGCCTGGCCCCTGAAGGTGACCCAGAGCTCCCATCGTCCCATCGTGTCGGCAGATTGTCCAGAGACGCGCCAAGCCCAGCTGCAGTGCATGGCAGCATCAGTGGGCTCGTTCGTGACGAGGAATCATTTGAAGGGGGTTGCTGCCGATTTTGCCAGCTACATGGGGAACCTTCGCATTGCGCGCCTCCTATTAGTGCAACCGTAAGGCGTCACTCTGCTGACCTCCCGTGGAGATTCTGGTGAGAGGAAATCCTTGATAACTATTAGAACCCGCTAGCGTAACGCATTTCGGGAAAGAACCTGTGAAAAAAATCAATGGTTCGGTCCTCTTGGC
>CAUYUJ010004868.1:10000-17500 GCA_963575745.1 Prorocentrum cordatum
GGTAGTAATAGTACAGTGGTAGGTCGTAGTAGTAGTAGTAGTAGTAGTAGTAGTAGTAGTAGGAGTGGGAGTAGGAGTAGTAGTGGTAGTAGTATAGTAGGAATAGGAAAAGTAGTAGTAGTAGTAGTAGTACTAGTCGTAGTAGTTGTAGTAGCAGTAGTAGTAGTAGTCGTCGTAGTCGTAGTAATAGTAATAGTTGTAGTAGGAGTAGTAGGACTAGTAGTAGCAGTAGTAGTAGTAGTAGTAGTAGTAGTGGTAGTAGTAGACTGAGTAGTAGCAGTAGTAGTAGTAGTAGTAGTAGTGGTAGTAGTATAGTAGGAAAAGAAATAGTAGTAGTAGTTGTAGTAGTCGTAGTAGTTGTAGTAGTAGTAGTACAGTGGTAGTACAATCGTAGGAATAGGGATAGTAGTACAGTGGTAGTAGTGGTACACTGGTAGAAGGACGGTGGTAGTCGTAGTACAGGGGTAGTAGTAGTAGTAGTACAGTATTGGTGATAGTACAGTGGTAGTAGTAGTACGGTGGTGATAGTAGTACAGTGGCAGTATAGTAGTAGTAGTAGTAGTAGTAGTAGTAGTAGTAGTAGTAGTCCTACTACTAGTACTAGTAGTAGTCGTGGTGGTAGTAGTAGTTGCACAGTGGTAGTAATAGTACAGTGGTAAGTCGTAGTAGTAGTAGTAATAGTAGTAGTAGTAGTAGTCGTAGTAGTAGTAGTAGTAGTAGTAGGAGTAGGAGTAGGAGTAGTAGTGGTAGTAGTATAGTAGGAATAGGAAAAGTAGTAGTAGTAGTAGTAGTAGTAGTAGTAATAGTAGTAGTAGTAGTAGTAGTAGTAATAGTAGGGGTGCACATGGTCTTCGTGCCGCTACAAACCTCACCTTCGTGTACTCTTCTTTTGTATCAGGCCGAATAGAACTCCTACAAGGGGAATTACGAAAACCGTAGTTTCAAACCTGGCTTTCGTGTCTTTCGCGCCAATGCCTACCTTCGTGCATTATTCGCTGCAGAGGCTGTAAATTGGATTCGAATTAGAAAGTAAACAAAAACGGCAGTTTTACACCTGTCCTTCGTGTCGACGTCGGATTTGGAGCAATCGCCACTGCCAGCCGCTTCATTTCGCCACAACCCTCTCGAGGATCGTGGGCCTGGCCCTCCGACGCGCGATTCCGGCGCGCACTTCACTAGGATCGTGGCCGTGGTCCAATTGGGAACGCTGCCGAAGGCCCACCGACGTCCAATTCCGGCACGCCTCTCACGAGGATCGTGTCCAGGCCCATCTGGGAGCGCTGCCGACGGCCCACCGATGAGCAATATCGGCGCACCCCTCACACGGATCGTAGACCTCGCCACATGTGGATCGCCGCCCGACGTTGAAGTTCGGCACGCCTCTCACATGGATCGTGGCCCTGGCCCACTGTGGAGCGCTGCCGACGGCCCACCGACGCCCAATGCGGGAACACCCCTCACGAGGATCGTGGCTCTCTGGTCCACTTGAGAGTGGGTTTTGATAAGGACGTCGTTCTGGTTTTATTCGGGAGCGCATTCTGGTTTTACTCGTTTCTGGTTCGTGATGGTTAGGAGGAAGAGGAGGAAGAGGAGGAGGAGGAGGAGGAGGAGGAGGAAGAGGAGGGGGAGGAGGAGGAGGAGGGGGAGGAGGAGGAGGAGGAACAGGAAAACGAGCAGGAAAAGAGGAACGCTGTGCTCTCGTCTTCCACAATGGGTTTGCGAACATCACCTTCGTGTACTATTGGCTCTACAGCAACTGTATTGTTCCCAACCATCCTGTGGTGTTGGGTCCTCGTTTTGAAGAGACGTCGCCCAGCGTTCCTCCTTCCTCCTCCTTCCTCCTCCTCCCCTTCCTCCCCCCTCCTCCCCCTCCCACACCCATTCTGGCACACCCCTCACACGCTTCGTGACCCCATAGGGAGCTCCACCGAAGGCCCCAGTGGCTGCGCCCGCATGCGGTTCCACCCCCCATTCTGGCATTCTGGCATACCCCTCACACGTTTCGTGGCCCCATAGGGAGCTCCACCGAAGGCCCCAGTGGCTGCGCCCGCATGCGGTTCCACCCCCATTCTGGCACACCCCTCACACGTTTCGTGGCCCCATAGGGAGCTCCACCGAAGGCCCCAGTGGCTGCGCCCGCATGCGGTTCCACCCCCCATTCTGGCACACCCCTCACACGTTTCGTGGCCCCATAGGGAGCTCCACCGAAGGCCCCAGTGGCTGCGCCCGCATGCGGTTCCACCCCCCATTCTGGCACACCCCTCACACGTTTCGTGGCCCCATAGGGAGCTCCACCGAAGGCCCCAGTGGCTGCGCCCGCATGCGGTTCCACCCCCCATTCTGGCACACCCCTCACACGTTTCGTGGCCCCATAGGGAGCTCCACCGAAGGCCCCAGTGGCTGCGCCCGCATGCGGTTCCACACCCCATTCTGGCACACCCCTCACACGCTTCGTGGCCCCATAGGGAGCTCCACCGAAGGCCCCAGTGGCTGCGCCCGCATGCGGTTCCACCCCCCATTCTGGCACACCCCTCACACGTTTCGTGGCCCCATAGGGAGCTCCACCGAAGGCCCCAGTGGCTGCGCCCGCATGCGGTTCCACCCCCCATCTGGCACACCCCTCACACGTTTCGTGGCCCCATAGGGAGCTCCACCGAAGGCCCCAGTGGCTGCGCCCGCATGCGGTTCCACCCCCCATTCTGGCACACCCCTCACACGTTTCGTGGCCCCATAGGGAGCTCCACCGAAGGCCCCAGTGGCTGCGCCCGCATGCGGTTCCACCCCCCATTCTGGCACACCCCTCACACGTTTCGTGGCCCCATAGGAGCTCCACCGAAGGCCCCAATGGCTGCGCCCGCATGCGGTTCACCCCCCATTCTGGCACACCCTCACACGTTTTTCGTGGCCCATAGGGAGCTCCACCGAAGGCCCCAGTGGCTGCGCCGGCATGTCACACGGTGGCCCCATAGGAGCCCACCGCCCCATGGTCTGCGCACACCCCTTCTGGCACACCCCTCACACGTTCGTGGCCCCATAGGGAGCTCCACCGAAGGCCCCAGTGGCTGCGCCCGCATGCGGTTCCACCCCCATTCTGGCACACCCCTCACACGCTTCGTGGCCCCATAGGGAGCTCCACCGAAGGCCCCAGTGGCTGCGCCGCATGCGGTTCCACCCCCCATTCTGGCACACCCCTCACACGTTTCGTGGCCCCATAGGGAGCTCCACCGAAGGCCCCAGTGGCTGCGCCCGCATGCGGTTCCACCCCCCATTTTGGCACACCCCTCACACGCTTCGTGGGTGGCCCATAGGGAGCTCCACCGAAGGCCCCAGTGGCTGCGCCGCATGTGGTTCCCCCCCCATTTCGGCACACCCTCACACGTTCGTGGCCCCATAGGGAGCTCCACCGAAGGCGGCTGCGCCCGCATGCGGTTCCACCCCCATTCTGGCACACCCCTCACACGTTCGTGGCCCCATAGGGAGCTCCACCGAAGGCCCCAGTGGCTGCGCCCGCATGCGGTTCCACCCCCCATTCTGGCACACCCCTCACACGTTTCGTGGCTCCCATAGGGAGCTCCACCGAAGGCCCCAGTGGCTGCGCCGGCATGCGGTTCCACACCCCATTCTGGCACACCCCTCACACGTTTCGTGGCTCCATAGGGAGCTCCACCGAAGGCCCCAGTGGCTGCGCCGGCATGCGGTTCCACACCCCATTCTGGCACACCCCTCACACGTTTCGTGGCTCCATAGGGGGCTCCACCAAAGGTCCCAGTGGCACTGCCCGCTCGCGTCCGCCACCACCCAGTACAGCCCTTGTTCCCTGCGCTTCGCCCACCCGGAACAACGCTTCGTACCCCTATAGGGAGCTCCACCAAAGGTCCCAGCGGCACCGCCCGCATGCGTCCGCCACCACCCTGCACAGCCCTTGCTCCCTGCCTGCGTTTCACCCACCCAGTACAGCGTGTCGTGGCCCCATAGGGAGCTCCACCGACGGTCCCAGTGGCACCGCTCGCATGCGTCCGCCACCACGCAGCACAGCCCTTGCTGACCGCGTCTCACCCACCCAGTGCAGCGTTTCGTGGCCCCATAGGGAGCTCCACCGAAGGTCCCAGTGGCACCGCCCGCATGCGTCCGCCAACACCCAGCACAATTGCGGCATTCACAACTGCATATGGTTGGGTCCTTCGCCAAGCTAATTTTATGATGAGCGAACGGCGAAATCGTGGGTTTCCGAACCCCTTCTTCGTGTACTATTAGAATCAGTGGGCTTCCGAACTTATTTTCGTGTACTAATAGGTGTATGGCCCCTGTATTGTTTTCCTATCAGCAAGTGGTGAAATTGTGGGTTTCCGAACTGCTGCTTCGTGTACGATTGAAATCCGACTATTCTCTGTTATTCCATTTGGTTTATATGAATGTAGAACCCGAACCCGAACCCTAACCCGAACCCGAACCCGAACCCTTACCCATTCATTCTTCGTAGACACGAAGGTGAAGTTTGACCCTCGTAGTAGAAGTAATAGTAGTAGTAGTAGTAGCAGCAGCAGCAGCAGTAGTAGTAGTAGTAGTAATAGTAGTAGTAGTAGTAGTAGTAGTAGTAGTAGTAGTAATAGAAATAGTAGTAGTAGTAGTAGCAGTAGTAGTAGTAGTAGTAGTAGTAGTAGTCGTAGCCGTCGTAGTAGTAGTAGTAGTAGTAATAATAGTGGTAGTAGTAATGATTGCTATTATTATTAATACTATTATTATTATTATTAGTAGTAGTAGTAGTGGTAGTAGTAGTAGTAATAGTAGTAGTAGTCGTAGTAGTAGTAGTAGTAGTAGTAGCAGTAGCAGTAGTAGTAGTAGTAGTTGTTGTAGTAGTAGTAGCAGTAGTAGTTGTTGTAGTAGCAGTAGTAGTAGTAGTAGTAGCAGTCCAGTGGTAGTAGCAGTAGTAATGGTAGTAATTACAATAAGAGGAGGAGCCAGACAGACCTGGTACCTCCCATACCCGAGCGCGGCCGAGACGGCTCATAGACAGGCGGCAGCGCGGCTCCGCCAGTGCTCCCTCACGGTGGCGGCCACGCGCGGGATGCTCTCCTCGTGGGGCCCCGGCGTGCCTGCTGCCGCGGCTCTGGCTCGCGCCGCCGCCGCCGCCGCCGCCCCCCTCGCCGCCGCCTGGCGCTGGCGGGGGGCCCGGGGTGGCCCAGCACTGGGTCTTGCCAGCAGGAGGGGGGAGCAGCCTCTGCTTTTGTTCTCGCCGAACAAAGAAGAGAAAAAAAGAAAGAAACAAAAAAAAAAAAAAAAAAAACGGCATGAACGTAAACTTTCGGCGTTCCGCGCGGATCTCTTGGATCCGCGCTGGGGCCCCCTGGCGGCGCCTCCGGCGCCGCCCCTGGCGCGCTCCGCGCGCCGGGGAGGGGGGTCCAGCGCAGAGACAAGAAATCCGCGCGGAGCGCCAAAACTTGATGTGTATGGCGTTGTTTCTTCTTCTATTTCGGTATCCTGAAGACTTTTTCGGGCCAAGGGAACGTCAGCAACGGTTCCGGATGGAAAAAAATATGCACCAGCTGGACCTCAGGAGGGGTCCTGGCCTCTTCCCGCCTCCTGACCGAGTATCTGGCGTCCCAGCCAGTTCAGACCCCCGAGCCGACTCCAAATCGCCGCCATCCTCGACACTCCCTGCGGGCCGACGTTGCGAAACAATGCGACCCCGTCTTGCTGTAGCATCTCGCCGCGCCAGATGGATATCTGTGATGGCCCCGGGGCCCGCAGCCCGGCGAAAGCACCCAGTGTGGCGATCGAAGCTCGGAGGTGGAGGGTCGACGCTCGAAGATCCGAGAAAGGAAAAACGGCATAAACACAAACTTTTGCCGCTCCGCGCGGAGTTCTTGGACCTGCGCTGAAACCCCCTTGCTGGCGTGCGGAGGGCGACGAGGGCGGCGCCAGAGGCGCCGCCAGGGGGTGCCCGGCGCGGATCCAAGAACTCCGCTCGGAACGCCAAACGTTTGTGTTTGTTTCGTTTTTCCTTCTTCGACCATCGAAGACGGAAGGACTCGAGCTCTCGCTCGTGTCCTCTACACTTCTCTGGGTCCCAGCAAAAAGCGCCTCCAGACGCTTCCGGCTGAGGAGACCTCCGCAAGCCTGGAGCAGCGGACGGCGGAGGACGACGCCGGAGGTGTGCGTCGTCGTCGTCGTCGTCGTCGTTGGCGGCGTCAACGTCGTCGGAGGCGTCGGTTTCGGCGTCGGCGTCGGCGTCGGCGGCGGCGGCGTCGGCGTCGGCGTCTATGTCGTAGTCGTCGTCGTCGTCGTAGTCGGCGGCGGCGGCGGTGGCGTCCGCGTCGGCGTCGGCGTCGGCGTCGTCGGCGTCGTCGTCGTCGGCGGCGGCGGCTGCGGTGGCGTCCGCGTCAGCGTCGGCGTCGGCGTCGGCGGCGTCGTCGTCGGCGGCGGCGTCGGCGTCGGCGTCGGCGTCGGCGTCGTCGTCGTCGTCGGCGTCCACCCGTCTGTCCGCCCGCCCGTCCTTAGCCTTCTCTCGTCAAGGGCTTCGGAGATCCTCGGGGACCCCCGTGGCCCCACCACCTCAGGCCTCGCTCTCGCGCCTCGCCGCGCCTCGACGAGAATCTCGGCGGTGAGGCAGATCTAGGTGAAATGGTTGGGGACCCGGTGACCGGTGCCCCGGTGACCCGGCGGTGTGGTCGGGAGCGGCCAAGAGGGGGGTGTCCAAGAGGGGGGGGTGCAAATCATGACGAGCGGCATGTGCGCGGCCCAGCGGGGGGGCCAGGGACGTAATGAAATAAGAAGGGGCGCCATGAAATCTGGGGAATATCATGCCCCCCGCCATGATATCCACCCCCCCCTAGTCATCACCCCCCTCTTTTCCGCCCCCGATGTGGGTCAGTTGACCCGGTGACCCGGTGACCCAATTTAAAAAACCTCTGGTTCGGGGGCTTCCGGAGCTCCTGGGCCTGAACCTCCATCTTGACCAGCTTCTCGTGGTGCGTTGCCTTGGCGTTCCGCTCCGCGGGCTGGGTTCCGGGTCCGTTCCTGGCTTCCCGAGCTTTGACGCGCGCAGCGTCTGGGCTCAGCGCGCAGTTCCATGCGCATCGTGTTTTCGTTGCGTGCGACCCCCTCGTCAGTCGAGCTGATCCCCATTATCCTAAGCTTTGTGCAAGCGGCAGCCCAGTGACAGTCACGCCCCAGAGTCGGTCGCTCTCCTTCTCCCTCTCCCTCTCTCCCCCTCATATATCCTTCCATTCCTCCTCCCGCTTCCTCTGCCCTCTCCATCACCTGGTACTCGTCCTCCTCCTCCTCCTCCTCGTCCTCCTTCTCCTCCTCCCCAACCAACTACCCCTGATAATAACACCCGGGGGATACTAAAATTCGGGGTCTAGCGGGGATAACAAAAACGATGTGTCACGGCACGGGGACGACAACGACGAGGATGTGTTCCTCTTGCTCTGAGATCTTGCCGCACATTCCTAACTCGGGAAGGGCTGAGAATGTGAGAATCCCATAGCCCTGCAACAC
>CAUYUJ010004868.1:20000-27500 GCA_963575745.1 Prorocentrum cordatum
GAGGGCTGACCGCTGTTACCCGCTGGCGCGTGGACATCTCACCCTCGTGGCCGGCCTGACAGGGTCCAACGGTTGACAACCTACCAGACCACCCCAACCCAACCCGAAGACCCGAATTTCGGGTTGGGGGGGTATGGGCTCCATATGTGTTTTTCCGATGTTCCCGGACCACCCCCCACTGGAAATGGAGGGCAAATTGAGGCCTTCGGGTTGGGTTGGGGTGATTTGGTGGGTGGTGAACGGTGTGGTCGTTCAGGGCTTCGTCCCGAGTCGTCCTTTGACAGACGGGGGAGAGGCCAGAACGGCGAACCGCCGCCCGCCTCGACTTCTTCACGCCGTGGGCGCGTCTGGGTCGCTCCCCTCCCCTGAGATCCGACCTCTGGACAACAAAACAAAAACAAAAAAAACGCTGCCAACAAACTCTCGAGGGGAGCCCTGGCCTCCCTCTCTCGGGGCCATTTGGTGGTCTCCAAACCAGGTGGTGAGAGACCCGGTGGCGACTCCGATTCCCCCAAAAAATACTTCTGGGTCGCCACCGGGTTTGGGGACACGCGGCCGCCACGAGGTTTTGCGTTTCCTGGGCCAGCCAGCGCTCGAAAACCATTACCCAAATCGCCCAAAACTCACCACTGGGTGTTCTCACCACCACGTTTGGGGACCACCAAGCCATTTTCCAAGCCAGATCGATCCGTGAGGGCCCCAGGGCCCGAATCTGGGCGAGCACGGCCGGCTCGAAGAACTTGGGACGCCAGGATCTCAGGGTCCGCCCCCGTCTTCCATCGGACCCCTTTTGGGGCACTGGTTCTGCCTGCGGCGGCAGGCGCCTGACGATTCCGGGGCTCCGAAGTTTGTCCAACCTTGAACGGTCGCAACTTCCCGACCGCGCAGATCGCCCGGCATCGGCGCGACTCCCAGCCACATCGGCGGCGTTCCGCCCGGAACGCCCGCGCCCAGGCAGGTGCACCGCGCCTGGGGAGGCACCGATATGCTGCTGCCCGTGGACCTCTCCTGGGGTGCGCTCGCACTACATCCGAAAATATGGTCGAGAAAATCCCAGACCCCCTCGGGCAATGAAAAAGTCACGACGGTCGGTGTTTCCTAATTTTCGGCCTCTGGCCTCTGGGGGCCCTTACCGGGCCTCGGGACCATGAAAAAACGGCTCGGGGTGAGAAACAGGCCCTGGGGCATGGGTCGAGAACTCTGGGGGTCGACGCAATGACAAAATCATGACGTCGGGGGTCTGGGGATCTGGGCCAGATTCCCAGGAAGTGTCTTCAGGCAAGCCCAGGACAACTCCTGGTGTTCACGCTCGGAGGGGCGACTGCGCTCGAGGAGCTGGGCCAGCTCTCCGGCGAGCGGGCCAAGAAACGCTGGCCCAACCTTGCAGGAGGCTTCTGGACCCCCGGCCGTAGCATGCCGAAGAGAACCCAGCCGTGGCGACGAGGGCTCTCCAGGACGAGCAGCAGTATCGACGCCTTATTTTCCTGACGACCTGCCAGACCACCCCAACCCAACCCGAAGACCCGAATTTCGGGTTGGGGGGGGGGGTACGGGTTCCATGTGTGTTTTCTCAATGTTCCCCGACCCCCCCACCACTGGAAATGGAGGTCAAATGGCGGCCTGCGGGTTGGGTTGGGGTGGTTTGGTGGGTGGTGATTTCCTACTCAGGAGGCCTCCTAGATGGGCTCGGAGTAGATGTGGTCGGAGGATCGCGCCGCATCGGCGATGCACCGGAGATGCACCGGCAGCGTTGGTGCTGCTCTGGCGCCACCGGCGTGGAGACACGCTGGCACCACACCGAGCCGCATCGCCGATGCACCGGCGCTGCGGCGCGACCCTCCGACCCAACCGGCTCGGGCCCCATCGGGGAGGCCCAGATCCTCTGAGCGTCAGCGCGGCGCGAGGCTGCCGAACTCTCTCCCCGTCACTCCCCAGACCCCCGACGGCCTGATTCCTTCATGACGTCGACGCCTCGAGGTCTCGACCCCTTCCCCAGGACACGTTTCTCACCCTGGGCCGTTCTCTGACGGTCCCGAGGGCTAGTTAAGCAGGGCCCCCCGAGGCCGAGAATAGCAAAAAGTCCCCGTCGTGATTTTTGTCATGACTCGAGGGCGTCTGGGACTCCCCTGCTCTCCCCCAAAAGTCTCCGCCTCGACGGCGAGTCGCAACCGCCCTTCTCCTTCTCCTCGAACCGCTCCACGGAGATCTGGCGCGGTATCCGACCGTGGCCCCCCCCGGCGCCTGCGCGGGGGGGGGCCCTGGGCTTGTGATTTTTCCAACCGTCCTCCTCCTCCTCCTCCTCCTCCTCCTCCTCCTCCTCCTCCTCCTCCTCCTCCTCCTCCTCCCCCTCCTCGTTCACGTCCTTTTCCTCCTCCTTCTCCTCTCCTCCTCCTGCTCCTGCTCCTGCTCCTCCTCCTCCTCCTCCTCCTCCTCCTCCTCCTCCTCCTCCCCCTCCTCGTTCACATCCTTCTCCCTCTTCCTCCCTCCTCCCCTGAAGAGGGGAGTCAGTAGATGAGGCCCGAATAAATGGGGTCGAAGGATCACGCCGCATCGCCAATACATCGCCGATGCATCGGCGCTGCATGGGCAATACATCGGCGACCTCGGCGACGCATCGGCGATACATCCATGTGAAGAGAATCGCGCCCCACATCGAGCCGCATCGGCGATACGGTGCGACCCTCCGACCCCATCTACTCCGGCCTCATCTAGGAGATCTAAAGCGCTGCCATTGTTGCACAGCGGGCATGTTCGCCCGGTTGCGGACCCCGGTAACCCAGCGCCCCGGATAGTCATTTACCCCCCCTTTTCCCCGTTTGTATCTCTTTATCCCGCCTCAATCATATGCAATTGTGGAGAAGGGCGCGGAGGCCGAACTTGATCATCACCAGGGGGAATTGCAAATCGATGCTGCGATCATCTCATGTTGACTAGCAACAGCATCCAGAAACGCTGAACATGGCAATTGTGGTCTCACCATTTCAGCTTCCGCAATCACGGGCGTGTGGCAAGGCTATGGGATTCGCACCATTTCATATTTCCCTAACCACCAACGTGCGGCAAGGCCATGGGATTCTCACTTTCTCAGCCGTTCCCGGGTCAGGAACGTGCGCAAGGCCATGGAAACCGATTTGATTTTGAAGTTACGTGCGTTTTCCAGCAGGCAGAGCATTGGAGTTACTTTTGTAGAACATTCCTCACGCAGTTCGTGGCCCCTCCTCCTCCTCCTCCTCCTCCTTCTCCTCCTCCTGCTCCCCTTCCTCCTCCTCCTCCTCCTCCTCCTCCTCCTCCTCCTCCTCCTCCTCCTCCTCTTCCTCCCCTCCTCCTCCTCCTCCTCCTCCCTCCTCCTCCTCCTCCTCCTCCTCCTCCTCTCCTCCTCCTCCTCCTCCTCCTCCTCCTCCTCCTCCTCCTCCTCCTCCTCCTCCTCCTCCTCCTCCCCCCCCCCGCAACTCCCCAGGCCCGAGCCTCCCCGAGTCTCCGGGACTCCTAGCTTTCGAGCCTTTTCGAGGCACCGAGCTGCGCCTCCCCCAAGGGCAACGATAGGGGGGATAAGGCATAAGGGACGCATCGATCCCCAATCGCCCACTGATCGCGGAGAGTGGTTCGATAGCCTGACCCTTCCCAAGAACGTGCGGCTTCACGATCGGGCGCCCATCGCCGATGCATCGGCGATGAATCGCCGATTCCAAGTCGACGTTCCCCCCCAATGCCTATCCCCCCCACATCGTTGCCCCTCAGTGCGTCGCGAGCCTCAGCCACGTCCCAAGCCGCCGAACGCGCCCAGGCGGTGGGCGACCCAGCAGGTCGCGGCCCTGCAGGGGCTCGCGACCCAGAGCGCGAGCCCAAGCTCGAACGAGATTATTGAGCGCATGGCCAAGCAGAACGAGAAGATCCTCGACAAGCTGTCTTTCGTCGCGGACAAGATCGCCATTGCCGAGATGCGCCAATACCAATCGAGCGCGCAAGGCACTGACGCAGCAAGAATGACGGCCTGCTTTTTCAAGGCGGACAGCGCCTCGTTGTCGTTGAGCGCCCAGCTTGCCGTCCTCGAGATGGTCTACAACGGCGGTTCTCGCAAGAGCATCGAGCACGGGCGCATCCTCAACGAGAAAGACAAGAGGCGCGTCGAGCTGGCGGTGGCGTTGTTCGAAAAGACCTACTGCGAGAAAAACGCCCGTCTCTACGACATCTTCGAGAATCGCGGAGAGCCGCCCGATAACCTCGTCTGGCTCATGCTGAGCGCCAAGTCGAAGATGCTCGAGCTCGCCAAGAAGGACATCGAGCTCGGCACCGAGATCGCCCGGCGCATCAGCTTCGGCTCCTACGCCAAGCGCGCAGTTAAGGCCCTCCCCGATATCCCCTCCGAGCTCCCCAACTTCCACGACCTCGTGCTGCCGATCAGCAAGAGCTTCGAGCCCGTCGAGAAGATGCCCGAGGAGTTCCCCTCCGGCGTGCCACGCGATCAGCTCTTCGAGGTGACCCCCCACGCGGCCAAGCAATTCGTCGACTGGCGCGGCGGCAACGGCGCGGCGCAGGGCATTGGCCACGCGCGAGCCACCGCGCAAGCGGTCGTCAAGTGGCGCTGGAGCCCCAAGCGCACTGCCGACGTGGCCTGCGAGAACCAGCGGAGAACTACATGGACGGGCGCTCCAAGCATGACTGCGCAAGCGCCGACAGGCAGCTCCGCTTCGAGACAATGGCTCTCTCGACCAGCACACCAAGATGGATTTCGAAGCGGTCGCCAATATCCACGCCGACCACGACGAGATGCGCAACCAGCGGGAGCCCGAGAAGAGCCAGGCCGACGCGAAGGCCCCAGAGGCCGACACTTCGACGCCGAAGGACGCCTGAGAGCCAAGCGGCGGCGAGCGGCGAGCGCCTGGCGCACGAGCGCCCCGAGCCAAGCGCCCCCATGCTCTTTGCTGCGAGGGTGCCGCGCGAGCGTCTCGAAGCACGCGCTCGAGCCCCATCTGCTCTCGAGCTCCAAGCGAGCATTCGAGCGCGCGCGAGTGTCGTTCCAGACTGCGGGGTGCTCCCCCCCCCTCTCGCCGAGCGATCCTCGATCAAGCATCAAGCAATCAAGCAAGCTCGATCCTCCATCATCGGGTCGAAGATCCGATGTCTTGGGTCCGAGCATCTTCGAGCAGTTCAATCCTAGATCCGAGGATCGCCAAGCTTGGAATCGAAGATCTCGGGATCGCGGTCCGAGGATCGAAGATCGAGCCTCGGCGATCGTCGATGTCCCCCGTCGCCGTCGTCAGACCCAGGCCGCCACCAAGGAGCCTCGATCCTCGGATCGAGAATCCGAGAACTTGGTTTCGAGCAGCTCAAAGCGCCTTGGATCCTACCCGAGGATCGCCACGCCTGGACTCGAAGACCCCTGCTTCGCGATCCGAGGACCGAGGGTCGAGCCTCGGCGATCGTCGACCTCCCTCGTCGCCGTCCTCGGGGCCAGACTGCCAGCAAGCAGGCTCGATCCCCCTCCATCCTCGGATCGAAGATCCGAAATCTTGCATCTTCAGATGCATTGGATCCCAGACCCGATGATCGCCACGCCTGGACTCGAAGACCGGGTTCGCGATCCGAGCCTCGGCGATCGTCGATCGCCCCCGCCGCCGCCCTCGGACCCAGACCGCCACCACAGAGCCTCGATCGCCGATCCTCGGATCCGAGATCTTGGCTCCGAGCATATTCGAGCGCCTTGGATCCTAGATCCGAGGGCAGCCACGCTTGGGCCGGAAAATCTCGGGTTCGCGATCCGAGGATCGAGGATCGAGCCTCGGCGATCGTCGATCTCCCTCGTCGCCGTCCTCGGGCCCAGACAGCCATCGAGCAGGCTCGATTCTCCATCCTCGGATCGAAGATCCGAAATCTTGGTCTTGAGCATCTGCGAGGACCTCGGATCCTAAATTCGATGATCGCCAAACTTGGGCTCGAGGATCCTGGGCCCTCGATCCGAGGATCGAGGATCGAGCCTCGACACCTAGCGGCCACGCGCGCACGCGCACGCAAACGCGCACACACAAACACAGAAACACACACACACACACACACACACACGCGCACACACAAACTCACAGACGCACGCACGCACACGCACGCACACACGCACACACACACATACACACAAACATACGACACGCACACACAACCACACACACGCACACAGACTCAAACACAAACACACACACACACGCGCACTCACAAACACACTCACACACTCACACAGGCAACACAAGTAAAAATAGCATGAGCCGCAACAGCAACAACAACCAGCATAACAACAGCAACAGCAGGCCACAACAGCAACGAGACAAACAACAACAACACAAACAACAGCTGCCACAACGGCACAGGCCAAGCCCACCGCATCGCCGATGCATCGCCGAAGCCCGCCGATGGATCGCCGGGGTGGCGCAAGCTACGGTGCAGACGCAGTTCGGGTCAAGCCCGCTGAGGACGCGACGCTTCCCGTGGCCCATTGAAGACCAAGCATTCCAAGCCCCCTTTTCCGCTGAGGCAAGGAGGGCCGAATCGGACAGCGACAATCGCCGCGCGTTTTCCTTGCCTTTTCGCCGAGCGGTCGGACGGCGAGAGCGTCGTTTCACCGATGTTCCTCGTCGAACATACGCAGGGCGACGAGCAGTCGCCAAACGGCGCGCAGATCGAGAACTCCGAGGAGGCGAAGACCGAGGACGGCGTCGAGCAGCACGAGGGGACGCAAGCAACCACGCTGGAGGAGGACGCCGGCAAGCCCGAGGACAAGAACCTCGACGACAAGAAGCTCGAGGACAAGAAGGTCAAGCTGGACCCCTGCAAGTTCGAGGACAATAAGCTCCAGAACAAGAGCAGGCTCGAGGACAACGCGCACTTCAAAAACAAACTCTCGGACAAGAAGCTGGAGGACTCCAGCAAGCTCGAGGGCAAGAGCTTCGGCAACAAGAAGCCCAGGGACAATAAGCTCAAGCAAGACTCCTGCAAGGTCGAGCCCGAGAAGATGCGCGGCCGCTTTTGCAAGCCCTCAGCGACAAGGCAGCGTGATGCCTTGCACCCGGTGCCGAACTCTGCCTCGCCTCCTGCCTCGGCCCCAAGTCCTGACTCATCCTTGGGGCACCTCACGAACCGCCGGGAACTCTGAGCGAGGTGCCTTCGGGCAGAGTGAGGACGAGGTGCTGGGGGCCCTGAGCGAGGCGACCACCGACCTCGAGGATACCGAGACAGGAAAACAAAAGACAGGGGCCAGGGCAACAACACCGACGACAGCAGGGGAAGAAAAACAACAAAACAAAACAAAAAACGCAAGCAGCAACGCACCCGCAAGCAACAGCAGCAACAACACGAACAACAGCAAAAGCAACCAGCGAAACAACAGCACCACCAAACACAGCACAAGCAACAGCAAGCACAACAGCAGCACCAGCAACCGGCGCAACAGCAATCCACAGCAGCAACGAGACCAGCAACAAAAACAAGCGAACAACAAGAAGCTACCAACGACAA
>CAUYUJ010004868.1:32500-66226 GCA_963575745.1 Prorocentrum cordatum
CTGGCGAGCGAGCGCCTGGGGGGCGCGCAGCGGTGGCCCGAGGGCGCGCCGCCCGTGGCCGAATGGAGCGCCCTCGACGGGAACTGCTTCCACCTCGACGACACGCCCAAGGACTGCGAGCAGGACGAGAATCCCTGCCTCCTGGAGCTCCGAGAGCTGGACCCCGAGCTCACAGGCGATCAGAAGGACACGCTCAAAACGCCAGAAGAGCGGATCAAGGAGATCCAATTCCCGCGCGCCCTCAAGAAACGGACCAGGCTCAAGCGAATCCAAGTTCTCGGGCCACTTCCCGGGCAAGCTGCAGCGCAAGTGGCAGCGCGCGAAGGCCGAGACAGGCGGCAAGACCTCGCTCGAGTACCTGGGCCGAGGCGCGGCCAAGGCGAAGCTCACAGGCAGGGCGCCGAAGGCCAAGACGAGCTCCTCCCGGCAGTTCAAGGCCAAGACGCAAGCGGAGAAGGACGCCAAGAAGCAAGCGAAGGTCAAGAAGAAAACAAGCCTCGAGGCTTGTGAGGACCCCCCCCCCGCGCGGCAAGGCGGCGCGCGTCGCCGAGGAGGGGGTCCACGAGGGCAGGCGCGGCAGAGTACGGGACGTCTGGCGAGCCCTGGGCACCGAGGACGCGGAAGCGGGAACAGGCGGAAGCTAACGAGTGCCTCTGAATCCCGAGCGCCACAGGTCACGATCGAGCAGGACTACAAGTTCCCCAAGCCGCACAAGCTGGACTGGCGCCAGACCAGACTGGCTCGCCGCACCGAGCTCGACAAGGAGTACGTGATTATGAACTACGAGCAGATCGTCAAGGGCGACACCCTCGAGCTGGGCACAGTGCACGCGCTGCTGTGCGAGATCGAGGAGCGCGTGGGCGTCCCCGAAACCGTTCTGGTGGTCGAGCCCACGGCGGTCGTCGCCTGGGCTCGAGGGGGCCAGGGCGAGGACAAACCCGCCGCCAAGCAGCCCGAGGAGCACAAGCGCTGGGCCGAAAGAGAGACCACAAGGCCGAGCACGTCCTGATCTGCGTGCACCCCGAGGCGCCCGCGCTCTACACCTACCTCAAGGTCGGCGGTTGCTACAGTTGTCCCGACCCCAGGGTGCCTTCAGTTGTCCGCTCCGTTTTCAAGCGAATCCTGGAGGCACCCTGGGCAGGGGGCACTTGTAGCAACGCCCGCCGAGGTCTCGAGGATCGGCGGGGGCGTCGCGGTGGAGTTCCGCGACGCCCTCAAGCAGCCGTCCGAAAACGCCAAGCAGGCGTAAAGGGCCACATGCGAACCCACACCTACACCCCACGATTTCTGAGGGGGGGAGGTCGGGCTCACTTTGCTCTGGAGCTGCCGAACGAAGTGAACCCCACCCTCCTCCTCAGCAGTCGTGGGTGGGTCTCGCACGTGGCCTCCTAAGGCCACCACGAAGATCCTCCGCAAGCTCGGCGCCAGTGGCCTTGGCGAGACCTGCCCTGCGAGGAGCAACGAGAAGTTCCAGGCCGACGCCTGGTCCTGCGGCCTGTGGACGAGTCGTTGGGTCGAGCGCGCCCTGCGCGAGATCCGAGGTGAGGGCCGCCAAACGCCCGTGAGCATCAGCACGATGTGCGCCCGAGGCAACGAGTGGACCAACAAGCTCAAGGAGGCCAGCGACAACGACCTGGCCAAGGCCAAAGCCAAGGCCAAGAGCAAGGCCAAGTCCTAGCCCCTCAAGGACCCCACGGCGGTCGAGCCGAAGCACGCCACCTTCGAGGAGGCAAGCGCTGCCACCCAGGCCTGCACCAAACGCCTCCCGTGCAAGGACGGTTCTAAAGCGTGCCGAGCCTGCATGGGCGAGTGGTTTGAGGTCGTGCGCAATAGAGGTTTCTTGGCCCAGAGCGCCAAGGACCTCTCCTGCGCAGGCAATGTGTAGCCGCGAACCTCGAGATCTTTCGAGTCAGACTTGTGCCATGATCTACAAGGCCAGTCGACACGAGCGCCCAAGATCGTCGTCATAAGCATCATCATCATAATCATCATCATCATCATCATCATCATCATCATCATCATCATCAGCAGCAGCATCAGCATCAGCATCATCGTCATCATCATCATCATCATCAGCATCAGCATCAGCATCAGCATCAGCATCAGCATCAGCATCAGCATCAGCATCAGCATCATCATCGTCATCATCATCATCATCATCATCATCATCATCATCATCTTCATCATCATCTAAATCATCATCATCATCATCATCATCATCATCATCAGCATCAGCATCATCATCATCATCATCATCATCATCATCATCATCATCATCATCATCATCATCATCATCATCATGACCATCATCATCATCACCACCGCTGGAAAAATCATTGATTGTTTTCGCCCAAACCCAGAAATTTATTATCTTCCGGGGATTCTTAACTGGGGTACTCGGTTATACCCTCACAGATCGATCCGGCTCGACACATGCAGCAACAGCATGTGGTCTACAGGGCTGCGGTCGCGAAGTTGTCATGATGTCGCCACTGTTTCGCAACGTCGGCTCTCGGGGACTTTCGGCGCTGCGGCGTCTGGCTGGCCATCTTATGTTGCATCCTCGGGGGACCTTGTCTGTCCCGTCGCGGCCCTGTCCGCGTCGAACCCGTGTCCAATCCATGTCGGACGCGCCGGATCCGTGTCGAATCCGTGTCGAGTCCGCGTCGAATCCACGCCAAATCCGCGCCGAGTCCGCGTCGAGCACGCGTCGGGCCCCCCAAAGACACCAACTTTTGGGACAGGCGAGGCCCCCCGAAGACGCAACAGAAGCCAACCTCTTCAGGAACTGGCCACGACCAGCCCGACGGGGCAGGCCAGCGCGCGGCGCTGCACGTGCAGGACGGCACGGCGCCCTATAGGGACAGCCGAGCCGGCAGCGAGTGGCTCGGCGGTCCTGGGGCTCGCCATGGAAGGCGCCTGCCACAGGAGGGCTGGGAAATTCGTGGCACGCCGGGGTACAGTCGGGGCGTTGACCTAAGGAACCCTAAATAAGGAACGAGGCCCCTTTTTCCAAAAATTTAAACTTCGATTTCCCATCGAAAACCTAAGGAAAACCTGAGGCAAGCTGTCAAACACTTAAGGAACACGGAGCCCCTCCCCAACGAAAAGGGTTCCTTCTTCAAGGCCTCGACTGTATAGGCTTTCCAACCGTCCCGAGACAGGCGTCCCCGACTGCGGAAATGATTCTGTGGACAGC
Source organism: Prorocentrum cordatum (assembly GCA_963575745.1). Taxonomy (NCBI): domain Eukaryota; class Dinophyceae; order Prorocentrales; family Prorocentraceae; genus Prorocentrum; species Prorocentrum cordatum. Next base: position 35,700 of record CAUYUJ010004868.1, read on the forward strand.
ATGCTTCCTCCGCTGAGCTGGTCCTGGTCTTGCTCCTGGCCTGCCTCCCCAGCCATTTTGGCTCAGGTCAGCTTTGCTCGAGCTGGCTGGCTCAAATTCCCCGTACTTCGTGGTGAGCGTTGTCTTAGTCGGCGTTTCGACATTGGGGGGATGGGGGGGAGGGGTGGGGGTCTGGCTCTGGACCTCTGCTTAGTGTGACTGTTAAGACTCCACCTGCTCGAAACAGGCGCCAACAAAAACAGCCAAGATCTACTCCATGGGGGGTGGGGGAGGGGGGGGCGAGGGCCCACGCCGATCTGCATCAAACAATACATAACAAACAATCACGTGGTCACCCGTGAGTTGCACAAGTGTTTCGAGAAGCTTGCGACGGCATCCGCTGAGGACAGCATGTTAGAAGAATCCACAACCGCATAAACATAAACTTTTAGCGCTCCGCGCGGATTTCTTGGATTCGCGCTGGACCCCCCTTCCCGGCGCTCGGCGGCGCCACGGGCGGCGCCGGGGGTCCTAGGCGCGGATCCGAAAAATCCGCGCGGAGCGCCAATAGTTTATCCTGATGTGGTTTGTTTTTCTTCGAGTTTCGAGAGAAGCTTACGACGGCATCCGCTGTGGACAGCATGTGCGCCCCCCCTCCCCGCAGGGATCCGCCACCCGCCAGAGCCCAGGGAGGCCCCAAGAAGGCTCCGGGGGGGCCTCCAACCATGGCTTTCTCCCCCTGACCTATCCTCGTCCTCGTTGGCCTCCTGCTCGACCATCTCCTCCTCACTCCTCCTCACTCCTCCTCCTCCTCCTCCTCCTCCTCCTCCTCCTCCTCCTCCTCCTTCCCCTCCTCTTCCTCCTCCTCCTCCTCCTCCTCCCTCCTCCTCCCTCCTCCCTCCTCCTCCCTCCTCCCTCCTCCTCCTCTTCCAACTCTCTCCTCCTCCTCCTCCCGCTCCTCCTCCCGCGCCTTCTTCTCCTCATCCTACTTCTTGCTCGCACGCCGTCGGCGTCTTCCTGTTCCTCCTGCTTCACCTCCTCCTCCTCCTCCTCCTCCTCCTCCTCTTCCTCCTCCTCCTCCTCCTCCTCTTCCATCCTTTTCCCTTGCAAGTCCGCCGACACACACACATAACAGTATCCCCCATACTTTTCTACATGTTCTGGGTTGTCGTCTTCCCCCTCACTTCCCATATTTCCCCATGTCTTCCGGGGAGTCGACGATGGATAGTGTGTGTGTGTGTTGTTTCCCCTCCTGAGTGATAGGGGGGTCGTTTTCAGAACGTGGCTCTCGCCTTGGCGCCGCTCTCAGTTTATGAACCAGCACGAAGGAGCCCCGTGGCACGGCAGACGACGGACGAGCGACGGACGACGGACGAGGACGACGGGGCCGCCCTGAAAAGGTCTGCCGCAGAATGTCGGGACGCAGGGCGGCTCCTCTTCGGATCCGGCTCTCCTCGCCTCGGCTCGGCGCAGCCCTGTCTGGAAGTGTCGCGGCAGCCTCCCTGGCATCGCTCGGACGTCCTGTGCTTCTCTCGGTCTCGTGCGTGTTTTTTTTTTTTCGCCAGATGATCAAGGGTGCTCCTCGATCGCCCCCGCCGAGAAAAGAATGGCACACCGCCCGAGCGATGCCAGGCTTCTGGATGGAGGGACGGGGGGTCGGTCTCAAACTGTGGCTCTCGCCCCAGCGCCGCCGTGCTCCTTCGTATGGGAAGTTTGCGTCGTCCTCAGGGATGAGGGAGCGGGGCCGTTTCCAACATGGAGGTCTCGCCCCAGCTCAGCGCGCATCCGCCTGGCATTCGGCGGTTCCTTCTCAAAGCGCGGCGCTCGCCCCAGCACCGAGCAGGCTCGTGTTCTGTTGAGTCCGCACCAGCTTCACGGGTGGAGGGGTACTGGCCATCGCTCGGACGTCCACTCCCTGTGCTTTGTGCGGCTTCGTGCGCGGCTCTTTCGCAGGATGACCCAGGATGCTCCCCGCCGAGAAAACGTGCACACGTCCGAGCGACACCAAGGGTAGGTCGGTTTCGACGTGGGGCTCTCGCCCCAGCGCCACGCAACCTTCGTCCAAGCATCCTGCAGCAGCTGACCGCGAGGATTGAAGAGGCCACAGGACACACACACACAAATAAATACACACAAATAAAAATGTACCCCATATTTTCCTAAATTTTCCTGGGAATCGACGATTAATTGTGTCTGTGTGTTTTGCCCCCTCCTGCTCAAGGTGGGGCTCTTGCCGGAGCGCGCCGCGGGGTTTCGTGCCACACGGCTGCAGCAGTTTGCAGGGGTGGAGCACGCACCGTCTTCACCATGGGGCTCTCGCGGTGGCGCCGCGCACGCTCATGCTGCAAAAGCACCGCACCAGCTACCAGGGCCGAGGACAACCCCACACTCCGAATCTCCTGCGGGCAGGCAGGCAGAGGGGGAGGAGCCTGATCTCCATCCTCGATCCCCGACGGGGAGGAGGGGGAGACGACGCCCGATCACTCAGCCAAGGTCGGGGGCGCGCAAACATGGATTAGCGATCCATGGATTTGGCGCGCGGTCGCCAACTCCGAGGATCGGGGGAGGTGCCCTCCCCAAAATGCTGCCGGTGCCGCCTCGCTCGGCGGCGGAAATCCGCGATTTCCCATGGAAACGGGACCCGTCGCCAATCCACGCCCCCCTCATCCATGTTTGCCATCGCCTGACAGGGACCCCGCCCCCGCCCACCCTCGATCCTCGAGGAGGAGGCGAAGGAGCAGCCTGGCCTCGGCCAAAGCAGCTCTGCCCCCCCCCCCGGGTTGGCGGACGCGATGGCGAAGCCGCCCAGATCGAGAACGCGGAGATCGCGTGGGGTGCCTCCACGGACATCTGCGCCTCCCGCCCCCGGGGCGCTCGCCCGTGCGCGCGCGAGGCGGGCGCTGCCGCGGCAGCTACAGCACCTCGGCCGCCGAGGCGCTCCGAGAGGACCAGCAGCAATGGAAGGCGAACGTACAGTCGGGGCGTTGACCTAAGGAACCCTAAATAAGGAACGAGGCCCCTTTGTTCCATAAGTTAAACTTCGATTTTCCGATCGAAAAACATGGGGAAGACCTGAGGCAAGCTGTGAAACACTTAAGGAACGCGGAGCCCCTCCCCAACCAAAAGGGTTCCTTCTTCAAGGCCCCGACTGTACTCAACGAGGTCTCCAAACACGTACGGCTGGTCCGCGCCGTGACGACTTGGGCGTTGGTTTCTGGCACCGCGTGGATCGTTCAGCCTTGAACGATCGGCGGCTTCTCGACCGCCAGATCGTGCCCAAATGGCCGATTCTGAACCACTGGCGGCGTTCAACCTGAGCGCCAGCGCTGGGGATCGCAGCCGCGTCGACGAGACGCGAAACGAACGCAGTTAGCACAAGGAGAAGCGAGTCCCGAGGGGAAGGGGTCCTGGACCCCGAGGCCCGGCCCCAGGACGAGATCTTCATCCCGAGCCGTTTTCTGACAGTCCCGGGGCCCGTGGGGGGGCCCCGAGAACCCGAAAGGGGGGGGGGGAGGGGTCCCGTGGGGGGGCAGCCCGGGGGGTGGTCTCGGGGGGCCCCAGGGCCCAAGAAGCCCTCCAGAGACTCTCCAAAAGGCCCCCAGGCGCCCCCCTGGGACAGCAAGGAAGCCCCGAGAGGCTCCCAGAAGGCTCCCAAGACAAACACAAGACTTCCCGCCAGAGGCTCCCGAGAGCGCTGCAGGGAGACTTCAAAAAGTATCTGGGCCCTCCTCTTTCAGCGCGCCATCCAACACAAATTAGCCAAAGCGACATTGAGTCGAAGGGCCCTTCGGGTTCTGGTGGGGACCAGGGTCAGAGTACCACCCACCCACAGGGTGCCCGGGGCCCAGGGGACCCCCCTGGGACCCAGACCCCCGACGTCATGATTTTTTCATTACGTCGACCCCCAGAGGTCCCGACCCTTTCCCTAGGACGGGCTTTGCATCCCGAGTCGTTTTTTGACGCTCCCGAGGTCTGGTGAGGGCCCCCAGAGGCCGAAAAGTTCAGAAAAACCTCCCGTCCTGATTTTTTCATTGCTCGAGGTGGTCTGGGGACGCGGTGCTCTGGTCGGAGCCCCCGGCCGACACCAACGGCGCACCGCACCCGCCGCGCTGAGATGGCTGGCACCGGTGAGAGCACCGGCTTCGGCGTCTGGGCGACAGGCACAGCTGCAGCAGCGGCAAGGAGGAGCCTCGCGTCAACGACGTCGGCTGTGCGGCACGACGTGCTCCTCTTCGATCCTCCAGCCAAGATCCTCCTCGAGTAATGAAACAAATCCTGACGGCAGGGCCCTCACCGGGCCTCGGGAGCGTCAACAAAACGACTCGGGATGCAAAGCCGGTCATGGGGAAAGGGTCGGGGCCTCTGGGGGTCGACGTGATGAACAAAACATTACGTAGGGGGTCTGGGATCCAAGATCCTCTTCGATCTTCTTCCTCCTCTCGGCGGGGGGCGGGGATCAGGGGAGGAAGCGCGCTGGTCCAGACTGAGCCCCTTGCCGACTCTACGCACCGCACGCGCCGCACCGACGTGGCCGTCGACGGTGAAAGCCCTGGCTCTGGCTTCGGGGCGGTAGGCTCAGAGGAGCCCCGTGTCTATGACGTGGGGTGTGCGGCACGAAGGACTCTGAGATCCTGGCGCTGCATGTTCCTTTGTTTGGCGAACAGCTTCGCCTGGTATCGACCTCCGAGATCATCGCAGATCGGCCCGGCTCGAAACGTGCAGCAGAAATATTGGGTCTACGGTCTAGGAGTATGGTCGCCATTCCTCGCAATGACGATATGTTTCGCAATGTGGGATCTCAGAGGAGGTCAAAGGGAAATGCATAAAACCTACTCTGTGCGGCACATGTTCCACCTCATAGACACTACTCCGGGCCGGCGCAGCGTGCCAACTTTCGGAGCCTGCCCAGGCCGATAGGGCAGTCAACGGAGGTAGAATGTATCAGGGCAGTCAAACACAGCGAGGGTACGGTGGGATGCGCCCACCCTGGGGGAGGCGGGACGAAGGGGAGAAAGGAGGGGGGAGGAGGAGGAGGAGGAGGAGGAGGAGGAGGAGGAGGAGGAGGAGGACGAGGAGGAGAGGAGGAGGAGATGGAGGAGGAGAGGACGAGAAGGAGGAGGAGGGAGGAGGAGGAGGAGGAGAGGAGAGGAGAGGAGGAGGAAACGGAGGAGGAGGAAGAGGGGGAGGAGGGGAGGGGGAGGAGGAGGAAGGAGGGGAGGAGGAGGAGGAGGAGGAGGAGGAGGAGGAGAGGAGGAGGAGGAGGAGGGGAGGAGGGGGAGGAGGGGGGAGGAGGAGGAGGAGGAGGAGGAGGAGGAGGAGGAGGAGAAGGAGGAGGAGGAAGAGGGAGGAGGAGGAGGAGGGAGGAGGGAGGAGGGAGGACGGGAGGACGAAGAGAGCCTCCTGGGAGAGCCCGGGGCGCCCCCAGGTTGGCGCGGAGGGGCCTTGGAGGGGCACCATCGGGTCTGGGCGAACCCCACGAAGCCCCCTCTGGGCGCCCCCAGGCGTCCATCCGCGTGGTTGATATGATCGAATAGTGGGGCATCCAATGAAAGAGCACGGACGTAGGAGCTGTCAGTGGCAGCGCGGACTTTCGCGGGGACGCCACGGTCAGTTCTCGGCGCAGAGGCCGTTGCCCTAGATGAGGCTTCGCGGGGTGACCATGCCCAGCCGACCTCTGGCAGCTATAAGAGCAGCTCGAACCTTGTGTTTCCCGAGCTGCGACACAAACGAAGTAGACCGGAAGGGAGGAGAGCCCGACGAGGCCGAGCCCCCAATTTCACAGTGCACATGCGTATCCTCGAATGGCCCCACAAGCGGCGCGATGGTGGAAAAAGAATAGCAGTAAAGTTGGTACGGTTTCTACGGGTGGTGGGGACTGGGGCCCTCTAGCGCAAGGGCCCGGACAATCGCCAGGAACTTGATGCCCCAGGGTGGCGGGCAGTGAGGCGGGTGGCTGGTTCAAATCGGCAAAGCGCCTAAGCCCAAATGGCCACGGGCATCGGGTAGAGCGAAAGGATACACATTCGTGTTAGTACACGGGGGCGGGTCGTTGAGTGGCCCAGAAGCGGTGCGATGGTGGTAAAAGATGGGGGGTGCGTTGATGCAAACTGCTTCAATGGCGGAGACGGTAGCGCAGGGGCCAGAGCCACTCCCCCGCGCAGGTCGCCCCCAGGACGTCGGCGCAAGCGAATTGTTCCACAGGCCACTCGCCCCGCAGAATATCGCCCGCGGCGCGGCATCTGACGGCCTGGCCCACCATCCTGATGCTCTGGACACGCCGAAAGTGCTCGCGGCGTGGCAGCCCGCGTCGCCCTAGAACTCGCAAGCTAGCACGCCCCGCTCGTCCTCGCGGATCTCGGCGAACCGATGCGCTCTTGACGTCGGCGACTGGTAGGAGGCTTCCTCTGGCCGGCCCTTGTAGTAACTCATGAGGTACCCCCCCCCTGGGTCTCGGCGCCCCCTGCCAAGCCCGGCGCCGAAACTGGCGTTTCACGGCGACATCGCGCGCGCCGTCGCGGGCGAGTCTCGTCTCGCCGGTCGCGCGCCCCACGGCTGCCAGCGCTGCAGTGGCGCTCGCGTCGCGGAAGGGGTTGCGCAGTTGCCCGCTTTCATTTCGTCCGCGAGATGTTCGAAGAGACTATCGCCGCGGCCCTCAACGCCGCCGTCGCCAGCCGCCTTTGGAGCGGACCAGGGGGCCGCCTCCAGGTCGAAGCGCCGCTTCGCGGTTCCTCGAAGACGCCCCCTGCCGAGGAACCCCGCGCAGCGCGGCCGCTGCGACCCCCGTTTCCAGCCCCTTTACTGTCGCCGCGCCTGGGCCCTAACTTCTCATAGAAACGCCGCTGGCAAAAGGGAGCGGACGGGCTGCCCCGCGGCGATGTAGCCCGAAACCTCGCCGCGACGAGAGAATCGTCGCCCGCACCAGAATCCGATGACCTCCTCGGGGAGGAGGAGCTCGATCTCCTCGCCCGTGCACGCCGCTGGTTTCAGCATCCACTGGAGAACATCCTGACCTGCTGCCACATGCTTCGGCGTGCCCGGTGGGCGCGTGGACTACCGCCAGCCCCGCGTCGTCGCACCTCGTCGGAAAGTAATCCGCCTCGAAATTCGCAACCTTCTGCGACAAACCGAAGCCCGTCTGAATCGACGCTCGGTCCAGCATGTAGCACTCTCGTGATACCACGAGCGGCGGTTCCGGCATCTTACGTCCTGCCCCGTTGATCCTCGCGCGCCCCAGCGTGGCCGTCAGCCCTCCGCCCACGACGGCGAGGCGCTGCGGCGGGAGCCAAGTGTAGCCGTCGCAGTGGCAGCACATCACTGCTCACACTTTGACGATTTGAAGCCACGCCACCCCGCGCAAGCGCGGCGCGAGGCCATCGTCCATGAACAGCCGTTCCAAACCCCGATGAAAGGCCCTGGGGGCACGTGCTACCCTCGTCGTCGGTCCCTTGCCAGCGCCGAATAGCATCTCCACATTCGTGACGACTTGCTGCGCCTGAGGCAGAGCGGTCAGCCTGTCGTTCGCATCAACACCCGCGACCACCTGCGTCAAGACCCAGGCGCGCAGGGTCTGGTTGGGCACGGTTGGCCCGCGCGGCTCGGCAACCCTGGCGCGCACGTGATCGATGAAACGCACGATCGTCACCGGCCACGGTGCCCCCGTGGCCCGTGTGCGCGCAACAAGAACCACCTCGCATCCTCTGCATGGCTCGCGCGTGCGACCTTCCTGTGTTGATGCGCGTGCGGCCCGTGCTGCCGCCGCTCGCCCGCTCCAGGGCCATGCAGGCCCGCGCGGTCTCGAAGGGGACCGCTCCCATCTCCTCGAGCAGCGCAATCAGGCGAACCTTCCATCGAGCCCACTTTTGCACTTCCAGCCCGCGCCGGTTCCCCTTCCGCGGCTGCGCGGCGCCTCCGCGTGAAGCGGGCCCCCGCCATCGCCCGGGCCCCCAGCGGCGGCGGGGCCCCGGCCGCACGTCGGCCGTCCGTCCACCGGAGGCACGCTGTGGCGTCCTCCAGCACGGCCCGCTCGGGGCAACCGTGGAACGACCTCAGGCGTCCCAGAACGGGCTCCTCAGCAACGGCCCAATCCACGAGCTCCTCTAGCGTATGCCGCGCCTCCTCCACGCTGCGGCCCGCGGCCTCGGCAAGCCGCACGGGGTGTTCCTCGAGCTCGGCCTCCTTGGCCTGCAGCGCGAGGCGCGAGGCGCGGGATGTCGTACTGGTGCAGCACCTTGCCGTCCCGCCGTCGCGCGGCGTCGAGGGCGCAGGGCCCAAAGGCCAGCATCTGCGCCCAACCGTTGTTCAAGATCGGCCGAGCGTCTGAGCCCAAATGGCCATAGGCATCGGCAGACTGAAAGGATACACAGTCGGGTTGGCACACGGGGGCAACGTTCTGCTTGGGAGGCCCTGGGCACCACCTCAGGCCTCCTTCATTCGACTGGCAGCCTACGTCGCCAAATCTGAGTGGAAGAAGTGGGCGAGGGTGCACAGCCTCAGACAAAATATGAGCACGAAACACAGTGAGGACCGTGGGATCCCGACAGGATGCGAGGATGGTCAGGCACTGATCTGCGAGTGGATGAGGTCGGCGAGCCTAGAACTGACCACTGGCAACTGGCACTTATAGGGAAACAACACAAACGCCAGTGGACTGGGGCTGACGCTTCGCCAGGCTAGCCCACGTGTGACTCGTCACAAGAGTGATTGCGCTGTCTCCTTGCCCAGATCACTTTGTGGGCGGATAGAACGACCGAAAACACGCAAGAGGAACAAGACACTGCAGAAACTTCCGCCACCCTGCCACTGGGCGCGGAGTGGGCGCGCCCTCGGGTCATTGGCGCATCCCCTTGCGCCTCGGCCCTCAGCCCTCGCGCGGACCCCAAAATTCTCACACCTCCATAGAGGCCCCCTAGATGGGGTCGGAGTAGATGGGGTCGGAGGATCGCGCCGCATCACCGATACATCGGCGATGCATCGGCGAGGCATCGGCGATGCATGGTCGACGTGGGCGATGCATCGGCGACGCCGGCGTGAAGGAAGTCGGGCTCCGCATCGTGCCGCGTCGCCGATGCACTGGCGAGGCGGCGCGATCCTCCGACCCCATCTACTCCGACCCCATCTATGAAGGTGCCCCAGGACACACAAATAAATACACACAAATACAAAGATTCCCTCTATGTTCCTATATGTTCTGGGTTCCTGTCTTCCCCCCCCACTTCCCATATGTTCCCAGATCTTCTGGGGAACCGAAGATGACTTGTGTCTGTGTGTCTCTTTTCCTCCTGAATCTAGGAGGCCTAGACTCCAGGGGCTCCGTCGGTGCCCCCCCCCCGGGGCTCTGACGAGGGGGGCTGTGCGTGCAACTCGGTCGGTCCACAAGAGAGGGCCCTCCTCCTCCTCCCCCCTCCTCCTCCTCCTCCTCCTCCCCCTCCTCCTCCTCCTCCTCCTCCTCCTCCTCCTCCTCCTCCTCCTCCTCCCCCCTTCCTCCTCCTCCTCCTCCTCCTCCTCCTCCTCCTCCCTCCTCCTCCTCCTCCTCCTCCTCCTCCTCCTCCCCTCCTCCTCCTCCCCCTCCTCCTCCGTTGGTCGATCCAGAAGAGAGGGCCCGAGGGCGGGGCCCGGAGGGCCCCACGGAGTCGCGCGGGGAGGCGCGACGGGGCCCGATCGAGGCCCCCAGAGAGCGGCCCCAGGGGGGCCCTTAAGATGAGCTAGCTCGAGGCGGCCGCCCGAGAGGCGCCCGAGACACCCCACGAGGCCTCCCAAGAGTTCTGGCCATCGCTCGGACGTTCATGTCCTGTGTTTTTTTCGGTTTCGTGCGTGGTTTTTTCGCCGAATGATCAAGGATGCTCCTCGATGGCCCTCGCCGAGAGAGCGGCCCCAGGGGGCCCTTAAGATGAGCTCGAGGCGGCCGCCCAAGAGGCGCCCAAGACACCCCAAGAGGGAAAGGGGCCCTGGGACACACAAGTAAAGATACACACACACACACACACACACACACACACACACACACACACACACACACACACACACACACACAAATGACAGGATTCCCCATAGTTTCAATGTTTTCTGGGTTCTTGTCTTCCCCCCCCCACTTCCCATATTTTACCGTAGTTTCTGGGGATCGACGATTAATTGTGTCTGTGTGTTTTTTCCCTCCTGACAAGAGGCCTCCCAAGAGGGCGCAAACCATTGATTTGCCCGAAGGTGCTGAACTTTCTCGCCTTTTCGGCTTCCCGCTCCCCGACGCTCCAAGGCGGCCCAAGGGGCCCCCGAGATCGCTCCAAGACGGCCCAAGATGCGCCCAAGACGGCTCAAGAGGACCCGAACACGGCCCCAAAAGGAGCCCGGGAGAGGGAACAGGAACCACAAATCCGAGCCGTCCGCCCCAGGAGGCCTCCAGGCGGCCCCCAGAGGCGCACGGGAGACCCCAAGAGGTCTCCAAGAGGCCCCAAGAGGCCCCCAAGAGGCCCCCAAGAGGCCCCCAAGAGGCCGCCAAGAGGCCCCCAGAGGCCCCCAAGAAGGCTAAAAGAGGCCCCCAGACAAGAAGGCATACAAGAGGCCTCCAAACTGCCTCCAAGAGACCCCAAAGAGGCCTCCCACGAGATCCCAAGGAACATCCAATAGACTTCACACCCACAACACAGGCACGGTGACGGGGTGGGCCTCCCTGGCGACGCCGCCCTGGCGGGCCCAGCCCCGATCCAAGAGATCCGAGGGGAGCTTCGAGAAATGATGCTCCTGCCTGTTCCTGATCTTCGGGGAAGATGACTACCTACCAGACCACCCCAACCCAACCCGAAGACCCGAATTTCGGGTTGGGAGGGGTGAGGGTTCCACATGTGTTTTTCTATGCTTCCCAACCTCCCCCCACTGGAAATCGAGGGTAAAGCTGAGTCTTCGGGTTGGGTTGGGGTGGCTTTGTGGGTGGTGAGAACAGGGAAGGGGTGTGGGAGGCGGAGAGCGAGCAAAGCAGGTGCGCGGGGGCAGGCCAGTGACCGAACGCCTGGCACACTCGGTGCGCATGGGCAAGTGAAACGCTGCGCGCAAGCTGGTGCGAGCAGCAGGAGAACGCAGGGAGGCAACATCATGTTGTCACCACGGCTTCACCATATCCTCACATGCGGCTGGGATCATAGCGTCGACGCCCAGCTTGGGCACGCCGTTGTACGAAAGGTCCGTGGGCTTGTGCCGGCACACGACGGTACTGCCCGAGACGTTCAGCCGGCCGCAGCGCTCGAAGGGGATCAGGGCGGTGGGGACCTGCTCGAAGCGGATGTCGAAAGCCTGCACCACCTGGTAGATGTAGCGCTCGCTCTCGAGCACGGTCTCGGCCTGCGGGTCCAGGGCGACGCCCATGCTGGCGGGGTCCGTCATCAGCCGGTAGAGGGAGCCGAACGGCTCGGCCACCTCCCGCTCGGCGACGAACGCGTAGTCGCAGATGCGGGGCTCCCCCGGGTGGCCGCACATCTGCCCCAGCGCGCGGCCGGCGCCGCCGTCGAGCGCCACGCGGCCGCCCACGCTCAGCAGCCTGTCCAGGTCGAAGTCGAAGAGCCAGTTCGAGTCGTCCCGCAGGATCACCACGTACTTGTAGCTCTCGCTCGCCCGGATCTCGGCCTCCTTCGCGAGCGTCCAGAGTTCGCCCAGCTCTTGGTACAGCTTTGCGGCGTTGCCTCTGGTGGCCTGGCCATGCTCGAGGTCCCGATGATTGTCAATTGACGTCCACCAATTCCCGTGGTCCTGGAAGGCTTGGCCCTTCGAGGTCAGGATGACCTGCGTGGGCATCCTGACGACTCCGGCGTTGGCCCCGCTATCGCGTAACCCATCGATGATCATACCCTTAACTTCGTCCAGGCTCTTGCCGTGGTACGCAGGGTGCATGACAAAGAGGTTCCCCCAAGAGCGCCAGGAGTCGTAGCCCTCAACGCTGAGACTGAGGTACACGTCCACCGTGTAGCCCTGCCGTGCCAGCGGCGCGACGACGTGCCTGTCCAGGTTGGGGAAGTAGCGGACGAGGGTGCCTGCAAGCAGGATGGCCACGCCGCTCCCCTTGACGTAGGCCTCCTTCCCGGACCGCCCTCGTGGCGACCTCTCGGAGAAAATGTCCCAAGCCTTCCTGTCTGCCAGCTGCAGCTGCCGGAGCTCCTCCCTGCCGTCGCCGAGGGGAACCTCGAGGCTGAGCCTTGGCACGGGCTCCCCCGTGGCGATGCCGACGAGGGACGCGGCCTCGCCGTACTGCAGCCTGCCTGGCCAGGGGCTCGGGACCCCGAGGGCGCCCACCTTGATCGTGAAGTTCAGCTGCACGGTGTTGCCGTGGACCCCGCTGAGCTGCAGCGCCACGGGAAAGCGGTCCAGCCCAGGGGACGCGTTGGGGACCAACTGGAAGCCGCCGGCCTGGCCCGGGGCCCCCGTGGAGCCCTCCAGCTCCGCCCGGAGCTCCACGTCCTGGTCGAACACCACGCGCACTCCCCAGACGCACGCGCGGCAGTCGAAGTCCCCCGCGCTGCCGAAGCGGAGGGGCCCCCAGGACGCGTCGTACCTGTCCACAAAGGCGTGGACAGGCCTCGGCCCGCTCGCCGGCGGCGCGGGGGCAGTGGTCCGCCTGTGGATGGGCGGGGAGGAGGAAGAAAGCTGCGCAACCAGCAGCCTCTGGAGCTCCGCGCGGACTTCGCAGCCCGGTGCTGGACCCCTTCACTGGCGCGCGGAGCGCGCCAGGGGGCGGCCCCCAGCCCTCAGATCCTGGCGTCTCAAGTTTGTCGAGCCGGGCGTTCTCGCTAAGATTCGGGCCCTGGGATCCTCACAGCTCGATCGGGCTCGACAAAGAGTGGCGCAGGAAGCTGGAGTCTGGGGCTCCAGCCGTGCTGTCTTGCCAGGTTGTAACTTTTGTTGTCGAGACGTCGGATCTCAGGGGAGGCGCCGACAGGGGGGGCCCAGCGCAGCTCCCAGAGCTCCGCGAGGAGCTCCCAGCGCCTATCCCAGACCCCCGACGCGACGCCATGATTTGTTCATTACGTCAACCCCCAGAGGTCCCGACCCTTTCCCCAGGACCCGCTCTGTATCCCGAGTCGTTTTCTGACGCTCCCGAGGCCCGGCGAGAGCCCCCGGAGGCCGAAAGTTAGGGAAAACCTCCCGTCATGGTTTGTTCATTGCTCGAAGGGGTCGACACGTCGGATCTCAGGGGAGGCGCCGGCAGGGGGGCCCACCGCAGCTCCTGGAGCTCCGCGAGGAGCTCCCAGCGCCTGTGCTCGGGCAGCTCTCTCCCTCTCCTCCCCGAGCATGGGCGGCTCCCTCTCCTCCGTCTCGCTGAGGAGGGCGAGGTGCTCCAGCGGCTGGCCCCGAGGCGCCGCCCCGCCACCCCGAGGCGCCGCCTGGGGAAAAACCCAAAGGCGCGCCTCCGCCTCCTCCTCCTCCTCCTCCTCCTCCTCCTCCTCGCCTCCTCCTCCTCCTCCTCCTCCTCCTCCTCCTCCTCCCCTCCTCCTCCTCCTCCTCCTCCTCCTCTCCTCCTCCTCCTCCTCCTCATCATCATCATCCATCCTCCTCCTCTCCTCATCCTCCTCCCTCCTCCTCCTCCTCCCTCCGCCTCTCCTCCTCCGCCTCCTCCGCCTCCTCCTCCTCCTCCTCCTCCTCCTCCTCCTCCTCCTCCTCCTCCTCCTCCTCCTCCTCCTCCTCCTCCGCGGGGGGGGCGCGCCATGGAAGTCGACGTTTCCCTCGCGGCCGCAGGCGCACCCGCGGCCAGCGGCCGGCGGCGCCAGGAGCCAGGGGGAGAGGAGCAGGAGGACACGATGGAGGTGGACGCGAGCGTTCAGCTGGCGGCCCAGTTTCGGGCAGCGGTCTGGGCGGTCGACGTGCAAGGAGCATCGGCACGACCGGCCGCCTGCGGGGCCTGCGGCCTGGTCTTCGAAGCAGGCGAGTTGCGCTTGTGCACCTGGGGCAACCGCACGTGCTCACGCTGGATGTGCACTACCTGCCTGAAGGGTCGCCTGCCGCCAGGCGCGGAGCTCCGGCCTCATGGGAGAGGCGATGCGTTGAGCGCCGAGGCGGCGCGAGCGCAGACGGCAGTCCGCGAGGCTACCCGCGGAGCAGGAGCCGCTGAGCCGCCGCTGGAGGGGCGCCGCCGGCGCAGCAGCAGCAACACCAGCCCGTCCAGCATCCAGCTTGGGACGACAACGAGCTACCCGGCCAAGACTGGTGGACAGCCCTGCCGTGGGACGACCTGGTAACCACAGGAGCCACTACGTATGTGCAGATCCCAGACAGACTACGCGGCGCCGTCCTCCAGGTGCGCCGGAAGTCTTTGGAAGTCCTTCGGCACGCCCGGGAACGCGGGGAGGCGAAGGATGAATGGAAGTTGTTCTTGGTGCTGGACCTCCTCCTTCTCAGCACCAGCGACGAAACCGCGACCTGCGCAGAGCTGCTCGAGGAGCGCCTTGCGTGGTTCTGGGGGGCTCAGTGGGACGCGCTCTGGGCGTCCGTCCGGCACGGGCGGAAGATCCCAGTGGCGGCCGCCAAGAACAGCGACAAACAAAAGGCGGCGCGGGTACACACCCTGGCAGCAGCTGGAGAAGAAGGCCGGGCTCTCCGAGCCACAGCCAACAGCAGACTGGCCCCACGCACCCCAGACACCTTGAACAAGGTAAAGGCGTGCTTCCGCGAAACAGCTCAGCCAGCGCCGTCGTTGGAGGGCATCCCGCGGGCTCCGCCAGAGATCCTCGAAAACGTCCAGGAGGAGACAGCGAAACTGCTGCGGAGGCCGCCCCGTCTCTCGGCGCCGGGGCTGCTAGGCTGCCGCTTGGAACACCTCGAAGACGCGAAGCGTTGCGCCGAGACGTTGGGATGGCTCTCCGAAGCGATATCCTGGATCGCCTTCGGCATGCTGCCCAGCGAGGCCCTAGCCGTTCTCCGCACAGGGGAGGTCACGGCGCTCCAACAGGGAGGCGACGACGTACGGCCGCTCGTTGTGGGCTCCACGGTGCGCCGCCTGGGCTTGCAAGCGCTGGCGCGGGTCAGGAAGGAGCAACTTCGGGCCGCAGCTGGCGACAGGCAGTACGGAGTCGGGAGGCCAGGCGGCACCGAACTCCTGCTGCGGAAGTTGGAGGCCCAGGCGGAAACCAGGCCCACAGCAGTCTTCCTGAAGCTGGACTTGGAGGCCGCCTTCCCCTCGCTAGAACGGGCGCCCGCCCTGGCGGCCATGGCAGAGCGAGACGAGGTGGTCGCGGCAGCGCTCCTCTCGTGGTACGGGCAGCCAGCGAAACACCTCTGGCGAGACGCTGGGGGTCGTTTCCACCCGCTTCAAAGCGACAGGGGATTCGACCAGGGGGACCCCTTGTCGCCCGCTGCGTTCTCCGTGGCGCAGAGGGTTGCCTTGGACAGGTTCTACGAGGAGCTACTCCGCTTGGACCCACAGGCGAGGCTGTACAGCTACCTGGACGACTCCTACCTGGTGGTGGAGGCTCCGCTGGCTGCTCTCGCACTGCAAGCCCTGCAACAGGCTCTCCAGCCCCTCGGGCTAAAGCTGAATTCCGGGAAGACAGCTGCTTGGTCCCCAGCTGGGCGAGCCGTGCTCACGGGAGAGCTGCAGGCTTGCTGGGTGCACAGCTTGCCCGTGCTCGGCAAGCACCTGCGACCGCCGGGCGACGCCGACAGCAGCGCGCCGGCAGCCCTCGGGGAGCCAGCGAACAGCCTCGCCGAAGCTGGGAGGAAGCTACAGAAGCTTTACCGAGAGCTTCAGAAACTGCACAAGGCAGGGCTCAAGAAGCACGCGACGGCAGCCCTCCTCCGCGCCTACGCAGGCCCGGCAAGCCAGCACTCCTTGCGAATGGAGCTCGCGACGGACGCCGCGACGGAGCAGTACGACGACCTGCTCGCTGGCTGCTGGCAGGACCTGCTTGGGCGGGACCTCGGCGACACGGCCAAGGAGCTGCTGGGCCTCCCAGCCCGCTTCGGGGGCTTGGGCGCGCAGCTGGCTACCACGCGCCGCCACGCGGCTTTCCTGGCCTCTTGGACGCTGGCGGCGGGGGAGGTCACGGAGGACCAGGGCAGCGGGACGCTGGCAGACTGCTTGGAACGGCTGCCGCGAGCGGCCCAGCAACTGACCACTGCGAGGCAAGGGCTGCAAGACCAAGGGCTGGAGCTCGCCGCGGGCGGGGACCTGGCGACTGCGCTGCAGGCTCCCCTGAAGCAAGGCCTGGCAACTAAGAAGGTACAAAGAAACCAGCACGCAGCTCTGCTGCGACGCTTGCACCTTCCCGGACAGGCCGAGCTGCGGGGGGCGGCCGGCAGCGGCAGCGGCGCCTACCTGACCTACCCAGAGGACGAACTCTGCACGCTGGAAGACGCCCACTGGGAGACCAGCGCCAGGCGGCGGCTGCAGCTCCCGCGCGCGGAGCTCAGCCAGCGCGAGCTCGCGACGACAGGGGCCGCCTGCCGCTTGCGCGGCGCCGACGGGGCCAGCTGCGCCAGGGCTCTGGACGAGCGCGGCTACCACACCTTGACTTGCCAGCGGGGCGGGGGGGTGCTGGCGCGCCATGGCGGACTCAACCGGAGGGTCGCTGGGCTCCTCCACCGCTGGCGCGGCGAACGGCCACTCCTCGAGCAGAGAGTACCGACTTGGGACCGCCAGCGTCCAGAGGGCCAGCTCGAGCGCGCCATCCTGGACTTGGAGTACCAGGAAGACGACGGGGCCCGGTGGCTGGACGTCTCCGTTCGCCACCCCGCAGCCGGCACGCCAGCCGAGCTGCGCGTGGCCGCGCGCCGGGACGGCGAGGCCAGCAGGCGCGGCGAGCGCGAGAAACACGCGCGCTACCCAGGCGCTCGGCTCACGCCCTTCGTCCTCGAGGCGGGGGGGCGGCTCGGCGCCGAGGCCCGCCTCTGGCTGCTCGGGCAGGTAAGACGCCTGCCTGAGGAACAGCAGCCGCGGGAGCTGGCGCGGGCCCACAAGGTCCTGAGCTGCGGCCTGCAAGCTGCCACGGCGCGCCAGCTCCGCAAGGCAGCCGGCCTGCGCTAGGCGGCGCGCCAGGCGTCGGCGCCGCCGCCACCGGAGGCCGCTCGAGGGGGACGCCGCCCTTGCCACCGCCTAGCGAGCGCGACACCCGGGCTGCAGAGCGCGGGCCAGCTGGCCGCAGGCCCCAGACGCTTGGCGAAGCCGCCAGCCAGCGCGACCCCGCGCCCGCGGGCCCGCTGCGGAGCGCTGCTGGCTTACTGCGCCGCTGACTGCGCTGCGGCGGCTGGGCGGCGCTACTGGGGGGCACCGACGACTGCGACGCCGCGGAGAGGCGCAGGCCGGCGGCCGGGGAGGTCGCGTTCGTCTACGAGCTCCCTTGCATGCTGGCCAGAGGCTCCGGCTGGCAGAAGCCCTCACCCTCCTGGGAGTAGCTGCTTGCATGTTTCGCAGGCAGTTACCCCCGGGGGTGCCGCCCCTTGGGGTTGGGCGGCGGGGGCGTCTGCCGGCTCCCGACTATGGAGCGTCGGGCGCGCGGAAGAGACCCGCGTCCGCCGCGCCTCCTCCTCCTCCTCCTCCTCCTCCTCCTCTTCCTCCTCCTCCTCCTCCTCCCCCCTCCTCCTCATCCTCCTCCTCCTCCTCCTCCTCCTCCCCTCGCCTCGCCTCCTCCTCCTCCTCCTCCTCCCCTCCGCCTCCGCCGCCTCCGCCTCCTCTCCGCCTCCTCCTCCTCCGCCTCCTCCGCCTCCGCCTCCTCCTCCGCCTCCTCCTCCTCCTCCGCCCCCGCCTCCTCCTCCTCCTCCTCCTCCGCCTCCTTCTCCTCCGCCTCCTCCTCCGCCTCCTCCTCCTCCGACTCCCCGGACTTCTCTCGCGGGGCGCGTTCTGACCAGCATTTCGAGGCGAATCCGGCAGTGGCGACGAAGGCCTCCCACCCAGACCCCCTCGGGCAATGAAAAAATCATGACGGGAGGTTTTTCCTGATTTGCGAGCTCGGGAGGCTCTCACCGGCCCTCGGGACTGCCAAAAAACGGCTCGGGATGCAAAGCCAGTCCCGGGGAATGGGTCGAGATGTCTGGGTGTCGACGTCATGAAAAAAATAATGAAGTCGGGGGTCTGGGTATACGGTTACTCCCAGGACGCCTCTCGCAGGGTGCGTTCTGACCAGCATCTCGAGGCGAATCCGGCGGTGGCGAGGAAAGCCCCCCGAGAGGCCCCCAAAAAAGGGAAAAACGGGAGGAGAGTAGCTGTATCGGTACTTTTTCTTCTCTGAAGATCCGCGCGGATTTTGGGGACCTGGCGGCGCCTCCTGCACCGCCCCTGGCGCGCTGCGCAAGCCAGGGAGGGGGACCCAGCGCCGATCCCAAAACTTGCGCGGCTATTCTCCGAAAGTGCCAGCTCATGCCGCTGCTTCATCTTCTTCGATCCACGTGAGGGCTGGGAAAACGAGGGGAGAGTAGTGGCATTGGTACCTACCCAGACCCCCGACGTCGTGATTTGTTCATGACGTCGACCCCCCGAAACTCTCGACCCCTTCCCCGGGACCGGACTCTCACCCCGAGTCACGAGGCCCGGCAGGGGCCTCCCGGAGGCCGAAAACAGCGAATAACCTCCCGCCGTGAATTTTCACGACGCGAGGAGGTATGGGTTTTTAGGGGGCCGCATGCGAGCCCTACCCCTACCCCCCACGAGTTCTGAGGGGTAGAGTGGGGTTCACTTCGTCCAGGGGGGGGGGGGTAGGGGTAAGGGCTCGCGTGCGGCCCCCTTCGTTTCCCTCCTCGGACCCCCGCGGCCGCGAGCAGCGCGAGGCCCAGCAGCAGCGCGCCCCCCAGCAGCGCCCGCGCGCGCGCCGCCGGCGCCCAGCGCCCGTGGCGCCGCGGCGGGGCCTCGGCCTCGGCGTCCGAGCTGGCGCACGGCGCCGCGTCGCGGCCCGCCATGGCGGCGGCGCCCCGGGGGGGCGGCGCTCCGGCGGGCCGCGCGGGCGGTCGGGCGCCATGCGGCGCCCCAGCGCGGCTCCATCGGGCCAGATTTTGTTGTTGTTAGGGAACATTTTTTTTTCGTTTTTAAGGGAACCGTCGGGCCAGATGCACCACCCTGAGGTCCTGACGACCCAACTTGTTCTCGTTTTTTAGGGAACCGTCGGGCCAGATGCACCACCCTGAGACCCTGACGACTCAACTTGTTCGAGCCGGGCGTTTTCGCGCCTGCTCTGGCCCTGGGGCCTTCGCAGAGCGACCCGTCCCGAAAAAGGAGGGTCGGGTTCGGTTTTCTCCGCCGATGTTTCTCTTTCTTCGTTTTCGTTCCTGCCGCTGTTTTTTCTTCGAAAGGGGGAGAGGGCGAGAGAGAGAGAGAGAGAACAAAAAAGGGCCCCTCGGAGGTCTCCGCTGTGCCCCGAAGCCCAGCTGCTGGGCCAAACGCGCGCACAGCCAGCCAGCTGCCGTGGATCCTCGATCTTCGATCGACGACGACGAAATCGACGATCGACGATGACGACGGTGAGGGGGAGTATGGTGGAACACTGGCGGTGCGCTCGAGGGCGACATGGTGCGAAGGCGTCTGTCGTGATCTCCCACGGTGGCCAGCTGAGAGGTGGGCACCCTCGTAGTCCTCCTCGTGTCCCCTCATCGTTCCATCTTCTGTCCTTCCTCTCCTCCGCCTTGCCGTGAGGATCACGTCGGGCAAGGGAAAGAAAGACAGCAACAGCTCAGCTTTCTGTGCAGACTGTCGCTGCGGGCTACCAGCATCACAACAGTGCGCCTCGTTCCTAAAGTACCCGACACACCCTGGAAAGATGGTCGAAGGGCTTGTTTGGCGGCCTGTCGAAGTTGGTGAGTTGTGAGAGGGCCATTGGGCTACATCGAAAAAACGTGGAAACATCCAGGCAAACGTTGTCCCAAGGGCATTGTTGGCATGAGAAAAACTGTGAACTGAGGTAGGGGGCCTAAAGGCCGAATCGTCCGTCCGAAGGGGATCAGTAGGTAGAGGAAGCATGACAGCGATGAAGGGTTTTATCCCTCGACGCTGCACAGTCTTGTGCCTCTGGGAGGGATCCCAGAGATCCACTACGTGAGCCGATGAGGGGCAGCGGTGGAGAGAGGCAGGAGCGGAAAAAAGATAGAGAACTCCCACACCGAAGCGGGTCCTGAGGGACATGGGTCCTGGACCCTCGGGCATTCCCCCGGGACCGATCCGTGGTCCCGAACCGCTTCCTGACGGCCCCCGGACCCGTAGAGGGACCCGGGGGCTCGAACACGGCGGCACGTCTCGAAACCCGTCTGCTTCAGGAGGAGGAGGAGGAGGAGGAGGAGGAGGAGTGCACCTCCGGGCCCCGACACCTGCGGACGCCTGCAGTCCTACCGTCCCGCAGGGAGCCCGATGGGATCATTGGGGCTATAAAGGGGTCGTGCCCTTGATAAGCCTACAGTCCTACACAAGATGGGAGAAGCCAGCAGAATAATCTTCCTCCTCCTCCTCCTCCTCCTGCTCCTCCTCCTCCTCCTCCTCCTTCTCCTCCTGCTCCTCCTCCTCCTCGAGCCCCCTCAGCCCGCGCGGCACCGAGGAAACCAAAACACGTCGGAGGCCTGGTGCCCCACCTCTGCCCCTGACAGATGCACACGCGGGGCACGGCCCCTCCGCCCCGGCGCACGACTGCTGCCTGAGTGTCCCCCCGAAAGATGTTCGAAACGGCATTTCTCCATCGGGGGCTCGCAGCCATACGCTAGCACCAGCGTTCGCTGTGCCCATCTGGGGACCCAGTCTGGTGCAGGAGAGGGCATATGCACAAGTGCACAAGGCCACGGCTCAAGACGCGCCTGGACAAGCTTTGTGGCGCAGCCATCGTGCTACCAAAAAGAACTGGACAAGTAAGAGGATCTCCGACCTAGATCCAAGAAACTGCCCGAAAACCAGAGCCTCGCCTGAACCCGACATGGTACGTATTTCAATTGCTGTTTCTGTACTCCTCCCCCCCCTCTCCAACGGCCTCCTGAAAACCACCGACGCTCCCCGAAAATCACCAGAGAACGTCCCCGACGCTGCCGAGAACCCTCCGGGGACGTCGAATGCCTTAAAAACCAGCACAGCACCTCAAACCCAACCGACAACACCAGCTTCCGTACCAAATGCCCGGCGTCGCGACTTTCTGGCGGCCCACGGGACCCGCGACGCGGCCCCCCCCCCCCCCCCCCCCGTGCGATTCGGCGGCAGTTCTTTCTTTGTTGCGCTGAATTTCATTTGAGTAGGGGGAAAACAAACCTACCTCGCTTTTGACCACCCTCGCTTCCAAGAGATACCAAAAGATGCCAAATTGCAGCCTGTACTGGTCAGGCCGCTTGACGAGGAGGCGCGTGGTATGGCTTGGTTTTGCCTGGAAGCGAAAGCGGGGTAGGTAATTCACGCTCTGATTGATGCCCCCAGGTTCCGCAAGCGGCTCCAAACAGAGAATGTGCCAGGATGTACCACACGGCGTCGCACGTCTGGTTGCCAAGATGCCTCCAGTCTCGCGAGAGCCACGCTCGCCGAATGACTCAACCCTCGGTCCTCCGGCAACCTTTGAAGAGGCCCAGGGACACAAATAAATAGACACAAATAACTGGATTCCCTACAGTTTCCAATACTTTCTGGGTTTTTGTCTTCCCCCCCACTTCCCATATTTTTGCATATCTCCCTGGATATCGACGACTATTTGTGTCTGTGTGTTTTTGTTCCCTCCAGATCCTTCTCCTCCTGCCCCTCCAGCCCGCGGCTTCCCGCCCTGGTGGGGGACAGCTGGTCGGTGGGCATTCGCTGGATGCTGTCCAGCTCCTCGACGCTCTCCGCGCACTCGTGGAAAATCATGAACTCCTCCCACGCGCCAGGGCCGAACCTAAACGGTGTTTTCCGTTTCGGTCTTGCTTTCCCTCGCTCTCGTCTCGAACCCGTCCTTTTACCGCAAAACGAAATCGGAACGCAAACGGCCCACGAGATCGCTTACCAGCCTGGAACATATCCCTATCCCTATGCTGGGCACCTCCTCATCACGATGCCAATCTTAGGGATTCCCTTATTTGTTGAGGGCGAACCCCTAAGATTGTCATCGCCTTTGGGCGTGTCAATCTTGGGGATATGGATACGTTCGAGGCTGGTAAATCGCCACAGAAACACCGTTCAGGCCCGGCCCTGCCGCGCGCCACCCGCCCTCCCACACAGACGCCCGGCGTGGAGCACGGAGGCCGACGGCTATCCGGGCGGCACGCAGGAGTGGCCCGTGTTTTGCGCGCTTCTCGGGGGGGCGCGTCGGGGGGTAGGGGGGATCGTGCGGGACGGGACAAGGACCACGGCCACTGCTTCTTGCCTGCGCCGCCTGCCCAGACCCCCTCGAGTTATGAAAAGATGACACGACGGGAGGTTTTTCATTATCTTTGGCCGTTGGGGGCCCTTACCGGCTCTCGGGAGCGTCAAAAAACGACTCAGGATGCAAAGCCGGTCCCGGGGAATGGGTCGAGATCTCTGGGGGCCGACGTCATGAAAAAATCATGACGTCGGGGTCCTGGGCTTCCAGCCGGCGAACAAGAAGCAGTGGTGGTGTCATCTCCTGGTGGCCAACTCCACGAAAAGGACCACCCCCCAGACACCACCGTCATGATTTTTTCATGACGTCCGGGACCCCCAGAGGTCCCGACCCTTTCCCCATGGACTGGCTTTGCATCCTGAGTCGTTTTTTTGACGCTCCGCCGAGGCCCGGTGAGGGCCCCGGAGGCCGAAAATACTAAAAAACCTTCCGCTCGTGATTTTTTTCCCTAACTCGAAGGGGGTCTGGGGTGGTGGTCGATCTCCCTGGTGGCCCAAAGCCCACGAAAAGGACCACCACCACTGCTCTGCCTCTGCGGGTCTTGGACGCGGCAACACAAGGAGGAGAGGGGGAGGAGAGGAGGAGAGGAGAAGGCGGAGGAAGGTAGGAGAGAACTGAGGAGGAGGAGGAAGGGAGGAGGAGGGGAGGGAGGAGGAGGAGGGGGAGGCTGAGGGGAGAAAAAGCAGCGCTGCGATGCGGCCGCTTCCTCCTTTCCCCGCCCCGCGTAGGGGGCGGGGAGCGGGCAGCCCCGGCGCGCAGGCCGCTGCTTTGCATCTACCGCCGCTGCGCTCCTCACCTGCGCTCCCTCGGCCATATCTTCTGAAAGGGGGCCCCGGCGCGCTCGCACCGGAAACGACGCCCCCGGCGCAGGGGGGGCCACTCCTATACGCGTATGTAGCCGCCCGGGCTGAGAACCCCGCGGAGCCTGGGCCGGACCCCCTCGAGTAATGAAGAAATCATGACGGGAGGTTTGTCCTAATTTTCGGCCTCTGGGGCCCCTCACCGGGCCTCGGGAGCGTCAAAGAACGACTCAGGATGCAAAGCCGGTCACGGAGGAAGGGTCGGGACCTGTGGGGGTCGACGTAATGAAAAAATCATGACGTCGGGGGTCTGGGATAGCCGCCCGGGCTGAGAACCCCGCGGAGCCTGGGCCGGGCCCCGGGATCCTCCTCGATCGCGGGGACGGACAGACCCCCCTTTAGTAAAACGTGGTTTAGTGAAAACGACCTGAGGCCCAAACCTGGCGGGCGCCAGCCTGGAAAAGGACGGCCGCGGCGCCCCCTCGAGGACCGAAAACGGACAATCCACTAATCGGCGTGTCACTGTCGGGGGTTCTGTCCACCTCCGATCGAGGCCCGTGCAAAGCGGCCGGGCACTGACAGCGCCGAGCCTCTGGGCCCGCTCGGGGCCCTTCTGTGGAGATCCGGCGCGGAGCACTGCCACCCCTCGGGCTGGAGCCAAGAGGTCCACGGGGCCACGCTGCAAAACAACTGGCGTGCGCCATGCGATTGAGGGCGTTCTCGTTCCAGGGTTCCCGGGTACCTGTCGGCCGATGATCTACACGGTTGCCTAAATATTTCCGGATATGTCTGGAAGGCAATGAAAAAAATGCCATACTTGTATGGTGTCCCTGCGCATCCGGATGCGCGGGGAAGTTTGAAAATATAGATGGAGGAGGAGAAGGAGGAGGCGGAGAACCAGAAAACCCCGTGAGGAGGACTACGATAAACCCGAGGACGAAGAGGAATGAAGGACCTGAGGTGCGGGGGCGGACCTAAACAGTACTGACAAAAGGCCAGATTCAAACCCATCCGCTGGCTTCCGCAGACTTGTTCTTGGCTTCGGCCGAGAGAACGAAGGTCACTCTCTCGAGACGCCCTGTGCGACACAAGGGCCTCAGCTGGCAGCCGCCGGAGGCCCTCGAGATCCACTGCGCACGAAAACGCTGGGATGCCCGAGTCTCGAGGAGGAGGAGACGACCCAGACCCCCGACGTAATGATTTTTTCATGACGTCGACCCCCAGAGGTCCCGACCCTTTCCACATGACCGGCTTTGCATCCTGAGTCGTTCTTTGACGCTCCCGAGGGCCGGTTAGGGCCTCCAGAAGCCGAAAATTAGGAAAAACCTCCCGTCATGATTTTTTCATTACTCGAGGGGGTCTGGGGAGCGTACATGGGTGTCCAGAAGCCCCTCTGCCGCGACACCTCGGCGGGCGGAGGGGGCGGCTCCGCGCGCCCGCGGGCGAAGCCGAGCAGGCTGGTCGCGCGCGGCGGCGCGGGCCCCGCCAGGGGCGCACGACGCGGACGCAGCGGCGGCGGCAGCCGCGGCGGCGCGCGGAGAGAGGGAGGGAGCCCTCTCGCGAGCGCGAGGCAGGGGCGATGGCCGCGATCAGCACCCGAGGGATGCCGGCCGAACGGGCGCGAGTGTGGGTGGGAGGCTGCACACGCTGGGAATGGCGGGCGGCGGGGCCGCGGCTGTACCTTAGCCTTGCGCGCCACTGGCGACCGACGAGCGGTCGGGGGGCCGCAGAGAGCGAGAGGGGGGGCAGCAGCAGAGGGGGGCGACGGTGCGAAGACGACGGACGGGGCAAGAGAGGCGCAGGGGCCAGCGCAGGCAGGGCAAAGGCCACGGCCGGGGGGCGGGGGGCGGCGCGAGGACGGCAGGGGGCGGCGCGCGCGCAGCGGCACCCCGCGGGGGCGACGGGCAAGGACGAAGGACCGCGCGCCGGGGAGGAGGGGCGAGCGGCACGCCCGCGAGGTGCTGGGCGGGTGCGCCTCGGGGGCGGGGCGCGAGGGCGAGCTTGGCCGCGGGCGACGGGCGCCGCGCCGCCGCTCGGGGAGCGGCCAGGAAGCCGCGGAGCGGGTGGCGCCCGGCCCACCACTGCAGGAGCCGCCCCCGCCCGAGGCGCCGCCGCGCCGCGGGGGGCCGCCGCGGGGGGGCAGCCGCGCGCGCGCGCGGCAGCGGGCGCGCCGATCGTGGAGAGACGGCGTCGGAGGCGTCGCCGCCGAGGTCGCTCGGGGAGCTCGGCGGCGGCTGGAGGAGGGCGCGCGCTCGGCGCAGCCCCGCCGCTCGACTTGCCCGGGCGCTCCTCGCCCCCCGAGCGCGGCCTCGCCGACGTCGTGGACCGAGCGCCTGCCGTCGCGCAGCTGCTGGCCTGGTCCAAAGGGCAACGGCCACTCCGAAGCGCGCGTCGAGGCGATGCGCGCGGCGCGCCCGGCCCCGGCGACTGCGAGCGCATCGGGCGAGGGGCGCGCCGGGCCCGCGCGCGCTCCAACGGCGGAAGCGGGACAGGTCGGGCAAGCGTGCGAAGGGCAACGTCCCAGAGATCCGACGTCGTAATTTCGTTCCAGACGCGGTCCCCGGAAGCCTCGACCCAGTCCCCAGGACCGGCGTTTCGTCCCGAGTCCTGTTTTGACAGTCCCGAGGCCCAGCGAGGGCCCCTGTAGAGGGGCCGAA
Source organism: Prorocentrum cordatum (assembly GCA_963575745.1). Classification (NCBI taxonomy): domain Eukaryota; class Dinophyceae; order Prorocentrales; family Prorocentraceae; genus Prorocentrum; species Prorocentrum cordatum. The sequence continues at coordinate 61,389 of CAUYUJ010004868.1, forward strand.
ACGTACGAAAAGCCTCCGTCTTGATTGTTTCAAGACGTTGGATCTCTGGGGTGGAGCGGCTAATCGCCAGCATGGGGGCCGGGCGCCTCGGCGCATCCACCGAGCCGCCAAGGCAAGAGCGCGGGCGGTCGCCCTCGCCCGGGGGCGCGGGCAACGGCGGGGAGGTGCCGCAACTGACCCCAGTCGACGCGCCCGCGACCCCGCCCGCAACGCATATCTCAATTTCGGAGAAAAAGAAAAAAAAAAAAAACATGGGAGAGGGGGTCGTTCGAAGGTGCAACATCGCGCAGAGCGCGACGAGCGGCGCGGAGGGGTTGCGCCCGATGTCTCGCGGCCGCGCGAATCCCCGCGCTGGCCGCTTCCACGGCCCGCTGGACTGGAGCGCGATGCCCGGGGGGCCGCGCGCTGCAGCGGCAGCGGCGAGGACCGCGGCATCGACGCGCAACTTCCAAGGATGACGGGGAAGGCCGGCCCCGGCGAAGCTGGCCCCGCGTTCGCTTCCCCGACCCTTTCCCCATGACTGGCTTTGCATCCTGAGTCGTTTTTTGACGCTCCCGAGGCCCGGTGAGGGCCTCCAGAGGCCGAAATGGGAAAAACCTCCCGTCGTGATTTTGTCATTACTCGAGGGGGTCTGGGCTGTCAGGATGATCACGAACACGCGATCGGAGACGCCGACGGAAAGCGCCGTGCTCGGGGAACGTGGCCAGGACGGATCTCACCCGCGTCGCAGCAGACAAGAGTGCTCCCACCTCGCGACGCGGGGGCCGCCCCGGGGGCCCAGCTGGGACCGGGCGTCGGCAGAGAAGACTCCCCGCGGCAGTCTGAAAGTCCGGGCCAGCACCGACAGCTCGAACTCCAGGAGCCCAGACCCCCTCGAGTAGTGAAAAAATCATGACGGGAGGTTTTTCCTAATTTTCGGCCTCCGGGGGCCCTCACCGGCGGGCCTCGGGAGCGTCAAAAAACGACTCAGGATGCAAAGCCGGTCATGGGGAAAGGGTCGGGACCTCTGGGGGTCGACGTAATGAAAAAATCATGACGTCGGGGGTCTGGGAGAGGAGATGGAAACCACTGAAACTGCGCAACGCGGGAGAGCGAGGGTGCGGCTCCGGACTTGCGCAGCTATAGCCTGACAGACCAGCAAGAGTCGAGCCTCTTCCGACAGCTTGTGCGCTCCGAGCCCAGACGGGGGGACGGCGTCGGCCCAGCGGTCGACAAGCCCAGGGCGGGCCTGGGCCGATGGGCGTGGTCGAGCCGCGCAGGAGCCGCCTCATCGGGGATCTTCTGGCCCGGGTCAATCCAGACCCGGGTCAGTCAGGCCTTGCAGGATCCTGCAGGATCCTGCAGGATCCTGCACCCAAACCCGGGTCAGTGCGAAGGATCCTGCAGGATCCTGCAGGATCCTGCACCCAAGCCCGGGTCAGTGCGACCCTGGCCCTGCATGCAAGATCGGGCGCTCTGGCGGACCCCCGTTTGCATTGACCCCCGCCTCAAGGTTCCCGACCTCATACCAGGACATCCGACGTCTCGAGTGTTTCGAGACACGGGCCCCCAACCTCCCGACCACTTCCCCGGGACCGGTTTTTCATCCCGAGTCGTTTTTTGACGGTCCCGAGGCCCGGCGAGGGCCTCCAGAGGCCGAAAACGATGAAAAACCGTTGTCTCGATTTGCTCGAGACGCCCGAGGTCTGGGTACTTCGCCCCATCAGGAATGGCGGCCGGGACGGCGGCCGAGACCTCCGAAGGAGGGGCCGCCGAGAAGACCGCCGACCAGGGCGGGCGCTCTGCGCTCGGCCACTTCGGCGACGTTTCCCTGGCCGGGCCGGCCGCGCGCGGCACGCCCCCCGCGAACCGGCAGAAGCCCGCGGCTCTGAAGGGGAACTGGGACACACAGATAACTACACACGAATAAAAAGATCCCCCATATGTTCTGGGTTTTTGTCTTCCCCCCCCGCTTCCCATAGTTCCCATATGTTCTGGAAGCCGCCGATTGATTGTGTCTGTGTTGGTTGTTTCCCCTCCTGAGGTTGGACCCGACAGCGCCCCCAAAACGTCGCCTGCGCACGTCGCCACCCCCGAGCCAGTGGCAGTCCACGGCCTCGGCGAGGTCGCGCAGAAAAATCCGCGAGGCCCAACTGGCCATCGCTCGGACGTCCATTTCCTGTGCTTTTGTTGTCGGCTTCGTGCGTGGTTTTTTCGCGAAATGATCAAGGATGCTCTCCTCGATGGTCCTCGCCGAAGGAAAACTGCACACGTCCGAGCGATGCCGAGCCAACGCAGGCAGCGCTTAAAGGCTTCAAGATCTTAGGCGTACTTACGAGCTACCTATAGCTGGGTGTAAGTTACTTCTGTTCTGTGTTAAGTAACAGTATATGTTGAGTACGTTCCCTAACTAAGGGCATGTGTTTTTAAGTGCTCCTCTTGCGGAAATAACTTACTTGCGCTACTTCTAACTATTTTCCATGCATCGCCGAGCGGGGTAAGTTACATATAAGTACTTGTAAGTTACTTAACACATTTTAGGCACCATCAATTCGTATTACTTATAAGTTACTTATAAGTAAATTGTAAGTTACCTCCTTCCCTCCCGCCCTCCCCCCCCCTCCCTCCCTCCTCCGCGCCGCGCCGCGCGCCCGCGCCGCGCGCGCGCGCAAAAGGAGAGAATTGGGGGAGGTAGCGATGGCGATCGCTTGGGGAAGGAGGAGGAAGAGTGGGGGAGGTAGCGATGGCGATCGCTTGGGGAAGGACGAGGAGGAGGAGGAGGATGAAGAGGAGGAGGAGGAGGAAGAGGAGTGGGGGAGGCAGCGATGGAGATCGCTTGGGTAACGATGGACGCGGTGACGCGCATGATGACGATAACGACGATGACGATGACGACTACTACGACGACGATGACTACGATACTGGCCATACTGACGACACTGAGGACACTGACGATGATGATGATGATGACAACGATTGCCGACGATCCTGACGATGATGACGACGACTACGGCAATGATGATGGCGTCGCTGATGATGACGATGACGACGTTGATGATGATGATGGCGACGACGATGGTGATGACGACAGGCGATGACGATGATGGCGATGATGATGACGATCATGATGATGATCATGACGGCGATGATTGATGGCGATGAGGCTGCCTCAGACGACGGTGACGACGACGATGGCAGGAACTCGCCCAGGACTCCAGAACAAGGACTTCCTTGTGTTGGAGTTGAGGCTATCCACCCTATGGGTGAGAGGACGGCGCCCTCGTCGTCGTCGAGGTTGGTTTGAGGAGGGTTGGGGTTCTTGAGGTTTTGGGTTTAGGTTTTGGATTCTGGTGGTTTTGGGTACGTCGAAGTTGTTTTGGTGAGGTTTTGGTTTCTGGATGTTTTAGGTTTAGGTATTGGGTTCTCTCTCCCCCGTCCCCCATCATCTCTCCCGCCCCCCATCATCTCTCCCGTCCCCCACCGTCTCTCCCGCCCCCCATCGCCTCCCCCGTCCCCCATCGTCTCTCCCGCCCCCCCCCCTTCCCCCCTCTCGGGCGATGCAGGAGGTTGGGGCTTCTCGGAGGCGCCTTCGGCTGACGCAGGAGGTCGGAGCGTCTGGGAAGCGCTTTCGGGTGATGCAGGAGGCTGGGGCCCCTCGGAGGCGCTTTCGGCCCGCTGGACGGGCGTTCTTGGGAGCGATGGAGATCGCTGGGGCGAGCGGGGCGTGGCTTGGGAGGTAGCGATGGCGATCGCTTGGGCGAAGGGGCGAGGGGGGGTGGGGGCGGGGGTGCACGGGGAGGTAGCGATGGAGATCGCTTGGGCGAGGGGGGCGTGGATTGGGAGGTAGCGATGGCGATCGCTTGGGCGAAGGGGCGAGGGGGGGGGAGGTAGCGATGGAGATCGCTTGGGCGAGGGGGGCGTGGATTGGGGGGTAGCGATGGAGATCGCTTGGGCGAGGGGGGGCGTGGATTGGGAGGTAGCGATGGAGATCGCTTGGGCGAGGGGGCGAGGGGGCGGAGGTGATGGGGGGTGGTGGTGGGTGGGTGTGGGGTGGGGGTGGTGGTGGGGGTGGTGGTGGTGGTGGTGGTGGTGGTGGTGGTGGTGGTGGTGGTGGTGGTGGCGGTGGTGGTGGTGTGGGGGTGGGTGGGGGCGCGGGGAAATAGCGATGGCGACCGCTTGGGCGAGGGGGAGTGCATGGGGAGGTAGTAGCGATGGCGATCGCTCGGGAGTGGGTAAGGAGGATGGTATAGAGGAGGGGGGGATGAGGCGGAGGATGAAGCTTATTCGACCAGAGAGCGGATGGAAGTGGTGGATTGGGTGAAGAGCATCAGGGAGGGGGAGGGTGGGAGAGGGGGGGGGGGAGTCGGAGGCGGTGGAGGGCAAAGCGATCTCGATCGCTGTGCGGTCATTGCCGCTAGCTTAGCCGTCAACTGGTTAGCCGTTGCTGGCCCTGGCGGGTGCGCGCCCCCCCGCTGCCGCCGCGCTAGCATCATGGCGGCCAGCGCGCTGGTGGAGCAGCTGAAGGCCGCCGCATCGTTCCTCACTCAGCTTGAGAAGGGGAGCAATGCATATAAGGAGGTGCTGCATGGCGATGAGCGTTATGGAGCCGTGGACCTTCGTCTCCGCCGAGGACTCGGCCGCGCTGATCTTGCAGGTCGGCAAGATGCCATTCGGCAAGAAGAAGATGGCCATGCTGCTCGGCCGCGTCACGGAGTTAGCCACAACGTCGGCGAATATGTTGGTTGCCAACGCTGCCGCGGGCGCAGAGCTGATGTCGGTGACCAGGGCGCCCATGCAGGACTTCACGTCGATCACATCATACCTGGCGGCGGCGCAGTGGGCGGACATACTGGATACGG
>CAUYUJ010004869.1:0-5000 GCA_963575745.1 Prorocentrum cordatum
GTCCAGTGGCTCTCTTGCGTCCATGTCGGGCTGGGGTGGGTGTGCTTGGCCGGGGACTGGGGTCGACCTTCTGCGAGGCCTGTCACTTTTTGGGTTCCGCTCTCGGGAAGAGGCGGAGTCGCTCGGGCTTCGAGCGCAAGAGCGCCGCCAGCAGGTTGCGCCGCCCGGGGAGGATCTTGACCCCTCCTAACTCGTTTGGAGCTTGTTTGATGCATGTTTATGTGGTGGCACCTTTCTTGCCGTTGCCGAGCTCCTCCTAATCCCTCACCTTCCCTCCTACAGTTCCCTCCATTCTCCCTCCCTCTTCCCTCCCCCCTCCTCCCTTCCCTCCTCCCTCTTCCCTCCTCCCTCCTCCCTCCTTCCTCCTCCCTCCTCCCTCCTTCCTCCTCCCTCCTCCCTCCTCCCTCCTCCCTCCTCCCTCCTCCTCCTCCTCCACAGCGTTCCCTCGGCGCCCATCGGAGCGCTCCAGTGCGCCCCCCTAGTGTCGGCCTGCAGCGAGAGGAGGGGCCCACGGCGGGAGCGCGGCACCGAGGGGAGCGCGGCCCAGGGCGCCGCGGCGCACGGCCCCAGGAGGAGGGCATGCTGCGCAGTGCAGCCCCGCCCGCGCCCGCGGTGCTGCGGAAGGCTCCCCACGGGTGTGGGGCACCTTGTTGCCGTCAAAGTCAAAGTCGAAGTCAAAGTCGTCGTCGTCGCAGGGATGTGGGGGGGAGGTCGATGATGCGGCGCGCGGCTTCGCAGGCTGCGTGCTCGATGGGAGTGGGGACCGGGGGCCAGGCGGGTGGCCCGCCCCCGAAGAGAGACATAGATCCGGGGCCCTCCCCCCCGCGGGGGCCTCGCAGCTGGAGCCCAGAAGTCCTGGGCCGGCAGACCGGGGCGCGTGGCTGGCGTGCTCCTCGGCGCGCTCCGTGCACCTCTGTGCCTCCCTGCGGACGCGGGCGGGCGGCGGCACGGTCAGCCTTGATCCGAGAGCGCTGGTCCTCGGTCAAGGCGGGAGGGGGAGGAGGAGGAGGAGGAGGAGGAGGAGGAGGAGGAGAAGGAGGAGGAGGAGGAGGAGGAGGAGGAGGAGGAGGAGGAGGAGGAGGAGGAGGAGGAGGAGGAGGAGGAGGAGGAGGAGGAGGAGGAGGAAGGAGGAGGGGGAGGAGGGAGGAGGAGGAGGAGGAGGAGGAGGAGAGGAGGAGGAGGAGGAGGAGGAGGAGGAGGGAGGAGGAGGAGGAGGAGGAGGGGGAGGAGGGGAGGAGGGGGAGGAGGGGGAGGAGGGGGAGGAGGAGGAGAGGAGGAGGGAGGAGGAGGAGGAGGAGGAGGAGGAGGGACCAACCATGTCGATGACGGGTCGAGGGGGGCGGGGAGAGGGGAGTGAGCGGGGCTGGCCAGAAGAGCCGAACCATCCCCGCTCTGCATATCAAGAGGGGCTTGCTCGTCATCCGCCTCTATGTGGTCCAGCTCGTCGGGCCTCGGAGCTGGACTGGGAGCTGAGGTCACGTTGGCCTCATCCCGGAGATCCTTATCGAAATCACCGACGAATGTGTGAGATTCAGGATCTGTCTTCTTGCGGCGTTTCCAAGAGGCGAAGTCGGGAGAGACCAGGAAACGCTTGTCCGCTTCCTCGCTCCAGGGAGCGTAGAAAACGAAGACCTTCTAAGACTTCGTCAGGGTCAGGCGGGCAAATCACATCGGGGCCCTCCTCGGGACCAGGGAGAAAAGGCAACACCAAAGAGTAAACAGCTCACAGTACCTGTATGTGTTCTTCTTCGGAAACTGGAACATCTACATTACCAGTGGCGGGCTGTTTCTCAATCCCACGACTTTTTGAGGGTAGGGGGCGACGCTGGGGTGGTGTGGTGTATACTTTTTTCCCCGATGTCCCGGGGAAACAACAACAAAAACGTATACACCAGGGTCCCGTCTACACCAGGATCCGCTCGCCAGTGCAAATTTCCATGCAGGGCCGGAAAAAGCGTCGGTGTATAGGGTTCGATTCCCTACTTCTTCCGTGTCTACGGGTGCGTGTGCGTGTGAGTGCCTACGCCTGTGCCCGTGTGTGGTGCGCGCGCCGTCCGGAGGCCTCTGGCCCAGGCCGCCCCCAGCCTCCAGCAGTGTTTCCTGCCTCGGTGCTCCCAGGGCCATGGTGGCGCTGCCGGCAGCTGGAGATGCAGGCGCCTCCAAGATCGTGGACATGAGGTCCGACACCGTGACGCACCCCACACCCGAGATGAGAGCGGCCATGGCCGCGGCCGAAGTGGGCGACGACGTTTTCGGCGAGGACCCAACGGTGAAGAAGCTGGAGGCTTTGGGTGCGTCGATGTTTGGTAAGCAGGCCGCCCTGTACGTTCCGACCGGGACCATGGCGAACTTGTGCTGTCTCCTGGTGCACTGCGACTCCAGGATGTCGGAGGTGATCGTGGGCAGCCAGAACCACATCTACCTCTGGGAAGTCGGTGGCTCTGCCGCACTGGGTGGCATCCATCCTCGAGCCATCCCAACGCTGCCGGACGGGACCATGTCCCTCGATGAGATCGAGGGGGCGATCCGGATGGTGAACGACCACTTCCCAACGACGCGGCTGGTCGCGTTGGAGCAGACGCAGAATCAGTGTGGGGGCCAGGTCCTGCCACTCGACTACATCGACTCCGTGGCGGCGCTCTGCAGGAGGCGAGGCCTGTCGCTGCACGTGGACGGCGCACGGATCTTCAACGCCTGCGCCGCGCTCGACGTGGACCCAGCGCGGATGGTGCGCGACGTGGACAGCGTCTCCGTGTGCTTGTCCAAGGGGCTTGCGTCGCCGGCTGGATCGTTGGTCATCGGCGGGGCCGAGTTCGTCGCGAAGGCGCGCCGCATGCGCAAGGCGCTCGGGGGCGGCATGCGCCAGTCTGGCGTCCTCGCGGCCTGCGGCCTGCTGTCCCTGGAGAAGATGTCGCAGCCGTCCAGGCTGAAGGAGGACCACAGGAGGGCCCGCGAGGTAGCGAGCGGCCTGGCTTCGGTCGAAGGCCTCGAGGTCGCAGCGCCAGCCTCCAACATGGTCCTCGTGAAGGTGGTGGCAGAGGGCATCGCGGCCAGCGACCTGGTCGCAGACCTGAAGGCGAGGGGGACCTGCGTGATTGCACTCCCGGGGACGGGGAAGATCCGAGTCACCCTCCACTGCCAGGTCGACGACGACGACGTCAAGAAGGCGGTTGCCGACTTCAAGGCCGCCATGCTGAGCCTCCGCGTTGGCAGCGGGCAGGGGTCGTCCAAGCGCCAGAAGGTGGAGTGACCCGTTCGCCCGCCGCGTGCAGAGCAAGGGGGATTACGGGGAGGCTTGAAAAAATTGGGCTGGAGCCGTCCAATCAGATGTTTGCTGTCCAGCCCGGGGTAGTTTCCTTCACGTTCTTCCAGCCGTGGCCACTATGTCTTCGCCGTTTCCAGCATGCGTCAGCCTTGACCATTTTTTGCAGCCCCGGCCACACCCCCTCCTGTAGGTACTCCAACTACAAAGGTGGTGCGCCTAGGGTCTAGTAGCGTCTGGTAGTCAGTGTTGTCCCGGCAGTCGGGCCAATTCCTATATCGATATGTTCTCCCCCTTTCCGTCGTTCGGGGGCCCCCAAACGGGGCGGTGACCACACCGTGCGGCACCGTGCGGTGAGTCGGTGGGGATTCGGGGTCACCGCACGGTTTTGGGACTCGGGCCGTTCTCCGAGGATGTCTCGGGCGACAGGGGCCTCTGGTGTCCCAAGACCGTGCGGTGACGGACCGTGCGGTGAGGTCTTGGGGGATTTCGAGGTCACCGCACGGTCTGTCACCGCACCTTTTCGGGACTCCAAAGTCGTGATGGCGATAGCGGACACAGGACATGTGACATGCACGCGTCATTGCTATCGCGACTGCAGCACCACAGAGAGCCAGCTCGGGTGCAGAGAGGAGCACGGGCAGCCAGCGAAGCAAATCAGGCTGACAGCATCCAGTACAAGGCTTCACCTTGGGAGCTTTTGCTCTTATGTTCAGTATCATCCCTCCATGCTTCCCCATCGCCCCTCTCGTTCCCTCTTTGCGTCTCTCGCTCTACCTTCCCCTCCTCGCTCGTGTCTCGCTCTGCCTGGCCGCGCGGAGAGGGAACATCAGAGCGGGTTGGAGCTCGGTCGCATTTCTGTCCTTGAGTGTTTTCACGATGAAGTTAAACAAGGCGCCTTGCGTGGTACTAGGAATGTCATCCATTGTGCGAACAGAAGAGACGCTCCGAATAAAGACCAAACTTTGGGTGATCGGAGATTTTTGGGGCATGGGTGCAGTTCTCCGTTTGCGATTGGCGTCGGATCGGATTCGCTTTCTATCTGTTTGAATATCTACCGAGGGCAGTACCTGAAAGAGCGCTTACTGTGGCCGCTTAAGGGGAGGGGGGGTTCGAACCCCCACCCTCCCCTCCCCTTCTACCGCGCCGCCGGCAAGCGATGATGGCGACGGCGACGGCGAACGATAGCGACGGCGAGCGACGACGACGACGCTCCTACCCCATACCCCTAACTCGGCGCCGGCAAACGGCGGCGGCGGGCGCTGGCGCCAGGTAAACAGTGACAGCGACGGCAAACGACGACGGGCTCCCGCGTGTCATCTCCATCATGCGCCACGCTTCAGTTGCCCGCCCACCCGACCCGACCCACCCGTGCGGTCTCTCGCGTGCCAACTGGATTATGCACCCTATTTTCAATTCTTCGCCCGCCCAACCCGAGACGCCCGCGTGGGTCCGCCCGACCGACCCGACCCGCCCATTAGGATCCGCCCGCACGCGTCGTCGTCACCGACGTCGGCCTCGGCGTCGGCGTCGGCGTCGGTCGGCGGCGGGCGTCAGTCGTCGTGGGCTGTCGTCGCGCGTCGTTGCTCGTTGTCGGTCGTCGTTTGCCGGTGCCAGCCGTCACGGTTAGCCAGCGGCGAGTAGGAGTGGGGGGACGGGAGGGCGGGGCGGCGGGGGGGGATGAGAGTCCCCCTCGGGTTTTTCCGGGCGCGCGGGATGTCTGGTGGGCGGGGTCCTC
>CAUYUJ010004869.1:12500-27500 GCA_963575745.1 Prorocentrum cordatum
CGGGACAACCATGCAAATGTGCCGAGACAATAACGGGACGGACAGTTGGGCCAATCATCGGGGCTTTGTAAGGACAACCCGGGCAACCGTTGAACGGCCGTGAAACCTGGCAGGAGAACATGTGGCCATGAAAACGAGGCCAAGGACAAACACCCAAAACCACAGGACCATTCCCGCGCAGCTTCGCCTCGCCCGCACGTCACGCACGACACGAAGACGAAATCGACATCGACTTCCCGGTGGGGGGGCTCTCCCTTTTGTTTCGGTATGACCTTTCTACCCACCGATGTTCTCGCTCCTTTCATGCACCCACGACCCCTTTTCGGTCTCGGTTCGGTGCCCCTCCTACCTTACACCCTTCGTGCGATGATCGTCTGGTGCATGTGGCGCGCGTGTAGTTCAGGCTTTCGATGTGACCTGGCTGGTGCGAGCGCCCACCAGAAACGCAGCTGGTGCAAAGATTGTGTTTGCTGGCTGGCTGCACGCACGATCGCTGTCACAATGAAGGCGCATGCCGAAGCCCTCAGCGAGCACACCATGCCAAGCTGACTTAGGTTTGCAGACCCCTGCGCCCACCAGTTTGAGTCCAGTGCCAGATCAGGCAGTTTTTGAACCAGCTTGTAGACTTGCATGTTTGCTATCTTTTTCCTGGAAGCGGGCGGGTTCATCGATGTACAAAGATGAGTCGTTATGGTATCTTAGGTGGGCCTGTGGCCAAGTGGTAAGGGATGTGTTCTGTGGCGCGACTCTTTTAATGTTGAAGTTGAGTGAGATCGTTCTGCAAATGACGTTGGGTGTATTTGGCTCGTGGGGGCAACGTTGAACATCGGAAGACAGACGTGAATTCCGCGCGTTTTCATTTCGCTACCCTTGACCTGCGTTCGGTGGATGGAGAAGGAAAGGCATACACGAGCACCAATGCGCTCAGTCTTTAGTCGCAGTTCAAATTGAGATCTCTCTGTAGGTGGGATGGTGTCGAGGATGCCGCTTCAGCTTCGAAGTGCAATTCAAGAACCTCGGCATGACACGGCATGGAAACGTCGAGGTTTTGCATGTGAGGCACCACGGGGCTTCCGTCCCCCTATGTCACCAACGCGGGTGCCCAGATAATCACGCACCACGCTTCGCTGTGCGGGCCGAGGGACTTCCTGCAGGGGGGGGCGCGCGAAGCTAAGATGACCCACCAGGAAGTTGGATGCCCATGACGTGGACAGTTTAGGCGAGAGATGGATATACAAGATGTGGCCGCAAATCCTTTTCGCGCTCGGCTCGAGCGTGGCTGGTTACACCAGACCTTCCCGAGTGGGTCATGCGCGTGGCCTCCGAGTGTTCCGCGTGTGAGTTCAACCCCCTGTGCTTCTAGCCCTGTGGAGGACGATCCATGGAGAGGAAGCATGTTGCCAAATACTTGCCAGATGTCTAAGACATGGATTAAACAAGTTTTATACTACACACGTAAAGAACATGCTTGAAACATGTTTAGAACATTTTCCTGGGTTTGAATCACAAGTTAAATTCAAGGATAGGGCTGTTAGGGTGTCCATCGTCGTGGTATCCACAGTTCTAGCCTCTTGGCATGCCTCCCTCCCCGTCTGGTGATCGCGTGGGGTCTAGCCAGGGGTCCTCCCCTCCCTGGGGGCGCCGTCCCCTCCCCAGCGGTGCTGGAGGAGGGGCGCCGACTCCCGCCTCCACGGGGCCCCCACGTGCAGGCCTCGGAGGTGAACAGACCTCCTACCTTGACACGTCGATCAAGGAAAAGGCCGTTCTCGGTTCGCGAGAGGGGCGTCGCGGCCGTCATTTTTGCGGGTCCAGGTCCGTCGGTTTCGGGCCCAGGCCGTTTTCACCAAGGGGAGGTTCACTAAAAAGAGGTTTGTCCACCGCCGAGGGCCCTCTTTCTGTCAGAGCGCCGTCGCAGGACGTCGCAGTGAGGTCGTGGCTGACACAGGTCTGGCACAGCTAGGCTGCACTTGCCACCAGCAGGCCGCGATTGCCCAAGCGTTGCCCGAGAAATATAAAAGGGGCCTGTAAGAGCACACGTGTGGCGCTTCAAACGGTCCTCGCATTCGGGGATCGGAGGCGCTTCTGTCTCTTCCTCGGCGGAAGGGCGGCGGAAGTAATCCGGGGCCAATTCTGCCGGCGAAAGCCGGCGGAAGGCCAACGGAAGCAGACGAAATCAAGAGTCGACCTCCCAAGAGGTGACAATTTTTTGGGGTTCAGGGTTTCTGGAATCCGCCATGTGTCATTCTGGTTCCCGGAACTGGCAGTGCGGGCGGGATGGATGATTGGCATTCCCAACGCCCCCAGTCCCCCCCACACTTTTTTGAGCCGCCAGCCTGCGCCGAGCAGAACGCAACAGCAACAGCAGTAGACGCCACCTGCGCCGCCGTCGCAGCCGTTTCGGCTTTTGGATTGGTACGCCCCGTTGGGCATTCTGATCTCCATCGTGCAACATCCATATACACCATTTTATCGGAAGGTTCTTCCAAAGCGTTGGGTGCACGGTGACTTACTGGAGCATGCTCTGCTGGACATCCGCTTTGCCCAGGCGCGCGCGCGCGGTTGCTTCCTTCTGAGCTCTCTGCCTGGAGGAGCGTCCCTTACTTTAGGCACAGCCGTTGCAACGAAGCCTCCTCGCGCTACGAGATACGTTCTGGCACTGTGTTTCTTGCGTGGTCTCAGTTTCTTGGCGCATCGATTTTGCAGCATTGCCACCTTACTTGCCATGCGCTCACACCTGAGTCGGAAAGCGGTCAGGAGCACTTGATGCCACTACGCGCGCAGCATGCCGCGAGGACAAGCCTTCAGTGCCCCAGTTGGCCCCCCAATAAGGCCGCCGCTCAGCGTGAGGGGCCACACAGTACAGTCAACCCGCATAGTGAGGATGGGCAACCTTCCCAAGGATACCCTTGCATCCTCGCCTCCTCGGTCCATCCTTGGCCACTTTCGTCAGCCGCGTCCCGCTCGAAAAGTGTCGAAATGGGCTTTCGAGGCCCTGGCATCCTTATCGCGCATCCTTGCTATACGGGCTGACTGTAGGTATAAAACATCCGCCGCCGCGTGGACTGCTCTTGTCTGGCAGAACGATGGGGAGACATACCGGTCTGCAAACCAGCCGTTGTGGGCCCAGTTTCTTGGCCGCGGAGCTTGAAACAGCGCTAGGGCAATCCAGGCAAAATTGATACGGCTTGGTGCATGAGGAGGAGGAGGAGAAGGAGGACCAGAGTAAATCCAAGGTTCATCAGCGATGCTGCAATACGTCCAACCGATCCCAAGTCCTCTCTTCAGAAGCTCATGCAAGAATGCTTGACGCTTCGAGTATCCCCACCAGCCCATTACCTCCTGGAATATATTGCAAGCGAGCTGCCCCCTTCAGGGGCTGGGTGCATGGACGTCTCGTGTGGTTTATCCTACGTCTAGTCCCCGCCCTCAGCGGCCACTTGTCAGCGTTGTGTGCGACTTTGGTGGCGCCACTTCCATGCACTAGTTTCCTGGTCAGTGAGTTTTTCCTGGCCTTGCTGGTGTCTGCGGTCCCTCGTGATGGCGCTTCGGGCTTCATCCTGGTATCGCTCCCGCGCAATTTTGGCTGCGCCCCAACCTCGGTTGGCTAATTGCATGTGTTCGCTCCTGGACCTGTTTCTTGGCAGCTGCAGCCCGCACCACCTCCCGCTTCTGGCTCCTAGGTGACGCTTAGGCTCTGCTTGCTGGCGCGTTAGGCAATTAGGTTCGCGCGTGGCCCGCCCGTCCCGTTTGACGCCGCCTGCGCTTTCGCTTGCGGCTGCGACAGAAAAAAATATCCCCACCAGCCCGTCCAGGAACGATGCCTAGGGTATCTGCCCTTCTCAGGCAGCGTTGCAGCGTTCGGATGCGTTGGGGAGCCTCGGGGAACTAGAGGCCCATTGGATGCCTCGCGAAGTCGATTGGGATGTCTCCTGGGGGGCTCTTAGTGGACTCTTAGGGTGTCTTTGGGGCCTCTTTGGGGCCTATCGGGGGCCTCTTGGGAGCCACTTGGAAGCTTCTTGGAGTACTCTTGGGGCATACTCGGGGCCCCTGTGAAGGCCTTGGGGGTATTCGTGGGGGCATCTTGGAGAAGATCGATCAAAGAGGGGGGGAACCCCGAAGGTCGCCTCTTGGCGCCTTCTTGGGGCGCGGGCCGTCTTGAGGCCCACGTGTGCCCCTCTTGGGGTCTTTTTGTACCCTCTTGGGGCCACATTAAGGCCTTGGCAGGCCATCGGAAGCGAACGGGCGGGAAGGCTAAATCATTGATTTGTCCTTCTTGATGTTGGGCAGATGTTGGCCTCTTGGGATGTCATGGGGAGCTTCCGAAACCATGTGGACCCGTCTAGGAGCGGTCTTGGGACCTCTTGGAGTATGTTGGAAGCCATTTTGGACGATCTTACGGAAACTTGAGCTGTCTTGGAGGCCATTTTGGGCTATCTCGGGCCCTCTTGGGGACATCTCGGGCTCTTGGGACCTCCGACCGCTCGCTGCCCCCCGCGTCCAGATCCACGGGGAGGGGGTAGGGAGAGAGGTCAAGCTATCCAAACGCCGCAGGCCGTCGCTCGCACTCCTACCCGCCCTCCCAACACATCAGTAGCACCCAAGATCGGCATGGACAGGGGCCGCCATCGACAACCATCGGGGACAGGTGCAGACGCAAGCCGTGTGCGCGACGCCCACGAGGTGTGCCACGCGTTCCAGGGCACCCCCATCGATTCTGGTCAAAGAGCAATGCAGAGTGATCGCGGGGCGCACGCGCATGGCCCAAGATTTCCCAACCATCCTGAGGTGGTGCGTCCTCGTTTAGAAGAGACAGTGCCCCGCGTCTCACCTTCTCCCGCTGCCCCCTCTTCCTCCTCTCTCTTCCCCACCCCCTCTTCCTCATCGTCTACATCACGATCCAGATCACCCGCCCCTGATCCGGCACACCCTTCGCGCTGTGTTCGCATGCCGTACCCACATCCAATTCGGCATACCGCTCACACGTTTCATGGCCCCATGAGGACCTCCACCGAAGGCTCCAGTGGATGCGTTCGCATAGCACCGACGCACCCGTTTCGGCACACCCCTCACACGCTTCGTGGCTTGATAGGGATCTCCACCGAGGGCCCCAGTGGCCGCGATCGCATGGCAACGCCGTGCCCATCTCTGCACACCCTTGACACGCACGCTTCGTGGCCCCATAAGGAGCTCCAACGGCGGCCCCAGCGGCTGCGTTCGAAGGCCCTAGCGGCTGCGTTCGCATGGCACCGCCGCGCCCAAGTCGCCACACCCCTCACACGCTCTTTAGACCCGAAGGGGATTCCACCGAAAACGGTATTCATTTCGCGGTATTCACAATTGCACATTGTTTGGTCCTGCGCCCGGGTAATTTTCCACAACGTGCGCGTCGCATTGGGTCTTGGTAGGGATGGTGGGCCTGCACATGTTGGAAAATCTGCCAGCCCCCCCCTCGCCCATGTGAACAATAACGTAAAGGGATCGCGGCGCGCCCAAGCATGATCCAGATTTTGCTACACATTGCGCATTACATGGCTTTTGGCTTGGATGCCGCGGGTGTGTGAGCATAGTCTTTGGGTTGTCGCCAGTCGGGTGGGAGAGGGATTGTTGATTAATAAGGAACAGAGAACAAGCGATCCCTCCCAAGGACTGCAGTTCATGAGGTGGGATCCCCCTCAAGCAAAGTGCAAAACATTCAGTGAGAAGGGTGGCTCCCCCTAGGAGCGCAAAGCTCCCGCCCCGAATGAGAAAGAGTGTTGTCCCTGGAATCGCGCGCCCACACATCTTCATCAGCAGCATCATCGCCATCATCACCATCCTCATCCTCATCATCATCGCCATCATCATTACTATCATCATCACCGAAGCCAATGATTGTCCCGATGGTGTCCGGTAGCAGTACAATGCTTAGCGGCACGACAGGTCCCGGGAGTAGGATGCGCAACAGCACGACGGAGTGCCACACTCCGACGCTTGAGAGCACGGTGGAGCCGTTCCCACGGCGTTGGTGTGGTTGTCCTGAGGGTTGTCCCGATGGTTGTCCTGATGGTTGCCCCTGTAGATAGATGTCAGCCAGCGTGAACCCCAAAGAGTCTGATTCTAGCAGTAAGTGTGGTGTTAGCTATGTGGAGCAGCCAATCACCTGCTCAACTTGAAGCTGTCCTCTTCACTGCTCGTGCAAACATCCCACCCTCCCACCCGCAACTTGGTCGCAAGACCTCTTAAGACCTTGACGGTGGGTACCAAATGGCACTTGGCAACGACACCGACGCCGACGACGACAGCGACAACGACGACGACGGCGCCGCCGGCAACGACTACGACGTTACCGACGACGTCTCCAACGACTTCGACGACGACGACAACGACGACAACGACGACAACACCGACGACGACGACGACGCCGGCACTGATGACGACGACGACGATGACAACGCCGACAACGACGACGACGCCGCCGACGATGACGACGACGACGACGCTGATGACGACGACGACGGCGGCGACGACGAAGACGACGACGACGACGACGACGTCGCCAACGAAGACGACGACGACGACGACGACGACGAGGGAGGAGGGTGGACGACGACGGCGACGACGACAACGACGAGGGAGGAGGGAAGACGACGACGACGACGACGGCGACGAAATAGGAGGGACAACGACGAAACGCCGACGAAGACGACGAGGGAGGAAGGACGACCACGACGACAACGACGGAAACGACGACGACGCCAAGACGACGACGACGACGAGGAAAGACAGAGGACGACGACGGCGACGACGACGACGACGAGGGAGGAGGCAGGACGGCGACGACGGCGACGACGACGCAAGAGCGCGCGCGCACGCTTTTGTTGAAAATCCGTGTTGCGAAACCTTGTGTTCTTGTATGTTTTTTTGGACACGATTTTGAAATCCTACCGAAACCGAAGGTTTTTGAAGGATTTCGGCATGCGCGCGCGACGACGCGCGCGTCTGCACTTCGTCCCATTTTTTGCAGCGGATTCTCGCGACGGCACGCTCGCAAGGGCGTTCGAAAGATTTCGACATTGCGCGCGCGAAGCTCGTTTGGTAGGTTGTTTTGAAAACTAGGGTTTTCTTAAGATGTCGCAAAAGCGCGCGTAAGCTTTTTTAGAACATCAGCGTTGCGAAGCCATGCGTTTTTGCATGTTTTTTGGAAGCTCGATTTTGAAATCCCTCCGAAACCGAAGGTTCTTGAAGGATTTTGGCATGCGCGCGCGACGACGCGCGCGTGTGCACTTCGTACCGTTATTTGTAAGGGATTCTTCAAAACTTATGATTTAGGATAAACGAGAGTGCGCGCATAGTATTGGAGATGCCTGACGGCCGGTGCCGCCGACTCTGATCGAAGGGGTTTCCTGGGGGCTTTTTGGAAGCTTCTTGTGGGCTATTGGAGGCGCCCTGGGGCATCTGGGGGCTTTCTGAGAGCCTCTCGCGGCTGAGGGGTCGAAATGTACCGTTTGGGGATGTATTGGGGCGCTCTTGGTTCGTCTTGGAGCTTTTTGTTCGCCTTGCTGGAGAGTGCGCGCATTGTATTTTGTTGCAGAGGATGGCGGGGGGGAGTGATACCGGTTGGGCTGGGATAGTACGAATTCACATTTAGGATGGACGAGTGTGTAGAATAAATTTGAAATCGAAATACCCCAGGGGGGATCGTAAACTCTGGGGGGGTAGAGTCTACTCTTCTTCTCTAGGAAGGAGAGTATACGTGGTGCAATTCACCTGTTCGAACTTGAAGCTGCCAACTCCACTGCTCTCGCAATCATCCCGCCCACCCACCCGCAGCTTGGTTTGCAAAACTCATGCGGCGGCAATTGCCATGATTGCTTGGCGATGGCTGGCACATCGCTGCGGCCGCGCTAGCGCGCGCTGGCCGGCACGCACCTCTCTCCCGCTTCGTGGTCCCATCGGGAGCTTCACCCAAGGCCCAAATGGTGCCGCCTGCATGCGTCCCCCCACCACCCATGTCGCACACCCCCCACACGTTTCGTTGCCGCATTGGGAGCTCCACACAAGGCCCCAATGGTGCCGTTCGCATGACTTCGGCACACCCCTCACACGCTTCGTGGCCCCATAGGGAGCTCCACACACGGCCCCAATGGTGCCGTCTGCATGCGTCCCCGCCGCCGATTTCGGCGTACCGCTCACACGCTTCGTGGCCTCATAGGGAGCTCCACCGAAGGCCCCACTGGCTGCGTCCACATGCGCCCGCGCCACACATTTCGGCACACCCCTCTCACGTTCCATGGCCCCATCAGGAGCTCCACACAAGGCGCACATGGTGCCTTTCGCATTCGTCTCCGCCACAAATTTCGGCACATCCCGCCACACATTTCGTGGCCAGGGGGCGTCACCCCAGGCCCCAGTGGTGCCGTTCGCACGCGTCCCCGCCATTTACTTCGGCACACCCATCACACGCTTCGTGGCCTCAGGAAGCTCCACACAAGGCCCCAATGGTGCCGTCTGCATGCGTCCCCGCCGCCGATTTCGGCGTACCGCTCACACGATTCGTGGCCCCATAGGGACCTCCACCGAAGGCCCCAGTGGCACCGTTCGCACGCGTCCCTGCCACCCATTAAATACAGCGTACCCTTCACACCCTTCGTGGCCCCGTATGGGGGCTCCACCGAAGGTCCTAGTGGCATCGTCGGCATGGCTCCCCGCCACAAATTTTGGCACACCCCTCATACTTTTCGTGGCCCCATAGAGAGCTCCACCGAGGGTCCCAGTGGCACCGTTCGCATCCGTCTTTGGCGCCCATTCCGGCACTCTCCTCACACGCTTCGTGGTTTTATAGGGATCTCCACCGAAGACGAGGCTCGCAACTGCGTTACTCAGAACTGCTTATGGTTGGGTCCTTCGCCCCGCTAATTATAGAGTTGCGGGACATTTGTCTTTCAGATCCATACGACACCGAACGTTTGTGAAGGATTCGGCATGCGCGCCACGACGCGCACGTGTGCACTTCACTTCCTTTTTGCAAGGGGTTCTTGGAAAATGATGTTTTTTTCCCAACCATCCTGTGGTGTTGGGTCCGCGGGTCCGCCGCCTCCGCCGCCCTGTCCACCAGGTCCGAAGCCGTCACCTCCAAGGCCCCGTGGCCCCGAAGCTGCCAGGTCCTCCTGGCCCACCACCGAGGCTCCTCCCGGCTGCCCGGGGCGACGATGGGGGCGCATTAGCCTAGGAGGGGCAGCACATGCACAGTGGAGGCCCATGCCAAGAAACCCCCTGCTTGCCTCCAGGTTGCCCTGGGTTTCTTGGGCTCTTCGAGTGCTTTGCGACGGAGAGCGTGGCCATCCCACACCCAAAGTCCATGGACGTCCTGGGGTCTCAGGGCTGGGTTTCTTGTGCAAGCTTTCTTGTGAGCTGGCCTCCGCTGTGTCAAGGGGGGCCGACGGTCCATGCCTTCGGCGAGGCTCCGGAGGGATGCGCGCAATGCCCGCCCCTGGGGCTCTTCGCCCCTGCAGTCGCCTCCGAGGCGGAGGGCCGCAAACCCGTACCCGGCGCGCGCCCCTCCGCGGGCGCCCCCCCCCTCTCGAAGAAGCTGTTTTTTTTGGGTGGCCAGACAAGCGAGGCGACAGCGCGGCCGACGCGTGCCCGCGGCAGCAGATGCGCAACATTTCAAGGGGGGGGAGGGGGGGGGGAGGGAGTCGGGGGGGGACAGACCTCCCGACAGTGGCACGTCGATCCGTGAATGGTCCGTGGTCGGTCCTCGAGAGGGCGCCGCGGCCGTTATTTTCCAGGCTTGCGCCCGCCAGGCTTGGGCCCGAGGGCGTTTTCACTGAACCACGTTTTACTAAAGGGAGGTTTGTCCATCCCCGAGGGAGAGAGGAAGAGGACCACTGACCAAACAGCCAGGGCAGCGAGCGGGCCGCCTTGGCACAGTCCTCCCAACTCCTGGGGGGGCTAGCACCGCCACAGCTTTTTCGGGAGCCTGCAAATCATGCAATAGCGCCAGCAGCTTTCCCCTCGAAGAAGGAAAAACGCTATAAACATAAACTGTTGGCGCTCCGCGCGAATTTCTTGGATCCGCGCTGGGCCCCCCCCTGGCGGCGCCTCCGGCCGCCCTTGGCGCGCTCCGCGCGCCAGGGAGGGGGGTCCAGCGCAGATCCAAGAAATCCGCGCGGTGCCCTGTTTTATTCCTCTCCCCCCCTCCGTGGCGAGGCTCGGCCTGTGGCTGCTGCTGTGCCGGGCCGCCGCCCTGAGCGACGACAGGCGCGCGCACATCTCTCGGAGGTCGGCTATATACGTAAGAGTGACCATTGTTTCTTCGCCGGAGTGACCTCTGGGCGAGCGTGGGAGGGAAGTGAGGAGGAGGGACGGGCCTTCTTAGAAGGATCGGGAGTCCCCCGGGCTTCTGAGAAGCTTCCTAAGCCTTCCCCACCTGCACAGAAAGCCTCCCGGAAGGCACGGGGGCTTCTGAGAAGTCCCGCCGCCTTCTGAGAATGCCTTCCCCTTCTCACTCCCCCCCTCTCGCTGGACGCCGAACACTGGGGCCCCCGTATGGCCGAAAGCGATGCGATGGCAGCGGCTTGCGTGCTGTGGTTTGCTTCCCCCCCCCCGCGCCCCAACCCCGCGCCCCCCGAAAGCCGCGCGCTACAGAGGTGGCCACTCCTGCCTGCAGCGTCACGCTTGCGTGCAGCCGACGTGGGGCCCTCGCCGCCCCCCAGAATGGTCGGCCGCCCCCGTAACAATGGTCGGCCGCCCCCGTTGGCCGGCTCCAGGGGGGAGGACTCGAAGAAGGATCGGAGCCTGAGAGGAGAGGAGAGTCGCCGAGCGCGTTCCACGGCTCGCAAAGTGCCCACTCGCAAGCGCCCGAGAAATAGTTGGTTGCCTCGGCGTAATGTATCGTGCATCCCCCGCGGCGGATCCAGGGCATTTGTAGTGGAACGCGCTTGTCTAGAAAAGAGGAGGAGAAATAATCGGAGTCTCAGAGGAAGGGTAAAAAACCAAAGACGCCACAAAGCGTCCATGACCAGGTCTCCGAAGGTCCTGGATCCACGCGGCGGCCAGGTGGTCTCAGATGCCGAGTGGGCTCTGATGTGAGCCCTGGGGGGCCAGGGCTGGAGGAGGAGCGGAGGAGGAAAAGGTATTAATACATATACAGCTATTATTTTTGCCCCTTTTTCCCCTTTTTGGGGCCTCCTGGGAGGCCCTCGTCGCCACCGCCGGATTCGCCTCGGAAGTCCGGTCAGAACGCACCCCCGGGAAAGGTCCGGGGAGTAGCGGTATTGGTAACTCCTGCTTTTCCCCGAGGGCGATGAGGAGGAGGACGACGACGACGAGGCCGACGACGAAGACGAAGACGAGGACGAGGACGAGGAGGCTGACCGGGCTCACTGCAGTAGTGGTTTCATCGGGTCTTCATGGAGCTGCACCGGATCCGTGCTCGCCGTTTTTTGCTGTCGAGAGTGCCCACGTCGAGCCGCCGCCGCCCTGCTGTGGGCAGACGTTGGGCGGCCAAGATCTGGCCAAGCTATTGGGCGATGTGTCCCCCCCCGCCGTTGAGGAACCCCTTGGGGGATCTCTGGGGGCAAAAGAGGGAGAATATGAGGAGAGGGAGGATGAGGAGGACGAGGAGGAGGACGAGGTGGAGGAGGAGGAGGAGGAGGAGAAGGAGGAGGAGGAGGAGGAAGAGGAGGAGGAGCCCCCTCAAAGGCCTCCTCTTGAGGGCCTCTTGAGGACTCCTGGAGGCCTGCCGGTGGGCTCTTGAGGGCCTCTCTGGGATCTCTTGGGGCCCTCTTGGGCCATGGAAGGGCATAATTGATTTTCAATGCACGGCGCTTCCTTGTTCACGCTTATCCGTAGGTCGCGCGTTTGGAATGGCACCCCCGGGGGGCAGCGTATTTATCGATATGCTATTCCTGGTCTTGCTCGTTGAAGAATCA
Organism: Prorocentrum cordatum; assembly: GCA_963575745.1. Classification (NCBI taxonomy): domain Eukaryota; class Dinophyceae; order Prorocentrales; family Prorocentraceae; genus Prorocentrum; species Prorocentrum cordatum. The sequence continues at coordinate 24,413 of CAUYUJ010004869.1, forward strand.
ATCTCTTCCACCAGGAGCTAGCGCTTGAGCCTGACCCACGTCCGAACAACATATCCTCGTCTTCCACGCTGCCTCCCTATCCCTCCTCGTCGCTCTTGTCGTCCTCGTCCTTCTCGTGCTCGTTTTCCTCGTCATCCGCCTCGTCCTTGTGCTTGTCTTCATCCTGGTCTTCCTCGCTTTCCCCCCGTCCTCCACGCCGTCCTCCTCCTCCGCCTCCTTGTCGTCCTCCTTTCCCTTATTTCAGTCTTCGTCCTACGAGCCGATATACCGAATATCTTCGTGTTGCCCTGCAGATGTTGTCAAAGCCGCTGGCTGGGAGAACAAAGGCGCATTAAGCAGTTCGCAGCCGTAGATGTCCGTCGCCATAGGGCCTTCTGAACTTCAGGGCAGTGCGTGGCCAGGGGAGCTCGGATCCAATGCGTTCGGCTGGCTTTCGGCATGCACTGGGGAACGCAGGATGCCCCTTTTCGAGGGGGCGGTGTGGCATCGAGGTGCTTTTGTGGCGGGCGGATGTTTCCCAGGGGAACGCAAACATGGATCAGGGCGCGCGGGTTCGCGGCGGGTCCCGTTTCCATGCTGAATTGTCACTTGTTGTGCAGCGTTGGCTTGGTGTTTTGGTGCCGTGGATCTGGCGCCCACGAGCTAGATCCACGGATTCGTTTTCCATAACAGCGCGCGGCATGTTTGAGCCGACTGTTTGCAGAGTATTGCGCTTCCCCGTGCGGGGTGACATCTCTGCGTTCCTGAGGCACTCCTGCTGGTCATAGAACAGAGGGCACTTTGGCCCGCCGGATTGCGTCGGGTAAATTCGGTGTTGTATGCCGCCGCTGTGTGGCTGTGCGCTGTCTGATCCTCATCGTTCCAATTCTCGCTACGCCTGTGTCGGCGGAATCTTCTTGGTAGATGTTCGGTTGCGGGCCCTTTGGTAAGTCCAACCGTCCAACTTTTGCGCGCAAATGACAGCCGATGATCGCTGGAGAGCGCCGAAAGCCACCGAAGGCCGATGGGTAGTGGTGGGTACATGGTGGAAAACGTGGTACTGACCCCCGCAAGCCTCATTCCCGCAGCGAGGCAGTGTTATCGAGGCGCCGTCCGAATAATTCTGTTCGAGGGCAGGACTACCCTCGATGCGCTTATCTGTGGCGGTCGGGATCATGAGGATCAGGACGAACCAGACGGACTGCCCAGCTTTGACATAATTGCTTTTCCTGGTGCGCGGGCTAAAGCGCATGCAGGGGTGACAAGGTAATCGCTGTTCGCGTCCTAGGCCACAGAGTTGCGCTTCTCTAGAGCGCGAAGATAAACGCGCATTTTGCAGAGTGATGCGCGAAGTCAGGTGACTGACATCCCTCCGCGAAAGCCAGAGCAGTTTTGTCCTGCAACGCGTCAGCGCCCCTGGACCCAAACGTTCAATGTCCGCGGCAGATCTGATGACTTCAGGTCCTCTTGAGCACCTGCAGGCCCGCGGGCCGCGTTGCACGCGTCTCTTGAACACTGAGTTGGGGTCGCCTGGCAGGTCGGGAAGCCCTGCTTCAGATTCCGCGAAAGGTTGCAGGTTGAGACCTGGAGCTCCCGATGCATACGGTTGGAGGAGCGCTTGCTGGGAGGTGCTCGACTGCAGCTTGGTGCTTGGAGACGGTCGTGCGCAAGGGGCGATACGCAGTGACGGCCCTGGTGCTACTAGCAGGTAGCTTTCTTGCAAATCAAGTCTCTTCCTCTGCTGGTGATGCTGCCGCGCCGAGGAAGCGTTCGAAGTAGCGAGGGCCTTGACTGATGCTACGAGCCACCAGCCGTCAGATGTAAACACCCTGGAGCTCTCGGCCCGCCTTCCTCTCCTCCGACTTCGCGCGCCGCCCCGGGCGGTGGCCCTGCGGAGCCCGACGAGGGCCTCGGGAGGCCGGGGCGCCACCGAGAAGCGTGCCGCCTTGGCTTCTCCAGGACGCCAGAGGTCTGGGGGCCGTTCTGCTCCGGGGATCAAGAGACGCGGGTCGATGCAAACGGAGGTCCGTCAGCGCGCTGGATCCTGCAGTAGCCTGCAGGGCCAGGGCTGCGCTGGCCCAGGCCTGGGCGCAGGATCCTGCAGGATCCTCTGCAGGATCCTGCAGGATCCTGCAAGGCCTGACTGACTCGGGTCTGGATTGACCCGGGTCAGAGGATCCCCGAGTCGGGGATCCTCTGACCCGGCAACCGTTTTTAGTTTCGGACGGCAATCGCGTCGTTTTGTTGTGTTTTGTTTTAAAACTAAGCGGTGAACGGATTGCGTCGGCGTGTCTTGTTTTTGTTTCTGTTTGTATGTTAAACGCGTTCTAAACTTAACCAGCGTGTGTTGCCAGCGCTGTCCCCGACAGCCCTTTCCCCCCCCCGCCGCGCGTGCGCGAAGCGCCACCGGCAGACAGGTCGCGACTGCGGCGACCGTGTTTTGTATGCCGACGTCGGCCACCGCGGCTGTGCTGCGCACCGGGCGCTCCCGAGGGCCGGATTGATCTCGTGCTCTCGTGGAGGGGGGCAGCCCCCCCCCCCAGCCTTCCCCCCCCTTGCATGCGAGTTCTTCCCCGCCTCGGCTGGGGTCTGGAGGTGGCGGCGTGGAGCCCCCCCAAAAAACAGCCTTCGCCCCCACCACACCTCCATGTCCCTCCCGTCGTATCCGCCCCCCCCTCCTTTTCTCGCACCCCCTCGCGCTCCACTTTCCGCATTCCTGGGGGAACGAGCAGTGGCATAATCGTGAAAAGTCGGAGGTCCGCGCGGATTTCTCGGATCTGCGCTGGAGCCCTCTGGCAGCGCCTCCGGCGCCGCCCCTGGGGCGCTCCGCGCGCCAGGGAGGGGGGGCCCAGCGCCGATCCGAGAACTCCGCGCGGACCTCAGCTCTCATGCCTCTGTCACTGTTCGTCCCCCTAGTTCCCCATGCTTCCCCATGTTTTCTCAAGCCGCTCATACAGTCGGACTCGATTGGCGAGGACGCGCGAGAGGACACGAGACCCTCCCGAGGGCCACGCTGCCACAGAACTGCAGGAGGCATGGGTCGCAAGACACAGGACACGAGGGTACCCTTGATCTGGCAGGGTCGACCTACTAATCCGGGCCGCCTGTA
>CAUYUJ010004869.1:30000-63817 GCA_963575745.1 Prorocentrum cordatum
GCAGCTCTGACCGCCTCGCGTTTGCCCCCACCCCACCCCCCCCTTTGCGCGAGGGATACAGGGCTCGTTCACAGCAGGAGCTCGACCACAAGAGATCTCCCACGAGAAACCCAGCCCCGAGACCCCAGGGCGTCCCTCGAAGTCTGGTGTGGGCGAACGCCACGCTTTCCACAGCAAAGCCATCGAGACCCAGGAAGCCCAGGGCACCCTGGAGTGAGGTCGGGCATGTCCCCCCTGCAGGCGGATTTTGGGAGAACATTGGAAGAATATCAGAAAAATGCTCAAAACTAGCCCAACATACTCCAACCATCGTCCCCATACCATTTTTGTTACCTACTTGTTTTTTTTTACCATGTTTGAGAATTCCTCCTGTCGAGGGGCACGCCCGACGTAGCCTTGGAGGCAAGCAGGCTGCTTCTTGGCATGGGTCTTTCCACCGTGCACCGGGCACCCCCGATCGGCCGCCCTTCCGGGCGGCGGGCGCACAGAGCCCCCGTCGGCCCTGCGGCTCCCAGCCCCGTTGGGAAAACCGCGGGCCCATATCGGGAGCCCAGGCAGCGATCGCGGGGCAGCCGCGGGCAGGCGCCAGCCGGTGCCTTACTCGGGGTGCCTCGTGCACATCTCCGAGGCGTCCCCGCCCTGTGGCCCAGGGGCGGCCGCATGGGGGGCGGCCGGCGCAAATCAGGGCGGGCGGCACGTGCGCGGCCCACGGGGGGGAGCAGACGACGCCTTGAAATAAGAAGAGGCGCCACGAAATCTGGGGACTATCATGGCCCCCGCCATGAGATCCCCCCCCCCCGTAATCATCACCCCCCTCTTGGCCGCCTTCGACTTTGGGGGAAGGTGCGGGAGAGCACCAGCCGGCCACATTCACAGCCGGATGGGCAGCGTGGCCCCCGCAGGCCGGGCAGAAGCGCCGCTGCCCGGGGCGGGGGCGGGCAGGCCTCACGCTCTGCAGCCGGTCTGCTCCTTGCGCCTACGACGACGCGACGACCCCTTTTCCGACGGCGGGTCCCGCCCCCGCCGCTCCGTCCTCGGGCGGGGGGGGGAGGATGAGGAGAAGGACGACGAGCGGGGGGGAGAGGGACAATGCAGCAGGGAGGGGGGAAAACGAGAGGGTGCGGCAGGCAATGGCGCCCGCTATGATCGCAGGCTGCCTGCTGACTCGCATGAGGGTTGGTCGTGCCATCCAAGATTATACAACCTGCGCATCTTCACACATCGGTCGTCCAGGCAACGAAACTAATGTTCGACGTCGCTGTCAGAATGCACATATGTACATGTCTATCTCTATGTGTGTTAGCCAATGTGGATCCCACACCGTGGCTTACAGCATACTACGTGGTGCAAGATATGCGGCGCAACATAATTGTTGTATTTGTGTTGGAGGTCGGAGAGGGGAGTGGTATATTGATGTGTGGTGCAAATCTGAAACTGACGATGCAGCCAACGACAACCACAAGCGTTTTGCACGACGATTTCAACAACATTTGTTTTGCGTCGGCCGTTTCGACCGAACCCAGAATATATCAGTCCAATTCAACAAGCGACCGTCATCCAATTTGAACGGCAAAAAAATGCCTATTGCATGACGCCCTGTCGCCAACACGCACGATTCTGTAGATTCCCGAATCTTCAGAATTCATGCGTCCGGAATGCCTGGAACGTCGTTTCGGATTTTCCAGCATGCTATTTCAAAGTACTGGAATGTCCCGAACTCCGTGTTTGGCGATACGGAAATTCCAGAATCATGTTTTTCGTGATTTGGAATTTCCGACATTGCGTGCTTGATCGGGCGTCCTGAAACAGGTGTCTACATTGTGTTCATGTAGATCTGCGGTCGTTCGGGGAATTTGGAATCAGGAATCTTGACGTTGTTTGAGGTGGTCGGCGCAAAGCGAATGCTCTTGGAATGGGAATGCAACGCACTTGCTGTTATCGTGGGTAACATATCTTTTTCAACATTGGCAGCATACCCCTTTACATCATGCTCATCTGCAACGTCCAGATACTTGTCGTACAACTGGCGTGGCGCAATCTGAGTGGTACAACTAACCTGTGGAACTCTCAATTGTCAAGTCCACCGCTCGCGCAATAGTCCCACCACCCACCCGCAACTTGGTTTGCAAAACCCGGGCGGCGGCGATTGCGATGAGTGTTGGATGTTGGCTGGTGCATATCGGCGGCCGCGGTGGCCCGCGCATGCTCGCGCGCACAGCGGCCAGCCAGTTTGGCGCGACTGGCGCGGCCGCGGTGGCGCTGACCACTGGTCACTTCTCAGCGGGCACTTCACTGCGAATCAGTAGGCGCGTCCCACTATATACTTTCCAGCGGGCGCGGTACCATGGCGACGCCGACAACGTTAGACACGATGGTGATAGTAGCGATGATGTCGACGATGGTGGCGATGACGACGGCAAGGTCAATGACGGCTCCGATGCTGATCGCGCCCGCCGATGACGATGGCGATGTCCTCGCGTCGGCGATGGGTGTTTTGGAAGGATTTCGACATGCATGGGCAGAATCGAGGACAACAGGAGATGTTGTTTCATCTAGCGTACCACGATTATTAAGCACGTCGGGCACTTCGGGCAGATCTTTCTGGCATCCAGGGAACAGTTGCGGATTGCGTTCGGTGCTTGGGGCAGTTTTTGAAGTCTCGGGACACTGCTCATCATGAAGTTACCAGGTTGTGGAATTGCACAGAAGGTTGTTTTGCCGTCTGGTTCCGTTCGTGCTCCGACAGAGTGATTGCGCCCGTTTGGGCAGGTGTCTCTCTTCTTTGCGTCGCGTGGTGATGCGCGGCAAGGCTGCGGGCGAGCGCGATGATGGCACCGTTCGTTCTCTCACGAATTCGCACGCAGATGGGGCGGGGAAGCAGGCGCGAGCGCTTCGGTCGAGGGAGCAGGGGCAGCCATGATCGACACTTTGGTGCGATTGATGGGTGCGTCGATTCTGCTCGATCTCAAGTAGGGCCAGGAAGGCGATGTCAGAACGTCCGCCAAGAGCACGTTCGCCCCTCCAGCGTTTGCAACAGAAATGATCCCAGGCTTGTTTCTAGCAGCTTCCAGGAAGCTGGCCCAGATCTCGTAAGTGAAAAGTGGATTGATCATACTTTCGGTTGTAGGCGCGAGTCGAGCCGTGGCCAACGAGGAGCCGGAGCCTCCCAGAGGCCCAAGAATTGGGCGTTGCGTAATGGGGGGGCCATAAATGGGGGGGTGGCGAGGGTGGTCCGAAAAGGTACCCAAACGGTGCCTAAACGAGCCCCCTGGGGCTCCAGAGGGGCCCGAAAGGGGCACGAAAGGGGACCGTTTCTGACCCCCCCATTTATGACCCCCCCATTAAGCAACGCCCAAAAGAAGAGAGGAAAGCGCCAAGAACAACTCGATCCTGGATCTCCCCCCGATCGTTGTCGTCGCCGTCGTTCTCGTCGTTGCCGTCGTTCTCGTCGTCGTCGTCGGCTGCGGCGGCGTTGCCGTCGTTGCCGCGGCGCCCAGGACGCGCCGGCGGGCGAGGGCGGCGCCAGCACGCTGGCGCTGCTGCAGGAGGTCCTCGCCGACCAGGGCGCGGCGCTGGACCCAGAGCAGCAGGCGCTCTTTGGGAGCGGCGGCGCCTCGTGCCCCCGGTGTTTCTTTCTCCAGTCTTCCTCTCCCGGTGCCCAAGCTGGGCTCAAACACACGCCGAGGAGATCTCGAAAGCAACCAGGATGGCCTCAAGACTGTCCAAGTGGCTTCCAAGGTGCCCCAAGAGGGCTCCAAGAGGACCCCCAAGAAGACCCCAAGAGGGGGAAAGTCACCCCCGCGCCAGGGCTCGGGCTTTCGTGCGCGCACCGCTGGCTCGGCAGCCCCGTTGCTTCCAGTCGTCACCGGCCTGGCAGGAGCACAGCTCGGCAGCTCCTGTGCGCTCTCCGAAGGTGCATGTCCTCCAGCTGCGCCTATGATCAGGAGGGGAAACAACACACAGACACAATTAGTCGTCGATTCCCCAGAGAATATGGGAACATATGGGAAGTGGGGGGCAAGACAGAAACCCAGAAAATATAAGGAAATATGGGGAATCGTTTTATTTCCCCATATCCTAAGATGGGGTTCTTGTTATTACTTGGACGCCCCCTACTCCTTCTTCTTCTCCTCCTCCCCTCTTCTCGTCTCCTCCTACTTAGACTCACTCATACTCAGATTCACTCATACACAGACTTACTCATACACAGACTTACTCATACACAGACTCACTCATACTCAGACCTGATCACATTAACTTACTCATACTCAGACCTACTCATACCCAGACCTACTCATACTCAGACTTACTCATACTCAGACTTCCTCCTTCTCCTCCTCCTTTTACTCAGAGTTCCTCATACACAGACTTACTCATACTCAGAATTACTCATACTCAGACCTTCTCATTGTCTGACTTATTCGATAAACAGCAGATTGCGAGGATGTCTCAGGCGGGGCGCTGGTTTCAGCACCCCTAAGGGGAGCCGCCGAGGGGTGTTGCACGGTCCCGTTCGCGGCCGTTTTGTGGGGATGTCTCAGGCGGTTTGCCTGTTTGTCTTGCCAACATCCTTCGCTTTCGGAGCAGATTTGGAGGATGTCTCGAGCGAGGCGCTCATTTTCACCCCCCAGGTGGGCCAGATTTTGAGGATGTCTCGATCGGTTTGCTTGTTTTGGTGGCCAGGCTCGTGGCCCTAAGGGGAGCCGCCGAGGGGTGTTGCACGGTCCCGTTCGCGGCCGTTTTGTGGGGATGTCTCAGGCGGTTTGCCTGTTTGTCTTGCCAACATCCTTCGCTTTCGGAGCAGATTTGGAGGATGTCTCGAGCGAGGCGCTCATTTTCACCCCCCAGGTGGGCCAGATTTTGAGGATGTCTCGATCGGTTTGCTTGTTTTGGTGGCCAGGCTCGTGGCCCTAAGGGGAGCCGCCGAGGGGTGTTGCACGGTCCCGTTCGCGGCCGTTTTGTGGGGATGTCTCAGGCGGTTTGCCTGTTTGTCTTGCCAACATCCTTCGCTTTCGGAGCAGATTTGGAGGATGTCTCGAGCGAGGCGCTCATTTTCACCCCCCAGGTGGGCCAGATTTTGAGGATGTCTCGATCGGTTTGCTTGTTTTGGTGGCCAGGCTCGTGGCCCTAAGGGGAGCCGCCAGGGGTGGTTGCACGGGCTCGTTCGCGGCCATTTTGTGGGGATGTCTCAGGCGGTTTGCTTGTTTCTGTGCCCAACATCCTTCGCTTTCGGAGCAGATTTGGAGGATGTCTCGAGCGAGGCGCTCATTTTCACCCCCCAGGTGGGCCAGACTTTGAGGATGTCTCGATCGGTTTGCTTGTTTTGGTGGCCAGGCTCGTGGCCCTAAGGGGAGCCGCCAGGGGTGGTTGCACGGGCTCGTTCGCGGCCATTTTGTGGGGATGTCTCAGGCGGTTTGCTTGTTTCTGGGCCCAAAATCCTTCGCTTTCGGAGCAGATTTGGAGGATGTCTCGAGCGAGGCGCTAATTTTCACCCCCCAGGTGGGCCAGACTCCAGGAGGCCCCAGGAGACCACATGAGGTACCAGGAGGCATCAGGAGGCCACAGAAAGACTCAAGAGGCCACAGGATGTCCCAAGAGGCTCCAGGAGGCCCCAGGAAGCTCCAGAAGGCCTCAGGAAACCACAGGAGGCCCCAGGAGGCAACAGGAAGCGCCAGGAGGCCTCGGAAGGCAACAGGAGGCCCCGAGAGGCCCCAGGAGCAGGAGGCCTCAGAAGGCAACAGGAGTGGCTCCAATCCCATGTGTTTTACGTATGCTCCTATCGATTGGGCCTCACCTGGAGCACGATTCTTTGATGTTCTACGTATGTTTCTATAGATGGTCCTTCTCCTGTGTACACAATCCTAAATGTTTTACTCATGTTCCTATATATTGGGCCTCTCCTGGGGCACGAGTCCTTGGTGTTTTACGCGTGATTGCCCTTCTCCTGTGGCTCTAATCCGCAATGTTTTATGTACGTCTGTTGCTATAGATTGCGCCTCTCCTGGGGCACGAAACCTTCCTAGGAGGTCCCAGGAGGTCCCAAGAGGCTCCTGGAGACCCCAGGAAGCCCCAGTAGGTTTCAGGAGGCCCCAGGAGGCCCCAGGCTCATGCACAGAGACGCGCTCGTACTACTGAGGCTCATTCACACTCCAATTCATTCGCAGTTAGATTGATGTCCAGACCGTCACAACTGAAGCCCGTTAATATTCGAAAGCTCTTGCGCCTAGACATTCACGGCGGACAGGTCCATGCGAGTAGATGCACATATGGGGAGCTCCACGCAGTGAATAATTGTGTGTATTTATTTGTGTGTCCCAGGGCCCCTTCAACGTCCTCTAGCTGCGCCTGTGAGCAAGGGAGGCTCCACTCCAGAGCGTTCAAGAAGCACCCGCCCCACGGCTCTCTGCCCGACGTCCCGCTCGAGCCCCCGCACTCGCGGCCACGTGCTGCACGCGCTGTTGCAGTGCGAGCCGCCGAGCGGGGCGGCCACGTGCTCGGCCACGCAGGCAGGACCGCCGCGTCGGCGTTTTTGGTGTTTTTGTTATTGTTGTTGTTGTTGTTGTTGTTGAATATTATTACTTCTAAAGAATAATTATTGTTGGGCCCCCTGGTGCACGCCCCCCTCGCCGCGCCTAGGCCGCAGCCACATTTTCATCATTTTCGCGAGGAAGTCTCAGGCAAAACGGGGGAGTCCGGATCCGGTTGTTTTGTTGACGCCCGCTTTCCCTGTCAAAAATAATATAAAATGACATGTCTTGTTCTAACATAACCAAACTTCAAGAATCCTTTGCAAAAAATGACACGAAGTGCACACTCGCGCGCGCAAGATGAAATCCTTCCAAAACCTTAGATTTCGTAGCGATTTTAACATAAAAACAAGAAAAAAAACCAATGGTTTTTCAAAAATCAAGTTTCAAAAATTCATCCCGCGCGCTCTTGCGGATTTTTGAGGAAACCCAATACTTTTTCAACATTTCTGTCAAACGGGCTCTTGCGAGCAACTTTTTCACGTGCTTCGAACTTCTGCAACAACGGTTGCGCGCATGCCAGGGCCATCATCCCTGTCAAATAATACCATGCGGGACACATTCGTTTTTTCTTCGCGCGCGCACGCCGTCGTCGTCGGCCGCGGGGCCCTGAATAGTAGCCACGGTCGTCCGCATGCCACGAAGTGAAGTGTCCGAACGTCATAGGGCGGGAAGCTGGGTGTGGGTGGTGGCGAAGAGTCGTTTGGAAATTTGGTAGAGCTTGAACCGGCCCCCCCACAAAGTGGGGGTATTGCCCGCCTCCTATGAAAACCCTGGCACTGGTGAGAACGGAGTGTCCCCACATGCTAGTAATTGTTGTTGTTGTTGTTGTTGCTGTTGCTGTTGCTGTTGCTGTTGCTGTTGCTGTTGCTGTTGTTGTTGTTGTTGAGTTCTCACCACTGAAGAATACGTAATTATTGTTGATCCCCCCACTCCCGTACACGTTGCATTTTTCAATTGAAGTGTTCCTCCCAGCGCTCGCACCCCATCTCATCAGGGAAAGTGAAGGTATCCCTCCTCAAACTGTGTCCCTGGCCCCCGGTTTACAACAACAACGGCTCCCGCTTGATTTTTCCTCGAAATTTACTCCAGTCCCCGGCTCCCGTTTGAGACTTCCTCGCAATTCGCTCAAGAATCGCGCTCCCGCCTTAGACTTCTCTCGCAATTTACTCAGGCGCCGCGCTCTATTCAGGAATCACGCGTTCGCTAGGGACTCCTTCAAATTTACTCAGGAGTCGCTCTCTCGCTGGAAACTTCTTGGCTGATCACGCAGAACTCACGATCGATCCGCCCGCTCGGCCCGCCCGTCAGGGTCATGCCATGTGTGCCCCATGCTCGCTCGCGCCCTTTGTGCCTCATTGCTGCCCTTCGTGGCCTCTCCCCTTGTGGCCCTGTCGCTGCCCTTCGTGGCCCCGATGCTGCCCTTAGTGGCCCCTCGCTGCCTTTTGTGGCCCATATGCGCCCTTCGTGGCCCCCAGTCGCTCATGCCCTCAGCGGCCCCATTGCTGCCCTTCGTGGCCCCGCTGCTGCCCTCAGTGGCCCCCTCGCTGCCGCTTGTAGCCCATATGTACGCCTTCGTGGCCCCCAGTCGCTCGTGCCCTCAGTAGCCCCATTGCTGCCCTTCGTGGCCCCAGTACAGCCCCGTGTGCCTCCCCCCCGCCGCCCTCAGTGGCCCCATCGCTGCCCTTTGTGGCCTATAGATTCGCCCTTCGTGGCCCCCAGTCGCTCGTGCCCTCAGTGGCCCCGATGCTGCCCTCCGTTGCCCTAGCGTATGCCCTTCGGGGCCCATATATATATATATATATATATATATATATATATGTGTGCATGCCCGTCGTGGCCCCCAGTCGCTTGTGCCCTCAGTGGCCCCATTGCTGCCCTTCGTGACCCCGCTGCTGCCTTCAGTGGCCCCCTCGCTGCCCTGTGTGGTCCATATATATATATATATATGTACATATTTATATATATATACATGTATGTATATATCTATATCTTTGTACACATACATATATATATATATGTATATATATATATACATATATACACATACGCACGCCCTTCGTGGCCCCCAATCGCTATTGTCCTCATTGGTCCCATTGCTGCCTTTCGTGGCCCTAGTGTAGCTCCGTGTGCCCCCCCCCCCCCCGCAGCCCAATGTGGCCCCATCGCTGCCCTTTGTGGCCCAAATGTTCTCCCTTCGTGGCCCCCAGTCGCTCGTGCCCTCAGTGGCCCCATTGCTGCCTTTCGTGGCCCCAGTGTAGCCCCGTGTGCCCCCCCCCGCTGCCCAATGTGGCCCCCTTTTTGCCCTTTGTGGCCCATATGTTCTCCCTTCGTGGCCCCCAGTCGCTCGTGCCCTCAGTGGCCCCATTGCTGCCCTTCGTGGCCCCGCTGCTGCCCTTCAGTGGCCCATTGCTGTTTCTCTCGTCCGCAGTTTTGCTCCCTCCCTCTTGTCCCTTACCTCCCTCCCTTCCCCCACTCCTTTCCTCCTCGCTTTCTCTCTCTCTCTCTCGCTCTTTCTCTCTCTCTCTCTTTCTCCCTCTCTTTCTGTCGCTCTCTCTCTCTCTCTCTCTTTTTCTCTCTCTCTCTCTCTCTCTCTCTCCTTTCTCACTCCTCTTGCTCTTTTAAGGGCTGCGCCCAATACACGTGGCAGGTCAGGAAGATGTACTCCCCAGAGGGGGTACGATCGAAGACGAAGAGGGCGGGTATCGGGGGCTTGGGACATACGTGGTGAGGTACGCGCGAGCAGATCAGAGCGAACAGTCTCAAAATGATTGTTATTATTGATTATTGTTTTTGTTTTTGTTGTTGTTGTTGTTGCTGCTGCTGCTGTTGTTGTTGTTCTTGTTGTTGTTGTTTTTGTTGTTGTTGTTGTTGCTGTTGTTGTTGTTATTGTTGTTGGTGTTGTTGGTGTTGTTGTTGTTGTTGTTGTTGTTGTTGTTGTTGTTGTTGTTGTTGTTCTCTCTCTCTCTCTCTCTTTCTCACTCTTTCTCTCTCTCTCTCTCTCTCCCCCTCACACGATTTAACCCTCACACGCCCAGCGCCAGACAGGCCCAATCTGCTTCCCCTCTGCTTCCCCCACGTGACTCCCACCCCCCCACGCTGGCTGCGTAAGCCCCCCCCCCCCCCACGCTGGCTGCGTAAGCCGGGGTGCCCTTTTGTTCACTCCCGTGCCCGCGCCGCTGGCCGGTCATGTCGTCGCCCCGCCTCTGGAGAGGCGCGCTGGCGGCGCTACCCGCACAGCATCGTGGCCGCCAGCCTGTCGCACCAGGGCGCGGTCAGGCACGGCCACGTCCTGAGGATGCTTCACTGGGGGGGTCGTCAAACGACGCGAAGATCGGGACAAAATCGGATCGGGATAACTCGGAATCTCTGAGAATCGGCGGGTTTGGAGGATGTATTGGGCGCCGCGGCCGCTCCAGAGCGTTCCGGAACGCTCTGAGAGCGCTCCGGAACGCTCTGGAGCGATTTATCCCGATCCTAGCCCTGTTTTAGGTCGGACGGGGCTACATAAGACGATGATGAATCCTTTCCAGAGCGTTCTGGAACGCTCCCAGAGCGTTCCGGAGCGCTCTGCGAAGGCCGCGGCGCCCCTGACACATCGTCCAGAGCCGCCGGACCTCATAGATTCTCGCTTCATCTTCACCCGGATTTCTCCTCGTCCTGGCCTCGTCTTAGGAGGGGGGTGCGAGCTCGGTTGTTGGCACGATTGTGATGGACACGGGAAGAGCGGGGTCGAAAACCCACAACAGGTGTCGTCCGCTTTGAACCGGGTTCGGTGGCAGTCGCCGCTGATGTTGTCGATGTGAGATAATAGGTCACCTTCACAACAGCGGCGCTGCCAGTTTTGGACAGCGCTTTCTGTGGGCCATTGTGTCCACTGTTTCCATACCCACCTCGGGCGCGCCAAGGTTTGATGTATTCCTTCAGGCGAACTTGATTGGGGCAGCTCTTCTCGGGCCAGGCAGGTCATCCCTCCCTCCCTGGTGCACTCCCTTTCCGCGGCCCCACCTTCTGCTCCCCTTCCTGCCTCTCGTCTTTCGTCCTATTCCCCCCGCCTGCTCCTCGTCCTCGTCGTTTACGTACTAGTCACCTTCGCTTTTCCCCAGCACGCGTTCTTGTCCTTCCTCGGCAGGCCTCTTGTGCATGACAGAGCTCCTTGTCTGCCGGCCCCCACTAACGCTTGGACTGGATCGCTTGTTTTCGCGGCCGTCATTTTTGCAGGTCCAGGTCCGTCGGTTTCGGTCTTAGGACGTTTTCACTAAAGGGAGGTTAATTGAAGGAAGGGTTGTCCACCGCCGAACTCCTGCTAAGGGGCCACTCTTGCAGATGACACCGTCGTTTGCGAAAGACACGTCCATCCCAGGTATCGGTGACAAGATGGCAAAGCTCGCCCCCTCTTCCCCCTGCATGTCAAGATTGACGAGGATGCCGTGCCCCCACGCAGAAGTGGGCGCTTATTTCGCATCACGTCGCGCTCCCCTTGGGCGCGTTCGTTGGCCAACGTTGAGATACGGGGCGCGGGGGCGGGGCGCGGGGGCGGGGCGCTATGGCCTTCTACAAGTGGGCGTTTGTTTCGCAAACGGCGGTGGTCCTGTCGAGTCGTCCCCGATGTCCCTGAGCAGGCGCCTCGACAGAAACGCAGCCTGTCAGAAAGCGTGGGCACGCCGCCTCGCACCAGCGTGGAGCTTCTCTGGCGGTGGCCCCGGAACGGTGCCCCCCCGCATCCCCGATGGGGACGAGGTGCTCCTGCGCCTGCGCCAGCCGCGCCCACGAATGCGCATGGTGATGCCGCACCAGCGCTGGCCACGCCCCTTCTGTGAATAGAACCCGTGTAATACACTCATATATACTCCTTATCCTCACCTCTCCTGCGCCTGGCCGTTTGGGCTCAGGTATTGGGACGGATCGATCATACCTTTGATCGTGCAGGAGGGAAAGACATCCATCTATCCCTCCTTCCCTCTACCAACGGATCAGGGGTTCTGTACCCTTGTACTTCAACCCCATACACAGGTTATCAGCCCTTTAAAGCTCACTGTTCATCGAACCCCGCGTCGCGACCTCGCACGCGGCCTCGATGGAACCCAAGCGGCGCATGCGCCGTAAGGGGTCCATCGGGGCCTCGCGTCCGAGCTCTCCGACGGCGCGACGGCTCGGTGATGAGTTGGAGAGCCTTAGTGCGGACTGTGTCGGTGTCCCAGGTACCCCCCCCAGCTCCGACGGACCCGAGGCGCGGTTAGCTGCTGAACTTCACCGCAGCGCCGCCCGCGGGGGGACAGGAGAAGGAGTAGGAACAGGAAGGAAGGAGTTTCACACGCCTACCTTCGATCCTCCATCTCCTCTTCAGCCGGGAGCAATCCCAACTGCGTCAGGCGAAAGTCTCACTGGTCCTGATACTCCAGGGCGCTTTCGCGCTAACCGCCGATGGACCTCAGGTGCTGGTACCCCCAGCCCTGCGACCGTTCCTGTTGCGGAGCACGTAGCCACCTTCGAGGAACTCAGTAGACCAGTGGCGGCACAGCCGCAGACGCAGTATCCCAAGGTATCATCGGATGAGACACCACACACACATGGTCCAAGTCGCAGCTCGTCCGCGCGCAACCGTCGTGGGGCCCCAGGCCCATACGGCGAGAGTAGGTCGAGCCCGCGCACTGCCTCTCAGAGGCCATGCACTCCCCGTGAGAGGGGGCCGAGGGAAGCTGACGCTCCCCACCTCTCCATCTCAGACGACCAGCTGGCGGAAACGTCCGCCGCAGGTGAAATCGCTGAGCTCAGAGACCAGGTTGAAATCTTCGTGTCCAGACAATACTCTGGACTACTGCAGAGCGTTCAGACAAACGCTGCCAGCACTGCAGCCATACGCCACGATCTCGACGGCGCCCTAGGGATCATCGATTCCAGGATTGCCGAAGATCGACGCATCATAGGTGAACTGCAGTACCAGGTTGATCGTGCAGTGTCACACTCAGGTGAACGAACGGCGATGGTCGAGAACCTGCGCAACTACCTAGCGCAGATGGAGCAACAGCTTGTGCTCGTACGCGACACAGGCGTTTCAGCAGTCAGGATCCTCCACGATGAGATCCACGACCAGCTCCGCAACCGACCACCACCAGCCGAGGCCACCGACCTTGGCGACGTTCAGTCTCAGATCAATGATCTTCGATCCCACATAGACCACGCTACGGCGACGCTTCGCAACGAAGCGCACACCAACTCGTCGAACCTGATCGACATGTTGCAACGTTCTGAGAGAGTCATCACTCAAAGGCTTGATGCGACCAACGCTGTCGTGCAGCCACTCGCTAACCAGATCTCTGACATCGAGCAGCGTTTTCCTGGCGTACAGGACGCCCTGGCAGAGTTGCGTGTCGGACGAGTCCAGACTGATCAGCTGGATTCTCCCCCCACGGTTTACTATTTCGCCCGCCTCGCTGGCGGGTTGCAGGAGGTTGAGAAGGCGGCGGGCCACACGCAGTTGGAGCTCTCCCAGGTTATTCGTGAGAGAGATACTGGGAAAGTACGTGTTGAGGGGCGCCTCGCACGTCTGGAAAGCGAGCTGGAGGCACAAAGCGCCCGTCTCCGAGCATACGAGCAACGACTTGATCGGTACTCACAACGTTTTCGGGATACTGATGAGTACACACGCAAAAAGGTGGCCCAAATACACGAAGACATGACGAGCTGGACGAATCAGCTGATCGACCACACCAACGACACCAGTCCCCACCTTCGACCTGCAACCGGCCTGCACAGGCCGACGGCAGCGTCCGCTGAAGCACCGCAAGCTTCTGCAGGACAACAACGACGCACGTCACTAGGAGCAGCCTCTGCGGCAGCTTCTGCACAGACACGCCATGTGTCTCCCGCGCGCACAGAACCGACTACTGACGGTGTACCGATACCCTCACAACCACTGTCTGCGGTTTCGGTCCATACTACAACTCCTATCAAGGAGTCAGACACCGTCCGAGCCCCTGTCTTGCCTAAGATCACGCAGCTGCTCGAGTGGCAGCAAAAGGTACGGAAGAACTTTGTGGCCGCCTCAGGGCGACCATCCAAAGCATATGCCTTCCTATGCGTGGCTGAACAGCCCGAATGTACCTTCGAGGACTTACAAGACAGTGGAGACTTTGAGAGCATCGATTGCAAACTCGCTACCGCTCTGAGCGACATCTTATCCTCAGACTTGTGCGACCAAATCAGGCCCATCGAAACCAGAGAGCACAATGCAGGACGCATGCTCAAAGGACGCCAGATCTACTGGCACATCCTACAGTCCTACAAAGTGACAGAGGTTAATGACGACCTGCACGACTTCGAGCGCCTTAAAGAACTGAGGATGAGAGATGAAGATTTGCAACGTTTTATTACTGACTGGGACGCTTTACTCTTGGGGTGCCGAGAAGCACCCGATCCAAAGATCTTGGAATCTCTGTTTCGTGCACAGATTCGGAGACATGCCTGGATGAAACAAGACATGTACGAGTACCAGCGCATGAAGATCAGCGACCCGAATCGTACATATGATTGGCTCCGACAGCGCGTCCTGGACGTACTGGAGCTCAAACAATCGGAGAAGAATCAGAAAATGTTGCGGTACGAACATGAGACACGTTCTCAAGTCAATGCGTGCGCTGTCTGGGAGAAAGGCAATTGTCGCAATGGTGAACGGTGCAAGGCTTTGCATACATATTCCAGGGATTGGAAGAACAACAAATCTTCCAGAGCATCGACAGCTGGTGGCAACTCCCGCCGCAGCGCGTCAACTCCTGCGAATCACAAGACGCCAGCATCGAAATCATTTTGCTTCGAGTTCGCCAAGCGCAACACATGTACCAGAGGCGACAAGTGCAACTTTCCACACGTCGCACAGTGTAAAGATTTGGCACAGAATAAGTGCCCCAAGGGCGACAAATGCAAACACGCTCATCTTACACCTGGCGCGAGGACCCCCGAGCGAAGCCCGAGTCGACCACGGACTTCCAGTCAGGATAGCCGCGGCCGATGACCATCCCGCGGATCAGGATGCCAGCGTTCTTCACAACGCGGGGGGGTCCGCTACGCAAGCGACTCACGCCATGGACGTGACAACCGACGCCAATACGACCGATCTCGTTCAACATCCAGGAGGTCCCTAGACTCTCGCAGTCAATCGAGAAGTCGATACGACAGATCTTCGAGATCTACCTCCCGAGGACGAGACAACCGTGGCGGCGGACGCGGCAGCCCACGCGGCCGTGATAGATCATATGGTAGTGACAAAGGACGTGGCAGACGTTCCCCGAGCCGTGGTTCGCCCCGTGGTTCTCCACACGCCAGAGCACGTTCTCCTGCCAACTATCGACGTTCACGCCGTTGCGACCGCAGTTACGTCATCCGTGACAAGACCCTCATGGCCAACACTAAGGTCAATACGACATCTACCAAAACACGCCGTCGGATACGCTTCGACACACGCAACGTGGAATACTACCTACATGCCGTTTCTGGCAGGGCCAGATTGGACAAGTGGAAGGAGATGCCGAATGAGGGTGACATTGTCAATGTACCAGACCCGTTACCACAACGATGGTGGAATCAAAGTGCGGACGCCCTACGAGAATGTCAAAAAGAGGCACAGCTATGGTATGACGACCTATACGACTACCGACGCAACAAGGAGTCGGTGGCCACACCAACTGCGATCCGAAAATATGACGACACTATTAAGCAGTCATCAAAGACAGCCCAGACGAAGACAACGACGATGCAAGTCGACCCACCACGCTCGACTGCTGCATTGACACGATCTCGGGTTCTCGACAGTGGTTCTGCTCACCATATTCAGGGAAAACACGAACTGACGCAGACCGAATCGGATCGCATATCTATTCGCGAAGAGCATATTCTGGAAACTGCCAATGGTGATCGTACCGTCAACGAGCACTACGACATACGGCTACCCGAGGTTGGCTTACACAGTTCAGCCCTTGCTTTGCCAGGCTGTCCATCTTTACTATCAGTTGGGAAACTGATTGAGCTTGATGGCTTTCGACAACTTTGGGATCCTGAGCTGGGCTACTTGCTTCAAGATCCGGGGGGCCAATGGTATAAGATTCCAGTCAACAATAGAGTTCCAGAATTACGACTCGACGACCTGACACTGATACCACCACCACGTCTATGCACTTCGTCAGCACCCTGACGTCGTCAGCGCAAGCGTTCATCCGCCCGCTGCAACGACATTTGTTGGTGCTGCAAAACTACAGAGCAGTCAACAACTGCAGATGAGCTACGGCCCCACATAGGGACCTGCCCCAAGAGACCACATGTCGGAGAGGGAGGAGGAGCACGGACCACCACGGTCGAAGAACCTCCCGACACAAACAAAGACGAGCCTAACGTGGACACACCCACCGACTCGCCTACGTCTCAGACGCAGTGTTCTCCTCCAACATGCGGGGGGCTAGCAGATACAGCTCAGGCAGATAACGACATGCCGACGGAGACGCTCACACGACTGCACCACGACAATGATCGCGTTCTTCCAAACAGACAGAAGAAACCGATTGACCCGATGCATTACATGACTCACAGCCCAAAACACCCCGTCTGTGAGATTTGTTCTCGCACGATGGCGCAGAATGCTCCGTGTCGACGACAGCGCAAACCACATCCACCGGCAGACCCCACCGAAGAGGATAAAGCCTACGAAGCTTCTGTCCCGAAGAAGTTTGGTGAGGCTTTAACTGCCGACCATATCATCCTGGCCAAAGACGATGCCGCAGACAAGCACGGCGACAAGTATGCACTTGTTGTCCTAGACAGATACACCGGCATCTTTATGGCCTACCCAGCACTACACAAAGACGCAGCTACCACAAAGGCATCCTTTCAACAGTTCATCGCCGCGAACGATGAAGTGAAGCATATCTATACAGACAACTCTGGAGAGCTTCAGAAGGCTTGCCGCCAACTGGGGTGGAGACACGACACGAGCACGCCGCATCGTCCGCAAACGAATGGATTGATCGAGCGCATCGTCAAGATTGTCATTCTCGGTACGAGAGCTGTGTTACATATGTCTGGTCTGGGACACGAATGGTGGAAAGAGGCCTTGCAAGCCTTTTGCTGTGGACACAATTTTGTGCATACATCCACGGGCGGTGCTGCCCTCAATGAGGAGCATGCCGATAAGACAGCTCATGAAATCCGCTTTGGTGAAAGCTTTCCCGGGCACTGCATACCATTCGGTGCTCGGATCTTCTGGAAATGCCTCAACCCCGGGATTAACAACGAGACTGCGAAGTTTAAAGAAAATATTCGAGAAGGGTTATTCATGGGTTACCATTTACACTCTGGTGGACGATGGTCAGGTGACTACCTTGTCTTGGACACGGCTACATACGCCAAGAATCTTGATGGGGAACTGTGTCACGTGCACAGAGTCAAAGACATCATCATCCCTGGTGGCAAGTTCACCTACCCGGTGAAAGAAGGTACTCTACGACATCATAACCCTGAGGCACACGACGAGGTCAAGGCATCTACTTCTCGCCCCTTGGGTGAAAAACCAATGCCCGATCCTCCACTTTCCTACATATTGCGTCATCAGACAGATTCGTACTCCACGCAAGAAATTGTTCATCCCGACGGACGACGTCATGAACATACCTGTACCTGTTGATCAACTCGACGTGACACGAGATTTCAAGACGACTTTTACTTTTGAAGGAGAAAGTGACTTTCGCGATGTTTGGGATGGTGTCAGCGCCAACGACCGCAGGGAGTTAAGCGAGCCATGGACAGGCGCGGTTCGATTCTATGAGCTTCCAAAAATAACGCCAGATGGCAAAATGGTGGTCCGCGGCCGCGAGACACGTATACAGACCACTACACGTCCTGATCACATTCTTCCCGAGCATTGGAAAACCATATCTCGTGGAGAACAGAAGAAGGAAATCGAACACGCCGAAGACGTTAAACGAGCTCGTCAGATTCGTGACCGAGCTGCACTTCGAGTGTGGACAAGACAGGACAAACAGGTCAACAATTTCCGTACCACTGCAGCCGGCGGTCCAACATGGAATACTGTGGAACGACGGATTACATACGACACTGACAACGGCGCAGTCATCCGTGACGAGAACGTCAAAGGCGTGACGAACAAAGAAATACTGCATGCCAAACTACCTGGTGGGCCACGTGACACTACTACGGTACTGTACTACCGCCAAACACCACAACAGCACGCTGGAGAAGAACGTGCTTTGGTACTTGTGGATAGTGAGGGAACCGACTTTGGGACCATGAACCCGCTCCTACGCCAGTTTACCCAGTCGGTAGCAATGCCCACTATGCCACGTGAGACGACCTACACACCGGCACACAGAGACAAAATCCCCGATTTTTCATGGTCACGCCCGGCCCTAGTTACCAGAAGCCTGAGTAAGGAAGAAGTTGCCGCAGAACCACGTGCACAGGAAGCCTTACGAAAAGAATACGAGAGATTGGAAAAGAAACAAACGTGGATGTTGGAGACTGCAGAAAAAGCTGATATTGAGTCACAAGTTATTCGCACTGGGACGAATGCTCATTTCTTCAACATCTTGGAACTATCTTCAGTCAAACACGAAGAACTTCCACCTGATCTACGTAAATTCAAAGGCAGAGTGGTGGTTCAGGGCAATACAGGCAAAGACGAAACTGGTTTGGCCGCCATATTCGCCGACGCCGCTTCCAGTGCTTCGCATATTGAGGCTTCCAAACTTTGCGATGCTACTGCATTATTGCCACAATACGCGGGCGAACAAAGTGATGCACCTGGAGCCTACGCGCAAGCATTACTATACGGCGACGGACGAATCGATCCAGTTGATACTTGGATTACCATACCTAAATGGCGACAACCTACATCCTGGTCAAAATGCAAGAATCCCGTGTGCCGGTTACGATTGGCACTATACGGACACCCTCTCGCAGGTGTCTTTTGGGAACGAAAATGTCGTACATGCTTAGAAAGCGTTGGCTTCGAGCCTATTCCAGGATGGGAATGTGTATGGAGACAACAAACTGGGACTGATACTTTCAGTATATGTGGACGACTTCAAATTCGCCGGACCAGCTCACAATCTACAAGCTGGCTGGGATTATATCCGCAAAAGCGGTATTGACTTGGATCCACCTACTCCATACTCACAATATCTTGGCTGGCTGCGGAAAACAGGCATACGAGGTACCGCAGAACATCTTCGACAAAATAATGTCTACCATACGCCCTATGTTGCCCGTACACAAAGAGAAACTACAATACAGCCAAACAGGTTCGTGGAATTCGATATGATATGCTTGGTTTTACCGGTCAGTGCATTGAGCGGTACCTGGAATGCGCTTCCAAGCGCGCCCAGGGACCGGGGTCACGTCGGAAACGATCCGACTCGCCGAGGACTTCGCGATCCAAATCGCCTGCATCCTCCGGGTCGGTCGCCAGACCTACTAGTATGCTCAACGCACGGCCACGATCATCCAGCCCAGCAACATCGGCCGATACGACATCTACTGCAACAGATCCCATACCAGTCACGTACGATGACCTACCTGACGCCGAAACCCCTGGCATCGAGGACACCTCCCTTACCGATTCCGATTACTCCGACGAGGGCATACTTGGCCAGGACGCGGCGAGCGTACTGATGAAGATTCTCTACCTGGCACGTTGCTGTCGTTTCGATCTTCTACATACAGTATGTATGCTAGCCAGAGAAATTACCAAATGGAATGCCACGTGTGATAAACGTCTACGTCGATTGATATGTTACATCAAAACGACGCGTACACATTGTTTACACGGATGGATAGGTTATTCGTCAGACAAGTTATCCATCATTCTCTTCACTGACGCCTCGTTCGCCGATTGCATTACATCATCCAAATCCACTACCGGCGTCTTCGCCGCGCTTGTTGGACCCAATGCGTTCTTTCCGGTCAACGCTGTGTGTAAGAAACAAACATTTGTGTCGCAATCATCTACAGAATCCGAGATCGTTGCTCTTGACTCAGCACTACGACTGGAAGGTCTACCACTGCTCTCATTCTGGGAGGCCGCGGTGGGAGTTGCCAACACATGCAAAGAGAAGAATACTTGCCTGAGCCGCCAGGGGCGCGCCGACGCGGCGGTGTGTCCGACGTTGGCCGCCAAAAAGAAGCGTAAGCCATCGCTTCGCAAGGCACCCCCCACAAGGGGATCTTCTCCCAGCCGTAGGCAACTACCGCTAAATACGGAGTTACTTGCGCCTCCAAAGAGGCGTGCAATTTCTCATGAGGGTACAGTATTGCACGTGGATCCAGAACCAGCTCAGGAGATTAGTTCTCCCAAAGTGCGTCTTATCGTCCTCGAGGATAATCAGGCCGTGATCAAAATTGTCCAAAAGGGACGTACACCAGCACTTCGTCATCTTCATCGTACTCATCGTATCAACCTGGATTGGATATGCGAGACATGCCAACGCGAACATATCGAGTTCAAATATGTAGGTACAAAAGAGCAGATCGCAGATGTGATGACCAAACATTTCGAGCCGAAGAAAGCAGACCTCTGGAGGGACCTCTTGGAACACTCGCTCATGTTTCCCGCTACTCCGGTACAATGTCCTCCAAAGAGACCATGGAAACCACTACGAGGGCCTCGGAGGCCCGACGGTTTACCTCATGTTGCAGAACCTCCAAAACTGGATGGATGCCCGGAGATATGCAAAATATTACTTACAGAAAAAGAAAGATGGGGCGAGGTGGGATCATAATGTGGATTTCAGTGCGTTGGACAAGCCAATCACGAGGGCATATGTGCATGTATGTACCACATTGGTGTGCCCGCTGCAGCTACTGGTTCGCGCACACCTCGTTCAAGAGCACGTTCCCCGCACGGTGAACATCCTCGCCATCCGCCCTCGCCTCCACAGGATACAGAGAGGTCTAGGACACTCATTATACGTTCATGCCGCAGCAATTTTACGACTCGAGCTACAAAGCTTACAGGCATCCTTCTCGCTGCGTGCGAGGCGAAAATTTGTGAGATCGGTTCTAATCCCGATACCCCCATCCACGAGATGGATCAGGCACAGCCGCTCCACCTCATCGGCTGGCCCATCGGCTGCGACGCTGAGTACGACCCGAACGCCAAGGACGACGACCGCGTGGGCTTCACGTACCACGCTCAAAATGGTCGCCCTCGTGATCCTGATGACGGATACATATGCGTACATCAACGGCGCGCTGATCGCAGTGCAGATTCTGATCTCCGCGTACCCGACGAATCCACTATTCGAGAAATTGCCCGCTCTGCGTCCGCCGACGTCAAGAGTTGGATCAGCGAAACTGGTGGATCAGTCGGCGGCAACGCCAACTACGTGTACAGCACGTTTACGGCTACCCCATGGCTGTCTTTCATGAGGGCTATGTGCATGCTTTCCAGCCTCTTCACTCGTAACCCGTCTGTACAAGAAAGTGTTCGTGGTTTACATGATCATTTGAATGCAGTGATCCCAGGAGCGCACCGCAAGTGCCCGCCAATGGACCTTACGACGATGATATTGAAGACGGAGTGGATGATGATTCACAATGATTGGTCCAAAATTGGCAGTGCAGTACTGGGACAATATGCCGAGGACAGCGTTCAGGATACAAAACACTAGTATGGAAATGGTCTTTGTGCACCCTCTGATGTATACAGCAATGGATTGACAACTCCATGCTATGCTCCTAAACTTGAGCGTGTAGCGATCAAGTTTCCCGCACGCCCACCTGGCTTAGCCAGGACATCATATACATCGGGACACATCGGCCACATTGTTGAGGATAATTTGGTCACCGCCATGCGAGCATTTCCCGACATTAACCAGACAAGCAAATTTCGCCGCAAGCTCAGCACATGGTTGACTGCGCGCAGAGGCTTCGGAGGTATCGGATCATACTCCAAGACGGTGGCAACGCCATCCGATCGCCCAGAAGGCTGGGAGGCAATATCAGAGCACGACGAGCATATGACAAGTACCCACCGTTGGCAACCATACAACGAGGGCAATGTCTTCTTTGGCGAAGCCCCCGATGAGATCGACCCTGGTCTTACTCCTGGTCCTGATATTGACCCACTCGAGCTGGAACAAGCAAAGTGCAGCGCTTTCTGTGGTGGTCGTTTGGTTTCTACTCTTCTTTCAGATAATGAGTGGTGTTCCCTTGTACAAGAAGATCTGGGACTACTCTTGCATCATGCCTTCGGTCCATCAGGGCACGCATACAAATGGACCAACTTGTACACCGATTCAACATGGATTATGCACCCCAAGAAAGGGGCCAAGAGTGCAAAACACAAGAAGTACCCAACCCACGGCATTGACGAGCTCAACAATGCACAGAAGCGAGAAGATCTCGCCAAAGTATCAAATGTTGCCCTTATACCGTTATTTACGCCGTGCCTCAATCGCGCGGAATACATGGGTGGCGCTACCGTCGAGCACTTGTCGACCATCATCCGCGACGACATCATGATGTGGGCATTCTCCTTTGGCAATTATAAAGAATGGTTCAGACAGAACGACACGCCGACCGGCCAAGATTGCATTCAATTGCCAGAGGGTGGTGGAGACACCCGCTATGGTATGGAAGAACTGCGTAACCAGCGTACGCAGACACAGGAAAGCCGTACCACAGCTATTCTCAACAACCAGTTTGAGTCCACCCTCGAGCAGCGCAACATGATCTAGATGATCCGCGAGGCCAGAGGCCTCATGTTACACAGCGACAATGCTTCCACCAAAAGGTGGCGTGAGTTAAACGAGGTCATCTGGAGTTACTGGGCCAATGATTTTCCTGCATATGTGAAACAAAGACACTATTGCAGAGGCCTCAATGCCATGGTGGCATGGAGCGCGAATGGCATCGCATGTGCCAACCACGGACAGAACACCGTGGACATGCGTCGCCACCAGGATCGCGCACCTACTGCCGCACGTGAGCTCCAGCAAATGGAATGTGAGGGTGGCGTCCCGACGCTCATGCCAGTGCACGTCCAAGTGGATGTATCACGTTTTGTCGATGTGATGCAGTATTTCCGCTGCCCCACGGTCACGGGGCCTGGCAAAGCAGCACAGTGGGGCGCACACCCGAACTTTGATTACCACACGGACGATTTGATCAGGATTATGCAAAATCGTGGTATTACGGTTCTTCCATCAGACCACTGGATAGAAGCGTACGGTAGAATCACCCCACAGGCTTGGCATTCAAAACAGAACAACCATAACATGGCGATGTTTACGACACAGTTCTGCGACGCAGTATGCTATCGTAACTTCTGCGCTTTGATCCAGTCACTGCCTTCTCAGCCGTATCCATTCAGGCCGCCCATGCTGACTCCCGTCACGGACGAGCAGGCCCACGCACAGGCCAAGGAGATCATGGCGGCTCTCGACTTCAGAGAGAGGATGACAAACGAATGGACGCGAGATCTCAGCCTCACGACGCTGATGACACAGACGGCAGGCGAGATGGCTCATTGTGCGTGGATGGCATCATGTGCCGATGGTACGCTGCCAGCATCACTGCCTGCTAACGCAGGCGACACAAGCGTACCTATTCCTGGAATTCCGATACGGACACCAGCACTTGATCCTCGCGAGCCGAACAAGGCTATTCCTGAAAATGATCCATTTGGTCTTGCATTCTACGACTTATTCCAGTACCTCTTACTTTTGATCAACGACTACCCTGGGGCATGGGCATCCTGGGATTCAGTCGAGAAACAAGAGCTCCTCCACCCCAAGATCATTAAAACGGTTGAAGATGCATATGCTGTTACTTGGGTTGTGTTTGAGCAGTTTCTACCAGATATTACCGACTTGGATGGAGACGATAACGCGACCAGATCACGACTCATTGCAGAAAACAACAGGTTGACATCTCACTGTATCGGCCCTGCTGCCGAGAACGAACAGACCATCGAAGCATGCAAAACATTCTTCAGACAGAATGCACTGGATCGCGTGGCATTGGGATACGATCCTGATGTTCCGACTTCCGTGTGGCGCGCGGCGGCCGATGCGGAACAGCCAGCACCACCAGGCCCATTGCTTGAGCCACTGCAACCTGGCCCGCAATCGATAGCCGCGCCAAAGTCATCGACTCCTGGACCACCCCTACACCATGCGCCAGCAGACCAACAGCCAGCAGTTCAGCTCCCGAAAGCCGAGGCAGTACCGATCCCAGACGACGGCACTGACCTAGATGCTACGGAGCTGGAGGCAACTCCTGCCGACGAGGACTCTTCTCCACACGAGATGAATTTATTGTCATGGCAGGACAGCTGCGAGCGTTCTATGTACGAGGACATCAGCCAGGTCGGGGTGTTCGATAACGCATGCACTATTCGAGAGTGGAAGCTGCAAGCAGGCATCAAGGACGACCATCCATACGTTTGCCCAGTATTTCGGGGTACATCCGCTGTCAATGGATTCGCTTGCCTGCAAAACGACGAATGGTTCGACCAACTGCAACATGACGATTGTGTGATTGCTCATGCTCCTGATATTGCACAGTCTGGTTGCTTCCCAGAATGGAAATGGATATCGTTACCAAATTACGACGACGTGCGTTATGGTCCTGAGTTACTTGATGAGTGGCTGGGAGAACCCAAATACATCTGGAAAGACATCGCGACGATGTTACGCCACGAGATCCACTACAAGAAGTTTAATATCAATCAATTTCACGATAGACGTATCAACATTTGGACGAGGACAACAGATCGTGAATGGAAGATTCCAAGTAATTGGGAATCCTTTCAGGAGATGGTCCAATGGAAATTCGGTGAGCGTAAAAACCACAACGGACCATCCATGGACGCGGCCATGTCGCACTTCAAGAAAGATGGTGAGAAAGATGGGTATACCGATTGGAACGATTATTACCCGATCTTCATCATTCGTGCGTTCCAGAAACATATTGACCCGCAGAAAAATCGGATCGAGATATACGCCAAACCAATCCCCGAGGGAGGTGATCCCAGCTGTTTCGATTGGAACAGCGTTATCGCTATTCGATGTGTTGGAGGCCACAGTAGCGTCAACCCGCTTTCCAAACCATGGAACATGGGCTGGGAGAGCCTGCAATGGACAGACGTGAAATACCTCCACCACGGCACGACATTCCGTGCTTGGCGCAACATCCTCAAGACAGGGATCCTTCCAGTCTACGTTGATCCATCTTCTCAGAGAGACAAGCATCATAAACCATCACAACGCACGGAGGCATTCTTCAGTTCCAGCACATATATAGACACTGCCCAGAAGAATCCCCACACCTCGGTAGAGTCATACAAGTTCAATCACTACAAGAACGAGGTCGAGTTGGTGATCAGCATGGAGATCGCCACAAAAGCTGGTTGCAGATTTTGGTTGGGCGCTCAAGGCGCTATCATGACAGAGGACGTGGTTCCAGCAGCGGCAGTCATTGCAATTCGCCGTCTCCAACCACGCCGCGTGCACGGCCAGCAGATATGGCCGGAGGGCCCTCCCTGGGACTATCCGCCATTGGCCGCGAGACAACCATTGAGCAAGTACGAGATTTGCGCCTATCTTCCTGGAGAGGAGTTCATCGATAACCCCCCTGGGATTACACCAGCCAGCATAGATCACGACATGGATCAGCAGTCAAGGACGCCGACAGCATCAGCGTCTTCGGCTCAGCGACCGATTGCCCCTCAGCTGGGGGCAACCCCTGCTGGCCGCATCTCTGGCGCCGACGCCTTGGACGAGCAAATGGTCCGTGCTATGATTGACGACATCGACCACAAAACAGAAGAGAAAGAATGGTTAATTGCTATGCCATACTGCCGAGAGGCTCTTCGACCCATTACATCAAATATTACACAAAAAGGTTGGGATCGTCGGCCTACATTTAATGATGTTCGCATGGGGGGCTTCATTGTCACCAAAAATTGGGGATCTACCAATTGTCATCATTAC
Source organism: Prorocentrum cordatum (assembly GCA_963575745.1). NCBI lineage: Eukaryota > Dinophyceae > Prorocentrales > Prorocentraceae > Prorocentrum > Prorocentrum cordatum. The sequence goes on from CAUYUJ010004869.1 coordinate 55,526, forward strand.
GACAATCACTACCCCACGGGCAATCACAAAACCAAGGTCCTCATGAACAAGGGCCACATATACGGCCCAATCATTCATTTCGGAGTCTTTGACAAGTTCTTTGCGGTACAAATACCTATCCTCAACTACGGTTTACGATGGGTAAGCATATGGTACAATGACAAACGCATGCCTCTCAAGGGCGTTGTCTTTGCTTTACCAATTCGTGCCGACAAATATGCCATTGACCCGACAAATATGAATACTGCCCTGGAAGGACCATCCTCATGCCGTGACAAAATACTTCAGCACAAAACAGATGGTGATCTGCCATATCTCGGTATGCCGAGCATTTATAAGCCACGTATCCCACGTACACCGACCAGACGGCCCGCTCCTCGGACACCCGATCCCGAAGAGCTGGTGGCCACACCTGCCGAGGATACCGCTCCCGCGGACGATGGACCCCAACAAACGGCAGGCCAATCTGACGAACCTCTGGTTACCGTTATTGTGGATCTATCAAACATACCACTCACTGCCGAAGAAAAAGCGGCAAATGATAATATGAAAGCAGATCTATCAGCAGAGATCCAAGCAGATGAGCACGTCGACGCGAGCATCCTCGACAACGTTATTGACCCGCCAGATGACTTCCTCAATCACCCCGACTACGACCCAGAGGATCACACAAGGTGGGCCGGACAATCATACGACCACAGCATATACCGTTGGGTGTCGGAGCTTTTGGTAGACTCACCTATGATAAAGATGAAGCAAATCATTGAGGTGCACACTGGCGTGGACAGATTTGTGGTGGATAGAGTACAGTCGTACTTACAAGTCGACGTTCAATTCGGATCCAAAGCATGGAACGCAGAAAAAACTATCTGGATTATAATCATACCCACAAATGGGCACGTGACTTACCGATTTGCAGTGCAGATCGCTTCTTCAAACAGTTGGTGCACTACCTGGACCCAGAAACCATCGAGGAGTCGACTACAGGAGTCTTTCAATGGATCTCCAAAGTGTATCAAAACATATTGCTGGACAGTACTGCGGAGCTCCGTGACTTCACAAAAGATGCTATCCATCAGAATCATCCCGCACTCCAAACGTTGCGTGATCTATTTACACATTGCATCAACACATTCGGCAATCCAGGCTTCCCCGTATGGACGGAGCTGGTGGAAACACCTGCCGCGCCACGTGACCCAGGCGCGGAGCAGGACATTCCCCAGGACCCAGGCAGCATTGCATCCGCAGCTCCTGATCAAGAAACCATGGCACGGATCATAGCCGAGCAGACGGGAGTCAACCGCGAGGAGGGCGACAACGAGCCCGCCTTGCAGGAGGAGGCTCGCCGTCTCCGTACAGAAAACGCTTGCCATGGTGATACTGAGGATGCGGACAACGACTCGACAGAGCGCATAGGACTGCCAGGGGGAAGATTGTCTAGGATCGAGATCGAGGGATTGAGTAGATCAATCGCTTCCCGACCGGATGCTGAGATCGACCGCGATGCCATGGATCAGATCGGCCGCAGTCTCGCTCGTGGTCAGGCGACCCAATGGGGATCCCGTGAGCATCTCACGATTGAGGGCCCCCAGAAACTATCCAGCATGATATCGCGCGATGTCGGAATTGCGATCGCATCTTATCCCTAGGGATCGTTACAAATGATGGTACCCTTTGTGACATCTGCTGGCAGTACACTGTATCTGTAGGTGCTACGGGTAAAAGTACCGCCGTCCAGAGCGACCTAGCATACCTCCAGAAGCTGACCCACTGGATCAGGACGACGCTCTCCCAGGATGACATCACGAGGTACATGAGAGACGGAGCGCAAGTCATCATGACGGGCAAGCGCTCATTTCCAGGCAATGAGAAAGACGCGCTGAGGAGAATGGCCAATTCCGCTAGGAAGAGGTATCAGAAGTGGGTCGACTCTGGCCGCCCTCCTGCACACGAGTGCAGACTGATGGGCGAGGCTGAAGACGACAGACCTCTGTACCATCCATATGCCAATCTCGTTCAGCGTTTTCTCAATGATTTGAAGTTCCACCACCAAATGACAGGCGCTCGCGTTAACGTGGGCAAGAAGGCCTGGACCGTTGAGGACATGCGTGATGCATGTGAGATCCTCGAGACCAGCATCAGGACAGGCCAAGCTGGTCGGAAGAAATGGTGGTTGAACGAAGGCAGACTCGACAGACGCACGCGGCAGGCTCGCGGACTTGTCGCGATTGCCCTCCCCAGGGGGGATGGCGCCCGTGAGAAAGTCACGCAGCGCAAGCTTGCCGCGCTTGCTCACGAATTGTTGGGTTCTGCCTTGGGTTCCACCGACCAGAGGGGGGTTGATTCAGGGATGAGAACCGATCCGATCGAACCTGATACACACTCCCAACACTCTGATGATGCCATGGAGCCGCGCCATCCGCCGCCGCCGCGCCCTGCCCCTGGCGATGCTGCACGGTCTAGCGCCTCTGGCGCGGATGACCACGCGCTCGCGGGGCCGCGCGGCACTGCAGCGCAGCGGCAGGATAGCGATGACAGCTACAGACCTCGCGCCAAGAGGGCGCGCACGACAGACTACGCCGCCTGGTGGCGCGACGACCTTGAGGACAGCCATTGGGGCCCCAGGTACTGGAGCTACTACGTCAACTGCTGGATCTACATCGCGCTCAACAACGACGAGTTCGTATACATCCGCGACATCCAGTACAACGAGTGGTTTCGCCACTGGATCCCGAGGACATCTTGGGAGACGTTCGCGACGAGCTACGTGACGCACGATGGCCACAGGATGTGGGGCCGCAGGTTCTACGAGAACGGCAGCGCGTAGTGAGTCGGCCGCAAGGCCCACCGCTCGAAAGGCTTGAGCTTTATTATAATCCAAGTTCGCCTTGAGCGGTGGCTATTATATATATATATATATATATATATATATCTATATATATCTGGGCCACTTCACTATACAACACAAGTGGCCACACATACACACATATTTTGCGATAACCAGGGCAGCCTCCTAAGGAGCAACGCCAACGGGAGTCGCCATATAGAGAATTTACATACATGCAACTTTTCGTGTTCATCAACACGACCTTTCGTCTGGCCAGACATTTGCTTTGATATATAGATGCGTTTCATAACATGTTCGTGCTCATCAACACGATCTCAGAATGCATATACTTTAGAGCCTAACTCCGCGTTGAGAATGATCTGACAGCTGGTGGCAACACCTGCCTCGCTTAGGCGAGGCAGATTATGGTGTTGCTTTAACTTGCTCAGATCCTCTTTCTCCGCCCACCGGTGTCTCATTCTTCTCCGCCCTCGAGTGCCGAAGCGTTTTGGGGGGCGCACCGAGGGGGCACCAAAGCGTGCTTGGCGAAGAAATTGGGACCCTGGGTGTTCCTTCTTACCTTACCTTGCAGCTGAGGCTATACTGACTTTGCGCTCAGCTGCCTGCAGACCTGAGGATTGAAGGAGTAAAAGGGTGACGGATTCTTTTCCTCTGTTCCCGAGCCCTACCTTCACGGGCGGGATTCGGGACGGGGTGTGTGAATAGAACCCGTGTAATACCCTCATATATACTCCTTATCCTCACCTCTCCTGCGCCTGGCCGTTTGGGCTCAGGTATTGGAACGGATCGATCACACCTTCGATCGTGCAGGAGGGAAAGACATCCATCGATCCCTCCTTCCCTCTACCAACGGATCAGGGGTTCTGTACCCTTGTACTTCAACCCCATACACACCTTCAGCCGCGCAGGCTCCACAGGCCTCGGGAGACGCGCCAGGGCGAGCGCGGCGGAGGCATGCCGCCAGCGGCGCCTCGGCCCCGCGCCGCGTGGGCGGCGCCGCCTCCGCGGCCGCCGCGCTGCCGCCCTGCGCCGGCGCCAGGAGGCCCCGCCGCCCGCCCCGCCGCGGCCGCTGTGCCCCCCCCACGCCCCGAGAGAGGCCCCGCCCGCCTTTTGGCAGCGTCGCGGTCGCACGACAGCGGGTCATGACGGGCCGATGTGCCACCACCACTGCCACGCGCAGGGCGGGGGCAGAAGGAAGGAGGGGGAGGTCCTCCTCCTCCTCCTCCTCCTCCTCCTCCTCCTCCTCCTCCTCCTCCTCCTCCTCCTCCTCCTCCTCCTCCTCTCCTCCTCCTCCTCCTCCTCCCCTCCTCCTCCTTCCTCCTCCTCCTCCTCCTCCTCCTCCTCCTCCTCCTCCTCCCCTTCGTCCTCCTCCTCCCTCCTTCCTCCTCCTCCCTCCTCCCTCCTCCTCCTCCTCCTCCCCTTCGTCCTCCTCCTCCTTCTTTTCCTCCTCCTCCTCCCCTTCGTCTTCCTCATCCTCCTTTTCCTCCTCCTCCTTTTCCTCCTCTTCCTCCCCCTCCTCCTCCTACTCCTCCTCCCTTTCCTGCCTGTGTCAGCGGTGGTGGAAAATCGGTCCATCAGGTCAGGGGGTCGATCATGGGCTCCCTGCGCAGCGCAGCCGTGAGCACACTCTGCGCGGGAGGCCGCCGGAGGCCGCTGCCGAAGGCACCCTGCGAAGACCGCCCCGAAGAGCCCATTGGAAAGATCGCCGAAGACCGCCAGGGGCCGGCGGGCAACACGGGTTAAGTCGGGCCTGGCCCTTTACAGGAGGGATATTCAAAAATATTCAACAAATCATAGGGTGGCGATGTTTGGTGCATTTTTGGGCCATGTTGGTGCGTTTTTTGGTTATTGTTACTTTTCCTCCACAATCCCCCTGTAGGGGGACAGGCCCGACTTAAAACAAGGGGTCCACGGTCGAATACGGTCGGGCCGAAGTATAAGATCGAAATCGCTAGGGACTCCCCCTGGAACGACCAAAACACAGGAAACCTTCCGGGGCCTTCGGGAAGCATCCCGGAACTCTTCAGGGAGTGGCTTCGAAGGGTTTCGGGAAGGCTTCGGTCGTGTTTATGTGGGGATGTTGGTTCCCAGTGGTCTTCGTGTGTGTTAGATGTTCTTGTGCATCCTAGCGGAGGGTACCCTCGAGTGATCTTACGGTTTGGGGTGTTTTGGCCGGCGGAGGGTCGCATGCTCTTGAGTGGTGCTTTTCTTCCCTACGTAGGTCCGACCGTAATGGAGGATGACGAATGATAAATGACCGGGGGTCGTGTTCACGCGGCGGCGCCCGGGATGACGATTAGAAAAAACCGGCCGCGGGCTGGGAAACTATTTTTTTTGTTGTTTTTATCATCGTTCTCCTCCAGTCAGAAAATTATGCAGAAATAGCGGAAAACTATGTGTTCAATCGTTCTCTCCATTTTTTAAAGTAATCGTCATCCCGCATTACGCTGCGCGGGGAAGCGTAAGACTCGAGCTCGCCAGAGCTCGGGCTTGCCGGCGCCTCTTGACGGCCCCGTCCCGAATGTGGACGGCCTGGTCTCCGTGGGATGTCTGCAGGGGTTACCAGCCTCGAACGTATCCCTATCCCTAAGATTGACACGCCAAAAGGCGATGACAATCTCAGGGATTCGCCCTCAAAAAATAAGGGGATCCCTTAGATTGGCATCGTGATGAGGAGGTGCCCAGCATAGGGATAGGGATATGTTCCAGGCTGGTAAAGGGGGGGTAGCTCCCGTCAAATTTCAGATCGGGTCTTGTCATTTCTCTCTTACGGCCCCGCTGGGCCCATCCGAGTCCTCCAAAAACGAGAGTCTCGCGTTTGCTCGGTTGCTGAGCGCCATCGCCCAGCCTGGGCGCAGGAGACTGCAGGAGACCGCCGAGGACCGCCGAGGACCCTCGGGTGATCGCCGAAGACCCCCTTGGGGCCGCAGGGGTAGCAGGGGGTCCACGGCCGAAGACGCCTGCGCACGGACAGAGGCCAGCCCTCGAGCCCTCGAGCCCTGTCGGCTCCGGGTGGCTCCCGAGCCCGGGTGAACCAGAGGATCTCGGAGGGTTTTGGTCGAATCCCAGTATAGCGCTGACCCCCGTTACGTGAGCCCCGACCTGCGACATCGTGTGGGTCTCCAGGGCTCTCGATCCTGCCCACGGGATCCAAGGTAATTGTTTGACGGCCCTGGGGCACAGCAGCGGCTTCGAGCACTGCTCGGGCCGGGGGAAAGGGGGGGACAGCAGAGGGGGTGGTTGAGAATCAGCTCACGTAATCAGCTGATTTTCCTGGCGCCTCCGGGCGCCGGGAGGCGCCCATGTATCGAGGCATGTGCCCGGCGGAGGGGCCGAAACCAGCTGCATGCAGCAGATTTCGTAACCCCCCCCTGTGCCGGTCCCCCCCGTTCGTTCGCCCCGAACTGCGACTGGCCGCCTCGAAGCTGCGTCGGTGACGCTGGGAACTATTTCGTGGCCAGCCTGGGTTCGCGACGTGGCTTTGGCTGACCCGGCTTTGCGCTGTCCCGGGAAAGTGTTTCCCCGAGGAGGAGTGGAGAGAGGGTCGCTTGGGAAGCCGTCGTCTCGTCGTCGCCCAGATGACAGGCAACGCATGCACAGTGTTTCAAGTCCGGCATGACAATGTGTGGTGTGGTGACCCTTTGACCCGTAGAGGCGCGACCACCTTGACCTTTTCACCCCTTTCCCCGAGTTCGCCTCGAATGCACGGTGGGCGCTCTGCTGAAGTTCGCTTGGCTGACTCACGCGAGCCCGAGATGACGAGATGCCGTCGAGGAGCAGGCCCGCCACCATCCCAAGGGCGACCGCGACTGGTCGACGGTTCCCCCCCCTTTTGCCTGCGGGCGACGCGAGCGCTGGAGCCATGCAGCGCAGCGCAGGCCGCCGCGGTTCGTGACCAGTCCTCCCTCCTTCCTCCCGTTTCCCTCCCTCCCTCTTTCTCGATTCCTCCTCCCCGGTCCGTCCTCCTTCCTCCGCTCATCGTCCTGCCTCCCCCCCCCGTACCCTTTGGGACACGAGGCGCTGTCTAGTATTGCTCCTGGTGATGCTGTATGGCCCTGAGCTTGCCCCGATCACCTCACCCAGCATACAGCTACGCGTCTGATGCTTTGTGAGACACGTTATTGCTCCGTCAGTATTGTGCTCGTTGGGCCACGCAAGGTTGACAACGGAAATGACGCTTCCGCGCACCAGTGCATGATGGAACGTTTCATTCGTGATGGCTGGTCGTTGATGGGCACCGTTCTCGCGGACAATTTGATTCGGGAGATCACACCGCCTAGAGACCCAGCGATTGGTGACATGGCCGACGGCACTCAGCGGGCTTCTCTGCTGCAGTGGGCATCTGGAGTTCGCCGTCGCATGCTCAACCATTGACCTCTGAAGGATTCAGTCGCCTTTGCCGAAGAGCTGGGTCGGGCCTCCCTTGCGACCTCCCAGAAGACGCGCCAGACAAGCAGAAGAGATTGACGGTGAGGAGCAGGAGAGTTATGCAGACTGTGGGGGGCCCTCACTGCTTCTGGGGAGTTTGGGGGGTCCTCCGCCTCCCTCTCTCCCTCGGACCTTTCTCTCCGTTTTAGCCCTCCTCTCCTGTCCCCTTGCCTCCCCTTCCCGCCCTCTCCCCCATCCCCTCCTCCCCTCCGCCTCCTCTTCCTCCTCCTCCTCCTCTCCTCCTACTCCTCCTCCTCCTCCTCACCCTCTTCTCCCTGCACCTCCCCTCCTCCGCCTCCTCCTCCTCCTCCTCCTCGCTCCTCCTCCTCCTCCCTCCTCCTCCTCCTCTCCTCCTCCTCCTCCTCCTCCTCCCCATCTGCTGTCAACTCCCTCCCCCCCTCTCCCCCTCGTTCTGACCCTTCCTCCTCCGCCGGGTAGCCTTCTCCCCCGTCTCCTTCTCCTTCCTCTCATTCCCCTCCCTCCTCCGGCCCCTCCTCCCTCGCCTCAACCTCTCCCCCCCTCTCTCGTGCCTCCTCGTCCACCCGCCTCTCGAGAAGGTGGCAGGATCAGGGCGCCATGCTCGTCCAAGACGGAAGCCTCCCGGTCGACGGCCACCGCGCGGAGAAGCCTGGCGGTCGCCATGGCCAGCGCGGAGGACGCAGACCCGTCGGGTGGGGCGACAGGAGGAGGAGGAGGAGGAGGCGGAGGTGGAGGAGGAGGAGGAGGAGGAGGAGGGGGAGGAGAAGGGGAGGAGGAGGGAAGGAGGAGGAGGAGGAGGAGGAGGAGGAGGAGGAGAGGACGAGGCCAAGGATGAGGAGATGCAGCTGATCAGATCCCGTCGTATATGCGTCCAACATCTTAACTTGGAACATGGCCCGAACCTGAAGCAGCAGAAAATACCCCAAAGTACCCAAACACGTCGTCTCCGAGAGTCTGAAATGAGCCCGCATAACATCGTGAGAGTTCTAGTAGGCGAGTCAGTTAGATGCACGTGTAGCGCTGTTTTCTCTGCCAAG
>CAUYUJ010004869.1:66417-83917 GCA_963575745.1 Prorocentrum cordatum
TAGTCGTAGTCGTAGTCGTAGTCGTAGTCGTAGTCGTAGTTGTAGTTGTAGTTGTAGTAGTAGTAGCAGTAGTAGTCTCAGTAGTTGCAGTAGTAGTAGTAGTAGTAGTAGTAGTAGTAGTAGTAGTAGTAATAGTAGTGGTAGTAGCACTACTACTTGTACTAGTAGTTGCACGTGTAGTCGGGATAGTAGTCGTCGTAGTAATAATCGTAGTAGGAGTAGTATTATTATTATTAGTAGTAGTAGTTGTAGTAGTAGTAGTGGTAGTAGTACAGACGTACGAACGTACGTTCGTAGTAGTCGTAGTAGTAGTAGTAGTAGTAGTAGTAGGGGAAGAGGAGGAGGAAACATAATAGTAGTAGTAGTAGTAGCAGTAGTAGTAGTAGTAGTCGTCGTAATCGTAGTCGTCGTCGTAGTAGTCGTAGTAAAGTAGTAGTAGTAGTAGTAGTAGTAGTAGTAGTAGTAGTAGTAGTAGTAGTAGTAGTAGTAGTAGAACTGCTGATACGGATAACAGTCATAACAATACTAATATTCATTGTAAGAAGAAGAAGAAGAGGAAGAAGGAATAGGGCGGGGCCAGGACGAGGATAAAACCCTTCGGAGCGTTCGGGAACGCTTTCAATGAGTTCGGGATCGCTCTGAGGAGGCCGCGGCGCCCGAGACGTGCTCCAGAGCCGCCGGACCTCAGAGATTCTGGATAGATCCTTACCAGATTTTATCCTCGCCTTAGCTTCGTCTCAAGACGGAACGGCAGAAAGAGAAACTTTCGGATGCCCGCGCGGGTTTTTTGGATCTGCGCTGGACCCCCTTGGCAGCGCCTCAGGCGCCGCCCGTGGCGCGTTCCGCGCGCCATGGAGAGGGAGTCCAGCGCCGATCCAAGAAGTCAGTGCGGATCTCCGACGGCTTATTCTTATGCATGTTTTGCTTATCGAGAGGAACGAGAAGATGGGAACGCTTCCGGTCATCACCTCACCGTTCCATCATAGCCAAGGCCACAGGGTGGCCAGCCGCAGCCGAACCGACTGCGTGCGGGCGCGGCTCAACGAGCAGGTGCTGCTCTCATGCCTGATCATGTTCGCGGAGGGCTTCTACGTCACCCAGTCTTTCCCTTACGGCGCCTGGATGGTGGAGACTCTGCGGGGCACCTCGCACCGCGTCGGGCTCTACACCGGCCTCCTCAGTTCGGCCACCGCCTCTGGGATGCTCCTCTCCGCCTACATGTGGGCTTCTGTCTCCAATCGGAGAGGCCGGCGCTTTTGCCTGCTCATCGGGCTGGCCGCTGGCGCGACAATCACGGCCCTGCAGGCGTTCTGCAGGAGCTACTGGTTTCTCATCGCGCTGCGCTTCCTGTCCGGCCTGCTGAACAGTAACCTGTCCATCACGCGCACGGCGCTGCGGGAGACCTTCCAGCACGAGGGGAGCGAGGACACGTGGGCGTTCTCCACGCTGAGCGTCGCGTTCAGCGCCTCCTGCATGGCAGGCCCCTCGCTGGGCGGGCTCCTGTACGGCAGGGCAGCGCCCTGGCCGCTGGAAGCCCGACCCTGGTCGGCCGCGATGCTGCTGTCCACGCTGTTGTACGCGTGCAGCATGGCTCTCGCCTGGTGGCGCCTGCCAGAGACCGCCTTCCTCGCCGCGCACGCCGCACCGCACGAGGGCCCAGACGGGCTGCGGCGCGTGGAGGAGGAGGGGCCCCCCGCGGGCAGGCAGCGGCCCCTCCTGCGGGACGCGAACTTCCTGCTGCTGCTCGTGATGGGCGGCGGCCACTCCTACGTGTTCACGGGGTGGGAGATCGCCTACCCGCTCCTGGCGAGGCTCCCGGCCGTGCAGCGGGGGGAGCAGTGGACGGCGGCACAGATCGGCGTCGCCTTCCTCGCTGGCAGCTGCGGGCTCTGCGCGTACTGCCTCGCCCTGTACCCCAGGATCGCCCGGCGCGTCCCCGTCGTGCGGATCTGGCTCTTCTCCTGGGTCGCGCCGCTGCTCGTGTTGCCCGCCTTCCCGCGGGCCCTGGCGCTCCTCTGCGAGGGCGAGGGCGGGCCTTGCGCGGGGAGGCCCCTGGCCGCGGCGCTCAACTTCGCGGCCCAGGCCTGCATCAGCGTCCTGCTCGGCAGCGGCTTCATCAGCGTCCAGGTGCTGCTGAACGGCTACGTCGGCGCCCGGCCAGACGCGCCCACGGCCCTCGCCCTCGCCAACAGCATGCTCGTGTCGACGCAGGCGCTCGCGCGTGCGGTCTCGCCCGTGGCCACCGGGTGGCTCTTCGCGCTGGGGCTCGAGCAGGAGGGGGAGGGCGCGCCTGGGCTCGGCTGGGCCAGCCGCTCCCTCCCCTTCGACGGCCTCGCGCTCGTTGGCCTGGCGGCCTGCCTGGCGTGCGGGGCGGCCTTCGAGGCGCGGACCTTACTGGCGGGCTGCGGCGGCTAGGTCTCCCGCTGTGGAGGCGGCGGCGGTAGCGAGGAGGGCAGCTGCGGGGAGGAGGAGGAGGAGGAGGAGGAGGAGGAGGAGGAGGAGGAGGAGGAGTAGGAGGAGGAGGAGGAGGAGGAGGAGGAGGAGGTGGAGGTGGAGGAGGAGGAGGAGGACCACTGGAAACCCAAGACCCATCAACGAAACTGCAACAGACCCTCCCTCCAAGTTCTTTTTTTTCACAGGTTCCTGGAAGGATCCATGTTCACTGTGGAAAGGGCCCCGTTGGAAGACAAGCGTCTGAACATCCTGAACCGTGTCAAAACATGTGTCCTGGGACTTCAGCGCCGCGAATCCATGTTACTGTTAGGTCCCGACGATCTTGACTCGCGCCAGAACACCATCCCTGGAACTTCCACACCGCGAATCAACGTGACAGTTGAGCACTGAGAGTCCTACATCATGCAACACAGAATTTCTGGGACGTCAAACATGAGAATCCTTGAAACAGTTGTAAGCTTTCAAGACGAGTGTGCGCGGCGCTAATGCGATAGCCACATGGTTAAAAGGAGCTGGCCTCCATCCGTTAACCTCCTGCAGACATGTATGACGATTGTGCGCGGCGCTCACGCGAGAGCCACATCTTGCCAGCCCTACGGCCACGTCTCAGGGTGCGACAGGCCATTGTCATGAATAAGAAGCAGGGATGGGGGGGGGGGGAGAGTTCGGGAGCATCCTCACCTTGGCCCCCCCCCACCCCCGAAGCAGGTCCAGCTGGGCTCCCCGAAGAGGCTTTGGCGCGCCCGGGAGCACCTCTGGGGCAGGTATGCGTCTGCTGGGGAGCCGCCAGGGCTGCCAGCACCGTTGACTGGGGCCCCCCGGCTCGGACCCCGCCCCTCCAAACTGGCAGGGCCAGGCTCCTGTCAGGAGGGAGAAAACACACAGACACAATTCATCGTCGATCCCCCAGAAAATATGAGAAAATATTGGAAGTGGGGGGGAAGACGGAAATCCAAAAAAATTGGAAACCTATGGGGAATCTTTTTATCTGTGTGTATTTGCTTGTGTGTCCCAGGGCCCCTTCCTCCTGGGGGAGGGGCTCCGGGAGGGCACTTGCCTTTCGGACGCCGGGGAGTTGGCGAGTGCTGATGGCCTGCGTCCTCGCTCGGCCTCTTGGCCCCAATTGGTGGGAGGGGGGCGGCCCGGGTCGCCACGGCCGGACTCGCTTCGACGATCTCCTGCTCGGGCCTTGAGATCCGACGCCTCGGCCACTTTGTGAAGCATCGTGAGAAGTCACGACCGGAGCCCTGGACCCCACCTTCTCGGGGGAGAAAAAGATACGGATGCGTGTTGTCCCCCGTCGTGTTCGGCCTTTCTTGGTCCTCCTGGGGAATCCTCGTTGTCACCGCTGGATTCGCCTCGAAATTCTGGTCAGTACGCACCCCAAGAGAGGTCCAGGGACAACACGTATCCGTCTCTTTCCGCCCCCCAACCTTCTGCGCCACCTCTCGAGCTGGGTGGATCGGTGAGGGTCCCAGGGCCCGGCAGGAGTCGAAGCCATCTGGCTGGAAGAAAGGGCGACGCCAGGATCTCAGGGGAGCGCGCCCCGCGAGGAGTCCCGGGGCCGATCCGGGAGGAGTGGCGGGCGGTGCGCAGAAGGGTGCCGCGCGAGGGGGGGCCGCCTTTTCCAGGGGTGCGCCCCACCTCATGGATGCCCTCCTGCCTTCGAGACGCCTGTTTCGAAGCCTCTGGCCCAGACTTCCGGCGCACTGGACATGTCAAGGCGGGTGTTTGTTTCCCAGCCACACCAATCGAAGCCCTTCCTGCTGTGAGTGCCCTCCCTCCTCTTCCGCCCTCCGCGGCCGCGCCCCGCCTCGGGCACACACCCCTGGCAGCCGGACAACTAGTGCCTGCCATAGCCCGGCTCGCCCGACCGCGCGTGCGCATCGCCTCTGCAGCGCTGCGACGTAAAAAGTTGTTTCCTCGGTCTTTATCGTCTGAGGTCCCTCCCGGGGCTCGGGGGGTGCCGAAAAAGGCCCAGGATGAAAAACTGGGCCCGGGGAAAGTTTCGTGATTTTCAAGGTGCCCAGCGCTGAGAAAATAGGGAACCCTGATTCTGTGGGGCAGGATCCTTCCCAGAAGACCCCGGTCTTCTCGAAGGCCAACCCCCCTCGCCATTCCCTGGTGCGCGCTGCGGAGTTTGGGTGGAGGCGGAGGTTAGGGCTAAACGCTGGCCTGCCACAGACGCTGCCGAGATGCACCGTTTTATTGTGTACATTCTTCGGAGCCGGCCCGGTCGGCTCTGGGACGGATTCTCGGCTGCTCGGCAGCTTTATTCCCCAGCTTTAATAACCTTTCAATCTGGTCGTTGAGGATATGTTCAATTTTTCTAGTGGTTTTCTTGACTCGTTGTCAATCGGGGGCCCGCCCGCTGCCTGCGTGTAATTCTCGCATGCGGGTCGGGCCTATTTTTTTTTTCTCCTGCGCCTCGCCGGGAGGGCGGACGAGCCAGCAGATCAGCCGCCCGGCGCCGCGCGGTGCAAGAGTCCGGAGGCAGCGCGGGCCCCGCAGGCTCGGGCGGAGCTTGTCGCGCGGTTGTCGCTTGAGAAACGTCTGGCCATGCCTCTTCTTCAACGGGGGTAAATCACCACCCACCAAACCACCCCAACCCAACCCGAAGGCTTCAATTTGCCCTCCATTTCCAGTGGGGGGGGGGATCGGGGAACATCGAAAAAACACATGATCCCCGTACCCCCCCAACCCGAAATTCGGGTCAACCTCGTGTCTTCGGGTTGGGTTGGGGTGGTCTGGGTAGGTAGTCAGCAAAGGGAGGCACACTCCATGCATTCCCAGTGGCGGATGTGTTCCCTGTGGCAAGGCGTCCCGGAGCGCTCCCAGAGCGTCCCGCGGCTGCGGCGCCCAACACATGCTCCCAGCCCGCCAGCTCTCGGAGATCTCGAGGTGCATCTACCCGATGTTGTCCTCTTCCCGCCTGGTAGAGCATCTGGTTGGAAACAGGCAGCCCCCCCCCCCCCCCAGGAAGTCCTGGCGGGCCTTCACTCACCACCCACCAATCCACCCCAACCCAACCCGAAGCCCTCAATTTGCCATCCATTTCCAGTGGGGGGGGGGGTCGGGGAACGTTGAAAAACACATGGAACCCGTACCCCCCCCCAACCCGAAATCGGGGTCAAATTCGGGTCCTCGGGTTGGGTTGGGGTGATCTGGTAGGTAGTCGCTAACAGGCCCCCCGAGTAGTCCGCTGGGCGCTCCCACCCTGGCGCCGCCTCCCCGCGGCGCCCTGGGGCGCTCCGCGCCTCAGGGCGGTGGCGCTGAGCCCGCCTTTTGGGCTATGTGGGCTATTCGGGAGGCCCGTCGATCGGCGGCGAGCCCGGGGGGAGGAGGGAGGAGGGAGGAGGACGAGGAGGAGGAGGAGGAGCAGGAAGGAAGGAGGAGGAGGAGGAGGAGGAGGAGGAGGAGGAGGAGGAGGAGGAGGAGGAGGAGGAGGAGGAGGAGGAGTGGGAGGGGTCAGGCCTTCTTGGAAGGCGGCGTGGCTTCTCGGAAACCCTTGCGCCTCCCGAGCAGCCCTGCCTCCTTCTCGCTTTCCTCCCGTGGCTCGCAGCCGAGCGGAGGCCAGCTGGGACTGTTCGGGGGGCATGCCGATGCCAGCCGGGACTTTCTTGGGGAGGGCTGCCCGTGCGCAGCCCGACGCCTCTAACTTACCAGCCTGGAACATATCCCTATCCCTATGTTTGATATCACCTCACCTCGATGCCGATCTTAAGGATTCCCTCAGTTTTTGAGGGCCTATCCCTAAGATTGTCCTCGCTTTTTGCTCGCTCATCTTAGGGATAGGGATACGTTCGAGGCTGGTTATTAACACGGCCACCGTCGTCTCAGTGAAAATCTCGCGAGATTTCCGCCGAACAAGACCGCGGGCCCCAACAAGTGGGCTCCACCGGCCATCCCCGCGGGGGTTCGCCTGGCGGGGGCCCGAGCTCCCGCTGGGCCTTACAGTCGAATAGGGGACAGCTGGCAGGGAGGAAACGCTCCTCCTCCTCCTCCTCCTCCTCCTCCTCCTCCTTCTCATTCCTCCTCCTCCTCCTCCTCCTCCTCCTCCTCCTCCTCCTCTTCCTGCTCATTCCCTTTGCGTCTTCATACGTCTCAGGTGGCGGAGGAAGAGGAGGAAAACATTGGCAGAGGGCAGGAAGGGACATGAGCATGAGGAGGCGTATGAGGAGAAGGAGAGTGGGGAGGAGGAGGAGGAGGAGGAGGAGGAGGAGGAGGAGGAGGAGGAGGCTGAGCGGCATGAGGCGGAGGATGAGCAGCAGGAGGAGGTGGAGGAGGCGGAGGATGAGTAAGGATGGAAGGAGTGAGTCCAGGAGGGGAGAGGAGGATAAATATGGTTTTCACGAGGAGGAGAGGACGATGAGGAGGAGATGGAGGAGGCGTATGTCGTGGGAAAGACTGGGGAGAGGGATGAGGAGGTGGAGGAGGTGGCGGCTGAGGATCAGAAGTGGGGGTCAAATCCTGCCCCTAAAACCTTACTGAACCACCTTGAACCCTCTGAACTCCCGCATCCTTTCCTCCTCCTCCTCCTCCTCCCTTCTCCTGCTCCTCCTGTCCTCCTCCTCCTCTCCCCCTCCCCTCTCCCTCCTCCTCCCCTCCTCCTCCTCCTTCCTCCTCCTCCTCCCTCCTCCCTCCTCCCTCCTCCCTCCTCCCTCCTCCCTCCCCCCTCCCTCCCTCCTCCTCCCCCGCGGCCCAGGAGCTCGCAGTGGAGAGCCCCTCCTGTGCCGCTCGACGGCGCGACGACCCGCCTACCGCGCACGCGGCGGCGCCGCGATGCGCCCGGCCCCTGCAGCGCAGGCCGCCCGCCGGCGCGCGCCGAGGGGGCGCGCCGCCGCGCGGCCACCCCTCGGCGTGCTGCTGGGCACCTGGGAGGTATGGCCCGACGGCGGGGCTCTCAGCCGAGGCCCGCGGCGGGCCGGCGCGCCGCAGCCCCTCGGGCACCGTGCCGGGCCTCGGGACCGTCAAGAAGGGACTCGGGATGAAGGACCGGTCCTGGGGCAGTGGATAGTCAGAGCCCCGAATCATCCAGGGTAACTCGGGTCAGGGCTAACTCGGGTTCGCTTTTCGGGATTCCGAACCCGAGTTACCCCGGGCCCGAGTTACCCCGGATAATTCGGGCGCCCAGAGCCCCAATTCATCAGGGGTAACTCGGGCGCCCAAGATAGGGGAACAAAAAGTGGCATAAACATAAAAACTCGGAGATCCGCGCGGATTTCTCGGATCGGCACTGGGGCCCCCCGGCGGCGCCTCCGGCGCCTCCCCTGGCGCGCTCCGCGCGCCAGGGAGGGGGGTCCAGCGCCGATCCAAGGAATCTTCGCGGACCTCCGAGTTTTTATGTTTATGTCACTTTTTGTTCCCCTAGTGGAAAAATCGTGGCGGGAGGTGTTTCCGTTTACTCTCGGCCTCGGAAGGCCCTCGCTGGCCCTCGGGGCAGTCAAGAAGCTGCTCAGGATGAAACACGGGCTCAGGATGAAACAGAGGCGTGCCAGCGTAGCGAGCGACCCCCAGCAAAGCACCCCAAGAGCAGGTGGAGGGGCGGGTGGAGGAGTCGGGGGTCGGCGGCAGGTGTGAGGGCACGACGGTCATGTGCACCTTCGTGTGTCTGCGGCAATGGTCGTGGACCAAACATGTCGCCAGCGTGGAGGCGAGAGCGCGGACCCCAAGTTGCGCGGAGGTCTCCGGCGAAAGGGCGGCCTGTCCGAGCGGTATGGGGCTCCCCATGCCCCTTGCTGGACTCTCCTGTTGTCCTGTGGTCGGCGGCGGGCGCGGGGGGGAAGTGAGAAGGAGATGGCCTTCTCAGAAGGATCGGAAGCCCCCCCGGCCTTCTGAGAAGTTTGTTCTAAGCCTAACCCGGAGGCACACAAGAGCTCCTCATCTCAGAAGGCGCGAGGGTTTCCGAGAAGTCCCGCCGCCTTCTGCGGAGGCCTTCTCCTTCTCATTTCCCCCCCTCGCTCGCCGCCGACTTCTGGCTGCTAAAACTCGCGCTCCCCGGACCCCCGACGTCATGTTTTTTTCACAGCGCCGACCCTCCGAGGCCTCGACCCCTTCCCCTGGACCGCGTTTTCCTCCCGAGCCGTGGCGTTGACGGTCCCCAGGGCCCGCGAGGGCCTCCCGAGGCCGAGCGTATGGACAAACCCACCTTTCTGTTCTTCCCTTGCCCGAGGGAGTCTGGGCCCTGGCTGCGACCTGGCATCGCTCGGGCATGTGTAATTTTTTTTTTCGGCGAGGACCCTTGAGGACCACCCTGGACCCTCGAGCAAAAAAAAAAGAAACACGCACGACACCGACAGATGCACGGGAGGTGGACGTCCGAGCGACGGCAAGGCGAGCGCTCGCGCTCTCCCGCGGAGCGTCCCCCCCCAGGAGGAGGAGGAGGAGGAGGAGGAGGAGGAGGAGGAGGAGGAGGAGGAGGAGGAGAGAGGAGGAGGAGGAGGTGGACGACGAGGAGGAGGAGGAGGGAGGAGGGGAGGAGGAGGGAGGAGGAGGAGGAGGAGGGAGGAGGAGGAGGGAGGAGGGAGGAGGAGGAAGGGAGGAGGAAGGAGGAGGAGGAGGGAGGAGGAGGAGGAGGGAGGAGGGAGGAGGGAGGGAGGAGGGAGGAGGGAGGAGGGAGGATGCTGAAGCCTGTCTTCCAATATGTGGGGCTGCCCTCGGCTCCCCCCCCGTGGGCGCCCTCGCCGGGCCCTCGCCGGGAGCGCCGACGGAGAAGGCGGCTCGAGGGACGCGGCGCCGGCCCCTGGTGCGGCGAGGGTCGGGGCGTTGCGGGGGCCCCGCAGCCTCCGCTCCTCCTCCTCCTCCTCTCCTCCTCCTCCTCTCCTCCTCCTCTTCCTCTCCTCCTCCTCCCCTCCTTCCTCCTCTCCTCCTCCCCCTCCCCTCCTCCTCCTCCTCCTCCTCCCTCCGGACGACCGGCAGGGGATTGGGAAAGGGGGGGGTCGAAATTTGCTGCATGCAGCCGGTTTCGGCCTCACCGAGGGGCCCGATCCTCGATGCACGGCCGCCTCCGGCGCCGGGAGGCACCGGGAAGATCAGCTGCGCGAGCTGATTCTCAAGCCCCGCCTCTGCTATCCCCCCCCCTTTCGCCCGACCCGACCTATGTGGCGAGGGTCGGGGCTTCCGGGGGCCCCGCAGCCTTACGTTTATGTCGGGCGTGTCCCCCTTACAGGGGGATTTTCAGCGAAAAATAAAGAATACCCCAAAAATATTCCCAAACCTGTTAAACATATTAAAAGAATAGTCCCCAGATTATTTTTAGACTTGATTATTTTTCGATTATTTTTGGTGTACTTTTTATCTTTCGTCGACAACCCCCCCTGCGAGGGTCGGGGCTTCCGGGGGCCCCGCAGCCTCCAGTAGATGGACAATATATTCGAACCCTCGCACACATTCGAGGGAGCTTCTAAGTCACCCCCGCGCCCCCGGCAGCAATGTGGATCTCAGTAGAAAGGCTGTGCTTTGGGGTTCGAGTATTTCTGTCCACCCACGCCCCCCCGTCGCCACGCCATCAATGTTGGTTTCGGGGGGTCGGGGGGGCATCTTGGGCCACAGGGTT
This sequence comes from Prorocentrum cordatum, assembly GCA_963575745.1. Lineage (NCBI taxonomy): Eukaryota > Dinophyceae > Prorocentrales > Prorocentraceae > Prorocentrum > Prorocentrum cordatum. Next base: position 76,427 of record CAUYUJ010004869.1, read on the forward strand.
CGAATGTAATGTCCATGTACGGTTACGTCGGGCACGTCATGTTGAAACACAGGAGCAAAAATAGTCTGGGGACGTCTTTTTGGGGGAACATTTGCGGACTATTTTTTATCCTTCGTCCAAAATCCCCCTGTAGGAGGACACGCCCGACCGAACCGTAACCGCATCCCCCGGATAATAAGGCATCCCCCCCCCCCAGACCCCCTCGCGGGCAATGAAAAAATCGTAGCGGCAGGTTTGCCGCATTCTCGGCCTCCGGAGGCCCTCACGGGCCCTCGGGACCGCTGAAAACTTTTCAGGATGGAAAACTGGTCAGGGCTTCCGGGGGCCCAGTAACCGCATCCCCTGAATAATTCGAAGAAGAAAAATGGCATATATAGACATATTTTTTGGCGCTCCGCGCGGATCCTCGGATCCGCGCTAGGCACCCCCTGGGCGGCGCCTCCGGCGCCGCCCCTGGCGCTCTCCGCATCCCAGGGAAGGGGGTCCAGCGCAGATCCAAGAAATTCGCGCGGAGCGCCAAAAGTTTACGTATGGTTATGCCGTGTTGTTGTTGTTTTTTATTTTTCTTCTTCATCCTCTTCTTATAACTATTATTGTTAACTTTTCTTTACATTCTAATGATAATAATGATTCGGCACCCCCCTAGACCCCCGCGGGCAATGAACAAATCATAAAGGGGGGTGTTGCCGTATTCTCGGCTTCGGGAGGCCCCCATCAGCCCTCGGGACCGTCAAAACACGGCTCAGGGTGAAAAACCGGTCCAGGGAAACGGGTCGAGACATCAGAGGGTCGGCGTTGTGCAAAAAACATGGCGTCCGGGGTCTGGGCCCTACCCTTTCCATTTGAATGCGATACAATGGACCGTTGTTATATTGAGTGTGGTTCCCCTTGAATGCATATCTTTTTATCCACGGGATGGAATGTGGTTCAATCGAAGCAGCAGGCGGGCAGGTCGAACGTTATTGTCCCCTCCAGAATTCCGATGGTAGATTGTAGCTCTGAGGGTGGGGATGTCTCAGGCGAAACGCGATCCAGACATCCCAACATCGTAGCATGTCCGGGAAGCAGTTCAGTATATCCTGCCTGGACCCCGAGCTTTCCCTTTCCCCAGGGGATTCTTCTCAGCAGGCTTATATCGGACGCATCAGGACATCGGATGTCTGGAGGAGGAGGAGGAGGAGGAGGAGGAGAAGGAGGAGGAGGAGGAGAATGAGGAGGAGGAGGAGGAGGAGGAGGAGTAGGAGGAGATGGACGAGGAGGAGGAGAAGGAGGAGAAGGAGGAGGAGGAGGAGGCGGAGGAGGAGGCGGAGGAGGAGGAGGAGGGGGGGGAGGAGGGTTGAGGGGGAGGGGAAGGGGGAAGGGGGAGGAGGAGGGAGGGAGGAGGAAGAGGTGGAGGAGGAGGAGAAGGAGGAGGAGGAGGAGGCGGGCTAGGGGGAGGGGGATGGGAAGGGGGAGGTGGAGGGGAGGAGGAGGAGGAGTGGGGGGGAGGAGAGGAGGAGGAGGGGGGAGGAGGGGGAGGGGGAGGAGGAGGGGAGGAGGAGGAGGAGGAGGAGGAGGAAGGAGGAGGAGGAGGAGGAATGTCCTCCTCGTCTGCTCGCGGGGGAAGGCTCAACGATGTAGACCTCGTCGGTGAGATGTCGGGGCGCCGAGGTCTCGGGTTCGGGCACCCTTTTTCTGGGAGGGCCCCATCGAGGCCCCTATAGTCGCCACGGACGGCTGCGCCGCGAGATTCGGGTTACGGAAGTCGGGCACGTCCCTCCACAGGAGGAATATGCAAAAATAGTCACACACAAAAACAAGATGGGGACGATGTTTCCAACGTGTCTCACTATATTTGAGCATTTGTTGAATTGTTTTTGTTCCTCCAAAGCCCGCCTGTAAGAGGACACGCCCGACCTAAGACTCTGGCCATGACGCAACCATCAGGAGAGGTCAGGCAAGGGGCTGGCTTTGACCCCAGGCGGGTCTGCGATCTCCGCAGGGGCACGACGACGATCCCCGCGCTTCGCCATACGCGGCCCCGGGGCCCGGAAGCCCAGAGTCCCTCCCAGCAGGGGTCCGCGCGAGGGCGCGAGGATGTAGCCGCGCTTGGCGCATGGCCCTGCCTGCGCGCGGCGCGACCTCCCTAGACCCTCTCCGTCATGATTATTTCGCGACGCCGACCCTCCGAGGTCTCGACCCACTCCCCTGGACCCGCGTTTCAGCCCGAGCCGTCTTATGACGGTCCCGAGGGCCGGTGAGGGCCTCCAGAGGCCGAGAGTACGGAACGATTTGTCGCTATGATTGCTTCATTGCCCGACCGGGTCTGGGGGGGGGCGTTGTCGTTATTATCATTAGAATTGAAAGAAAAGAATACTGGTAGTAGTAGTAGTAGTAGTAGTAGTAGTAGTAGTAGTAGTAGTAGTAGTAGTAGTAGTAGCAGTAGTAGTAGTAGTAGTAGTAGTAGTAGTAGTAGTAGTAGAGTAGTAGAGTAGTAGTAGTAGTAGTAGTAGTAGTAGTAGTAGTAGTAGTAGTAGTAGTAGTAGTAGTAGTAGTAGTAGTAGTAGTAGTAGTAGTAGTAGTAGTAGTAGTAGTAGTAGTAGTAGTAGTAGTAGTAGTAGTAGTAGTAGTAGTAGTAGTAGGTAGGTAGGTAGGTAGGTAGTAGGTAGTAGTAGTAGTAGTAGTAGTAGTAGTAGGTAGGTAGGTAGGTAGGTAGTGGTAGTAGTAGTAGTAGTAGTAGTAGTAGTAGTAGTAGTAGTAGTAGTAGTAGTAGTAGTAGTAGTAGTAGTAGTAGTAGTAGTAGTAGTCGTAGTCGTAGTAGTAGTAGTAGTAGTAGTAGTAGTAGTAGTAGTAGTAGTAGTAGTAGTAGTAGTAGTAGTAGTAGTAGCAGTAGTAGTAGTAGTAGTAGCTAGTAGTAGTAGTCGTCGTAGTAGTAGCGTAGTAGTAGTAGTAGTAGTAGTAGTAGTAGTAGTAGTAGTAGTAGTAGTAGTAGTAGTAAGTTGTAGTGGTAGTGGTGGTAGTGGTAGTAGTTAGTAGTGGTAGTAGTAGTAGTCGTAGTAGTAGTAGTAGTAGTAGTAGTAGTAGTAGTCGTAGTAGTAGTCGTAGTCGTAGTAGTAAGTAGTAGTAGTAGTAGTAGTAGTAGTAGTAGTAGTAGTAATAGTAGTAGTAGTAGTAGTAGTAGTAGTAGTAGTAGTAGTCGTAGTAGTAGGTAGTAGGTAGTGTGTAGTGGTAGTGGTAGTGGTAGTAGTAGTAGTAGTAGTAGTAGTAGTAGTAGTAGTAGTAGTAGTAATGATAATAAGGATAAGAATAATAATGCGAATACGAATGATAACAATAATGATAAGAAGAAGAAGAAGAATAGTCATAGTAATAACAAGAACAAGAAAAATAATAAGCAGAAGAAAGAAACAAAACGGCCTAAACTGGCGGGCTCGGGCGGGCTCGGGCTCCTCTCAGCCCCGCCCGGCGTCTTCCCCGCGCCGTGCCCGGCCGAGGTCGCCGGAGGCGGCGCCGCGGTGGCGAGGCTCGTGGCGGCCTGCCCGGAGGAGCACTGCAGCAGCCCAAGGCCAGGGCCGCGGGATGGGCAGGGTGCGCTGCCTGCGGGCCCCATGTGCTGCCAGTCGTGCACCGTGGATCCTGTAGAGGGACAGGTCCGATTCGAAGCCCAGAGCCTCGAACCTCGCCCCTCCCTCCTCCTCCTCCTCTTCTTCCTCTTCCTCCTCCTCCTCCTCCTCCTCCTCCTCTTTCTCCTCCTCTATTGTCGACTCCAGGCCTCTCGAATGGGGTCCGAGTAGTCGGGATCAGGCGGATCGCACCGCAGCGCCGGTGCATCGGCGATGCGACGCGATGTGGAGGCCGATTCTCTCCTCGCCGACGTCTCCGCTGCATTCGGGGTCGTTCTGGGGCCTCCTGGGGGGCCTCCTGGGGGCCTCTTGGGGGCCTGTTGGGGGCCACTTGGCATCCGAGCACGCCTCAACGGGCCAGGGGGCACGGTGGCGGATTTCTCGCAGCGCGAGGCGCGAACCTCTCTGACGATCTCTTCGTTCTCTTCCTGGTGTTTCACTTCCTCCTCGTTGTCCTGATGCTCCTCCTCGCTATCCTCACGTTCTCCACGCCATCCTCGTCATCGCCTCCTCGTCGCCCTCGCCTTCCTCTTGTGTTGTGTCTTCTTCTTCTTCTTCTTCTTTTTCTTCTTCTGCGTCTTCTTCCCCGTCTTCCACCAATGAGCCCCTTGGACTAAAGCGGCGCTTCCCGTTCTTGTCCGATCAGGTTTCTCGCAGCCCGAGGCGCGAACCTCTCTGACCCGAGCATAGCAGGGCCGGGCTCAAGAGGGCTGCCAGCAGCCCCGCCGCAGAGCGCCGCCGCCGCTCCCGGTGGCCAGCAGGGCGCGATGCTCGCCCGGTGGCTCTGCTTGGCCCACGGGGCCGGGGCAGCGGCCGGCAGCTATCGGATGGCCTTCGGCCGACCCCGCCACCGTGCCTGGGCGGTGGGCACCCAGGCCTGGAGGGTTTCTCCGAAGGGCTTAGGCGACCCCTCCTCCTCCTCCTCCTCCTCCTCCTCCTCCTCCTCCTCCTCCTCCTCCTCCTCCCTCATCCCCTCCTCCCTCCTCCTCCTCCTCCTCCTCCTCCCCCTCCTCCTCCTCCTCCTCCTCCTCCTCCTCCTTCTCCATCTCCTCCTCCCCCCTCCCCCTTTCTCCACCTCCTCCATTCCTTTTCCTCATACATATTTTTTCCCTGTCGCGCACCAAGGCCAATTTTTAGGGCGGACCGGGCGTTTCGCCTGAGACTTCCTCACCATACATGTCTCTGAAGCTTAAACATTGGGAACAGTTTCGCAGATGGAGGGCGGGTCTTCTTCAAAATGGGGCTCTCGCCCTAGCGCGGCGCGCGTTTTATTTGAAACTTATTATAATGAGCTTCCTGGATTGAGGGCGGGTCGTTTTCAAAATGTGGCTCTCGCCTTAGCGCGGCGCAAATTCGTTTTCAAATTCTGAAGAAGGAGTTTCACGGGTTGAGGGCGGGTCGTTTTCAGAATGTGGTTCTCGCCTTAGCGCGGCGTACGTTCGTCTTAACAAATAAACAAGAGCTTCACGGATTGAGGGCGGGCCGTTTTCAAAATGTGTCTCTCGCTTTAGCGCGGTGCACATTCGTTTTCAAAAGTTCCAAGATGTTAGCGGATTTCAGGCGGTTTCTTTTCAACATGTGGTTCTCGCCTTAGCGCGGCACACAACCGTTTTAAACATGCAAGAGTTTCGCGGGTTCCCAATCTTTACGTATCAGAAACGGCGTTCCGAAAGGATTCAGGATTGTACGGGTGCAGCAGTTACGTTGGTTCGCAGTGTTGAAGTCCCAGGAATGGTGTTCTGGTGCGATTCAGGATTGTCAAGACGCAACAGTCAGGTTGATCCGTGGCGTTGGAATCCCGAGAATGACGTTTTGGCATGCTTCAGGGTCTTCCAACGGTTGTCTTCCAAAGAGGCAGTTCCTTCAATAAAAACCCATCTTTGGAGGGGCCTATGAAGAGGGAGCTTGGAGGGAGGGGTTTTCCAACATCGTTGAAGCCGTTTTGGGGCCTCTTGGGATTGGGCAAAGGACCTGAGGAAACGCCCACTCCGTGCTCAGCAGCACGGTGGCGGATGAGAAGCACCGCTCCTACGTTGGACCAGACTTCTTCAGCAGGTGGGATTTTGACAGCTCTCCCGACCCGACCAGCGGGCACGTCGTCTACGTGGATCGATCCACCGCGCTGTCCACAGGCCTGGCCAACGCCACCAGCGACCGAGTGTACATGGGCGCAGAGATGACGTCTAACACTGGAGGTGCTGGCCGCAGGTCCGTACGCGTGAGGTCGAAGGACGAGTACGATTCGGGGCTCTTCATCGTTAGCATCGACCACGTGCCAACAGGCTGCAGCACATGGCCAGCCTTTTGGATGTTCGGAGAGGATGCCAACCATCCGTGGCCATCCCTGGGCGAATACGATGTCATCGAGGGGGTCAACAGCCAGGTTCGCACGTCGACCACGCTGCACACCACGGACGGGTGCGACCAGTCCGAGCTGGTGGCTGGGCAGGACATGACCGGCACTTGGGCGCATGGATCTTCGCACGAAGTGGCATCGAATTGCTATGTCCATGCCCCTGGCCAGTACAACAACCAGGGTTGCATCCAGGAAGGCCCTGTCGATTCCATAGGTCCGGGCTTCAACCAGAAGGGCGGCGGCACGTACGCCGCGGAGTGGGCGCCGCAGCACGGCCACTTCCGGACCTGGTTCTGGCCACGGGGCCAGGAGCCGGACGACATCCAGCAGGGTGCCCCGCAGCCGGACGCCTGGGGCACGCCGTACTCGTTCTTCAGGCTCGACCTGAACTGCCCGAAGGAGCATTTCGCGAGCATGCACATGATGTTCGACCTGTCGTTCTGCGGCGACTGGGCTGGCGGCACGTTCCCCAGGGACTGCCCCAGGTTCGCGGAGAAGATGACGTGCGAGGAGCTCGTGGCCTTCCACCCAGAGGAGCTCCAGGAGGCCTACTGGTCCATACGCGCGCTGGACGTGTACCTCCTGCCAGAGAGCGGCGCGGCCGCCGGGGACGGCCCGGGAGCGAAGGAGGGCAGCGGGATCAGCTGGTGGCACTGGCTCATCTCGGGCCGGGCGAAAGGGGGGGATTGGGAAAGGGGGGGGTGCGAAATTTGCTGCATGCAGTTGGTTTCGGCTTCACCGAGGGGCCCATTCCTCGATACATAGTACATAGCCGCCTCCGGCGCCGGGAGGCGCCGGAAAAATCAGCTACGCGAGCGGATTCTCAAACCCCCCCTTTGCTATCCCCCCCTTGCTCAGCGAGGGAAGAACGGTACAACATAAACTTTTCCGCTGTCGGGGGCGCCTGTCCCTGGGCGGCTGGAGAGTTTAGACCCCTGCGGTGCCACCGTGAGGGTATAAACTTGCCAGCCGCCCAGGGACAGGCGCCCCCGACGGCGAAAAAGGTTATTTTGCACCGTTTTTCGCCCGTTCACTTTCGCCCGACCCGGTCATCTCGATGCTCATCGTCTCGCAGAGCTTCGTCATCTGTGGGATCGGCCTCTTCGTGTACCGCGCGGTGCGCCCGCGGGCGCCGCCGCGGGACGTGGAGAAGGCGAGCGAGGCCTCCCCGCCCAGCTCGCCGACGAGGCCGCTCGTCCTCGGGCCGTCCAGCCCCCCGCGGGGCAGCACGCAGCAGGCGCACGGCGGCGCGCAGAGGAGGGGGAGGAGGAGGAGGAGGAGGAGGAGGAGGAGGAGGAGGAGGAGGAGGAGGAGGAGGAGGAGGAGGAGGAGGAGGAGGAGGAGGAGAGGAGGAGGAGGGAGAGGAGGGGGAGGAGGAGGGGGAGGAGGAGGAGGAGGAGGAGGAGGAGGAGGAGGAGGAGGAGGAGAGGAGAAAGAGTCAGCCACGCGCAGAAGGGGGCAGGGGGAGGGGGGAAGGCGTCTCAGAAGCACCCCTGCTTCTTTAGAAGGTGCGGGCCTTCTCTGTAGACGTAA